>OY747137.1:4096859-4594338 GCA_963556465.1 Berberis vulgaris
GGATTTTCCTTAATCAAGCATCGCAACATATTGCCCAAGGTACGATTTGTAACTTCTGGCTGCCTATCAGTTTGTGGATGACACGTGCTGCTATACTGTAATGATG
Organism: Berberis vulgaris; assembly: GCA_963556465.1. Taxonomy (NCBI): domain Eukaryota; kingdom Viridiplantae; phylum Streptophyta; class Magnoliopsida; order Ranunculales; family Berberidaceae; genus Berberis; species Berberis vulgaris. Next base: position 4,096,966 of record OY747137.1, read on the forward strand.
TGTCAAGCCTTCTCCACAAGGTAAGCCAAAAATGGCTGAGAAATTTGCTATCACGATCAGAAACTATGGTATTTGGTAACCCATGTAGACGAACGACTTCTCGAAAGAATAATTGAGCAATATGGGTAGCATCTGAAGTCTTCTTGCATGGAAGAAAGTGGGCCATTTTAGAAAAACGATCAATCACAACAAAGATAGAATCCGAACCTCTTTGTGTACGCGGCAATCCCAGGATGAAGTCCATTGATAGATCTTCCCAAAGGGCATCAGGAATTGGAAGTGGCGTATAGAGTCCAGTATTTTGAGCTTGTCCTTTGGCAGTCTGGCATGTATAGCATCGTTTGACAAACTTTTCCACGTCACGCCTGAAATGCGACCAGTAGTATCGAGCTTCCACCAGTGAAATGGTCTTATCTCGTCCCATGTGTCCGCTGAATCCTCCACTGTGTAGCTCTCGAATGATGTGCTCCCTAAGGGACCCTCGGGGAATACATAGACGATTTTCAAATAATAGAAAACCATCATGTATTTGGTTTCCATGAGTGCACTTTAGCCATTCATCCTTGAAGTCTTCATCCTCCGCGTGGAAGTAATCAAATCCGATGATTACACCTCGAACAGATGTTGGCAACATGACTCGGTGACTCAATGCATCAGCGACTTTGTTCAACTGTCCTGACTTGTGCCTGAGTGAAAAAGTGAACCTTTGGATGTAGCCAATCCAACGTGCAGGCATCCAATTTGGTTTGGAAGAGTTGTTGAGATACTTCAGAGCCTGATGGTCCATGTTGAAGATGAATTCCTTCTGCACTAGGTATGACTCCCATTGCTGCAATGTGCGAACGACCGCATACAACTCTTGAGCATATGTCGACCATTTCTTTCTTAGGTTGCTAAGTTTTTCACTAAAAAGAATGATCGGTTTCATCTCCTGGGATAGAACAGCTCCAATGCCTACTCCTTGTTCTGCTTGATCTGTCCAAGCGAATTGTTTCTGCTTTAAACAATCCGTGAGAGGTGCGGCGATAGTACTGAAATTCTTCACGAACCTCCGGTAAAATGTCGCTAATCCATGGAAACTTCGAGCTTCTGTAATGGTTCTCGGTGTTGGCCATTCTCGGATAGCTTTCACATGTTCTTGATCAACCTTGATTCCATCAGGTGGAAGTCCAGCAGGTAGTTCGTCGGGAACGATATCGCTGAACTCTGCTAGTAGAGGCTGAACTGGTTCTGGCACGCTTTGCGAGGTAGTAGTCTCTTTTGGTACTAAAAGGAGATTGATCTTGGCCTTCGAACATGTCGGGTTGTCTAGCAGCCTCATTGGGGCGAGAATAATTTTCACACAGTCCTTGTAGAATGTGTAGGTATTGCTCCTACCATCATGCAGCGTTTTCAAGTCGAACTGCCACGGTCGACCAAGTAGCATATGACATGCATCCATATCAACAACATCGCACAATACCTCATCTTGGTACATGCTGATAGAGAAAGGTATGCGACACTGCTCCGTTACTCTTGTTTCACTAACATTTTTGATCCACCCAATACGGTACGGAGATGGATGAGGCTGAGTTGGCAGCTGCAGTTTGCTAACCATAGTCGCCTTTCTTTGGATGTCCTCATCTTTCTTTGGGGTATACATTGGTCGCCTTATTACTAAGGATACACCCTCATCTTCATCAGTGACTTCTTCTGGTTCCGCTTCCTCCTTGGACTCGTCCTCTGGATAATCTTTTTCTCCATCAATGCCATCATCATGTGTGGCTGGATTGACTGATTTGTTCTGGCGACATTGATTAGAATAATGCCCTGTTTGCCCACAATGGTAACATTTGTGGCCTCTTGGAACGGCATAAGGGTTGTTGGAATTGGCTTGTCTGCTGCCTCCCTTTGCGGTAGTGCTATAGGCTGTTTTTGAAGCTGGTTTGACTTAGGTACCTCATCTTGTGGTCTCGCCATTGCCTTCCCTTTGCTTAGGTCAGGTCTTTGAGGTGCTGAAGATTGGGACGACACTGGATTTGAAACTGGATTGCGTAATCCCCTCTTACCAAATTGTGTTTCAATCTTCACGGCAAGTTGAATGGCACTGGAAAGTGTGCTGTGTGACTGTTTGAAGACCTCGTCTTGTATGTTGGCACGAAGTCCATCGACAAATCTGGAGATCTTCTGGCTTTCAGATTCTCGAATGTCCACACTAGCAGCAAGCTTGTGAAATTCGGTAACATACTCCGACACAGTCCGGTATGCTTGCCGACAATGCTGATAGCGATTAAAGAGTGTTTGCTCGTAATCTGGAGGTAGAAAGTGCTCCTTCATCAATTGCTTCATACGCCTCCAAGTTCGAACTTTGTTCTTCCCTTGTCGGATGCGTGTGGTTTGTAATTGATCCCACCAAGCTAACGCGCCTCCTTTAAGTCGATAGGCTACCAACTTGACCTGCATGTATTCTTCAGTCTCCCAATAGTCAAAGAATTTCTCCACTTCAGCTAACCAATCAAGAAATTCTTCAATTACGAACAGGCCATCGAAATATGAAATTTTGATCTTCATACGATAGTTGTCCTGTCGTCTTCCTGGGTCGGGCCTGGGAGTGGTTGGCACTTCATCATCACTACTTGTATCCTGTTCTGGATCAAACTCATTTCTGAGCCTGAAATTATCACGGTGATTATTGGGTTCTCTCCAACGATTGGGTTCATCTCGTCTTTGCTGTCGAAGATTGTTGTTTCGTCCGCCAACGAGTCGAGTCAAATTCTCGATCATTACCTCTAGATTTGGTAACCTTCTTTCAACTGCTTCCACGAACTCCTTTGTTGCAAATCTCTCTACTTGTTGACTCTGCCGGCTGAATTCCATGTCAGATTTTTTTTTTTTTTTTTTTTTTTTTACAAATACAAGTACAAAATACAAAGTATAATTAAAATACAAAATACAAACACAACTACAAAGTACAATTACAATTTTTTTTTTTTTTTTTTTTTGCACTGTTTCCTTGTTTCCTCGCACTAACGTTTACGTAAAAAAATACTTCCTCTTTCTTTTCTCTCTCCCTTTCTCATCCACTTTTTTTTTTTTTTTCTCTCTCTACCTGTCCTTGTCTCTCTATTTACTCAAACAAATGCAAATGCAATTTGCAAATGCCTACTACCCCACTCACTTTTTTTATTATTTTTTTTTCTCTCCCCAACGTCCTTTTCTCCTTCTTTAATGAAATTTTGTTGTCCCACCTAACAAATGCAATTGCCAATGCCAACTACCCCACTTTGTTTTTTTTGTTTTTTTTTTATTTTTATTTTTTTTTATTTTTTTATTCCACTCGTCCCAATCTACCCTTTACCTCACGTCCCTCAAACTAAAATTTTGTTCTCCTTTTTTTTTTACTCTCCTCTCGTTCTCCTTCCAGGAGACTCTTCTTCTCCTCTACAAATCTCCTCCACTCTACAATTCTTCTCCTATTCCCCTCTACAGATCTTCCAGATCTTCTCCTCTTCTCTACGACCCTTTTCCTCTGCTCCTCTACAAAGTCTTCTCCTATACTCTACAAATTCTTACCCTCTACAATCTCTTCTTCTTGGTGGTGGTGATGGAGCCTGTGGTGATGGCGATGGAGCCCTGGGCGGTGGCGAGGGAGTCCTTGGTGGTGCCGAAGGTGGCGACGGAGCTTGTGGTGGTGGCGATGGTAGATCTGATGGTGAGTTTGCTTGGGTGGCAGATCTGGTGGTGATTTTTTTTTCTCCGAATCTGAGGCTTTGGGTTTACTGGTTTTTTTTTTTTTTGACGGGATTTTGGTAATGGGAATTTACTGGTGAGTTTGTTTGGGATCTAGTGAGTTTGTAACGGGATTTGGGTTTCCTGATTGGTGGTAATGAGAATGGGTGTTGGTATGGTGGTGTGGTATCGATCTAGGGATACTGATGGCGGTGGTGGCGGATTTTGGTGTTCAGGGATACTGATGTTCAGGGATACTGATGGCGGGATTTTGGTGAGTTTTTTTTTTTTTTTTTTTTTTTTTTGGTGTTCAGGGATATTGATGGCGGTGGTGGCGGATTTTGGGTTGAGGGTGGTTGTGTTGAGGGTGGTCGGGATAGCTTCGCCTGGATCAGAGGAAGGCTCTGATACCAATTGACGCAGCGGATTGCTAGGTGCGCCCTAGCTTGCGATCTCACAAAGAGATGGAAGATAATTTCTCACACAGAGAAGTAGATTTCTCACACAGAGAAGAAGTAGATAAGTTTTTGATTGAAAAGTTGATGCTTACAAATCCACATTGATGTGGTATTTATACAAGGAATACAAGGAAAAAAATATACATGAGTTGTTGACTTTCAGCGTGTGGGAGACAGTTGGGCGGCGCGTGGGAGACTCGATGCGGTTGGGTGGCTCGATGCGTGGGTGGTTGTGAAAATGTACTCAGGTGAGGTTTTTGGCGGGAACCTGGTTGTGAAACTTCCCGCCAAAATGAGGTGTGTGAGATTCTGTACAGCTGATGCTAGAGGTGGGATAAGAGAATCGGTGGTTACTTTGGGAAGTGGGAACCAACGTTTTCTATCTATTGCACCCACCATATGTAGTTCCGGAAATTCCAAGACTCCGAATGATTCATCGAGGGTTGACTATGGATGTTATACAGATCAAGGTTTTGTTATTTTCAAAACGATTTTATTAGGTCTAACCGTCGTATCAATAGAAATTCTTACGTTACTTTATGTATATGCTAACATAACTATTAATTGAATAACATTTACGAAAAATCAAACGGGTTGGTCCAGTGTTAATCGTATCAAGACCTCAAACCCAAATCCAACCTGCAAATTTGATGGCTCGTGTCATGGCTAGTTTCGGATTGTGTCGACATAGTTATTAGTCATTTCTTAATTTTTCAAACCCAAACCCGCTACGAAGTGGGTCATGTCGAGTCATTAATTGCCACCCCTACTCAGCTCCGAGTTGAACACGAATCTTAACTCCCAGCTTATAACTTGCCCCCATCAATCCAATTGAAACCCAAATAAAATAAATCCAATATATATCTAACTCTTTATAATAGGTACGGTCTTACGCATATCAGTGTGTAATTATGTAATGCCTTCTTAGTTAATATATTATTAAGGGAGTTGTTACGTATATTCGATTATTTGGTTTGGTTGTACCAACTATTTGTTGCACTAGCATTTTAAGATGTTTTGACTTTGTTCGGCCTAAAAGATGTAATATCAACTTACTTTTTTTTAATGAATGGATAGCATTTGGTGATCGAATTTTCTCATTTAAAATAGTCAATAAATAAATTATGAGAAATGCAAGTGGTCGCAACTACTAAAAATGCATTCAAACCCAATAACTTTATTTTTAGTTTTTTTGATAGAAAACATGTGTTCAACTTTTTTTTTTTGAATAAACTAATATTTTACCATGACTATTTTACCTTTAAGTATTTAGAGGTGGTAGCCCGCTAGCACTAACCAAACTTCACAAGGGAGCACGACAGTCAATAGTGGTACCGGTGGTTGGAATCAAAATTCCCCAATTTAATCGAGGCAAAAAAGAAGAGTAATTCTACATGTCGAGGAAATGGGCGAGGGAGGGTGGGTCGCACGTGCATAGCTAACGTGGTTAAAAAAAAACGGGGGAAATCCAAAATTTGGGGGAGAAGGAGGGAACAGAGCTCAAGCCTTCTCCCCATTCCATTTTCAATCCTCCCTGTTTTCTTCCTCTCCCTCTCCCCATTTTCCATCTCTCGACAGGTCTCCCCCTCCCTCTCCCCCAAACGAAGCTCTCCCTCTCCACCTTCATCGTCATCGACTCAAACGAAGGAGAAGATAAGAAGGTCAAACGAAGCCAGAGAAGAAGCTCCCTCGTCCCTTTCCTCTTTCTCTCACGGCGTTCTCTCTCTCACACAGTTACTTTCTCCCTCCCCCCCAAAAGAACAAAAAACGCAGCAGCAGGGAGGGTTTCTCCCATTTGGATCGAAAAGAAGAAAACCCTTGAAAATAAGAAAACCCTTGGCAATTATGTATGTATGTTGCATTCGAATAAACTCTTGTGTGTGTTTTGTTTATGTTTGTTGTGTTGTTTACAGATCTAGCAGATTTTGAAGACTTCAAAGCATCAAATGTGTTATTTCAGCTTCAGTAACCCCTCTTACCCTTTTGTTATTTCAGCTACATTGCCTTAGGGTTTTGTTTAATTTCATTAAAAATCGAGTCTTTGCAAGTGGGGTGCAATGTGGTCTCGCTATGAAGGCATCGACTTTCTCTTTGTTATTGTCTTCTGTTGTTGTTGACTCTGCTACTGCTACTGATACGATGGTCTTTACGACTTCAATTTTGCCCAAAGAAGATGCAGAATTTATTGCTCTCGCTGCTTCTTCTGTTCAATTTCTCTTCATTTAGCTTCGGTGAGTTTGTCTAATTTACTTCATTTTCTGTCGGTGAGGAAGGTAATAGAGATTTCCTCATCTTTGCCCCTTTTAACAGTTCAAGCTTGGTTATTTATTGTGAGTAGGGTCTTCTTGAACTCTGTTTATGTTGTTGCGTTTAGAGTTTGTAGTAAAGCACCTGAAGCTTTGTAACCCTTTTTGGCTTGCAGTGTTGTTGTTTGTACTCTGAAACCTCCGAAGCTTGTTTGGGTTACTGTTGCTATCAAACATGCTCACATTTACTGATTCAACCAAAGTATTTGTAAATGAGTCTGAGAAGTGCTTGGATTCTCAACTATGGCATGCTTGTGCTGGAGGGATGGTTCAAATGCCTACTGTGAACTCCATGGTCTATTACTTCCCACAAGGCCAGGCTGTTTGTACCTTAAGCTAGCTAGCATGTTTGGCATAGAAAGATCAGAGATGTTGAGTAATGTGTTGTACCGGGACGAACACACTGGAAATTAACCATTTAGGTAAAAACTTGGCATTAAACCTTATTCTGTTCAAATGTAACCGGATCTCCTTACATATTTGACTATGGATTTTGTTCTTTGTATCTTGCAGTGAGTTCCTGAAAACGGCAAGAGGCTAACAGTTCTAACAGATGCAGGCAAAGAAAGTCTAGGAAGGTAGATGACAAAAATCCTTCTCTTGTTAAGTGTACAAAGTCTAGGAATTGGGGCTCTAACCCGATTCCATGTAAATTCTTACTCAAAAAAGAATTATGAAAGAATTTACATGATAAAGTCAAAGTCAACGGGGGTAAGATCTATTTTGTATCCATTTTTTTTTAATGAATTGGGGCTCTAACCCGATTCCATGTAAATTCATTGTAAATGCAATTAATTTATTGAAATTTCTATTTGCGGGCTTGCCCAATTATACAAAAAATATTATTTGCAAGACTTGTCGTATATGCAATGATTTTACCACTCAAGGCATTGAAATCAATTTGCTTAATCTTTGCATTTTCTTAACTGAAAAACTCATTTTAATTTATGCTAACTGAACATAAAATTAACATATAGAAACATTAATGGATAAAATATCAAAAATTTTGCAAATTTTATTTTATTGCAAAGACACATTTCATTCACCACCAAACACATTGAAATTAAATATGAAAAATATTTATTTTGAAAAAACATTTTTGAAACAAATTATTTTCATTTACAGTGGGTTTACAGTGTACCGAGCCTTAAGAAATAAATGAGGAAGGTGCATGTAAAATGAACAAATGACTATGGTTGTCCAACAATAAATTGGGTACTGTAAATTGGCAAAATTATGGAAAAATTACTTATAATACCTGCTTTTTATAATTATAAACTACATCGTACTCAAAAAATTGAAAATGCCTCAAAAGACCTATTTTATATAATAAAAAACTCTTAAAAGCCAAAAACCTCACCCATGGTTAAAAATAATTAGAAATAAATTTTCACCCTTAAGTGATCAATTTTCAAAATGTATTCACCTTCTTAAAACAAATTATAATTTTACTTCCAGATTTTTTTATTTTTTACTTTTAGATTACCCAACAAGAATTGATCGGTTGCGTTTTAAGGACATGAAACAACTTTGAAAAATATCAAATTGCGTTAAAAGATTGCATATTTCACTTGTTTCAATGTAACTGGAATCTAAATACATAAATAACAACACCACATCAATATGTCATGAATAAGGGTATATTTGTCTTTTTACATAACTTTTAGCTATGGTTTAGGTTTGTGGCCTTCAATAGTCTTGAATATTACAAAAAGTATGCATTTTGAAGCATATTCAATTGTTAGGGTCTTAAATGGTCTATAATTATAAAAATTAGGCCTTATAAGTCATGTTTCAAAAAATTATTGTATGTAGTAACAAGCGTTTAGTTACAAAACAATAAATGAAAAGGCATGGAATCTCGGGTTAATGATATCATGTCCGCTATATGCCTACTAACTTACAAAGACAAATATATGTCATCTAGAAGGATTTATAAAATTTAGTGTTTTAACTGTTTTCACCGTCGCGTGGTATACTAAACACAAACGCAACACAAGAGCGTGAGAGATGAGGAAAAGAGACTTAGCGATTCTTCTACTCTATGCGTTCGCAATCTTCCTCTCTCCAGGTAACTCACTCGCCAACTCTTTCCATCTTTTTGAATTATAGATGTTTACTTTCCTTTTAATTCATTTTGGTATTGTAATTATATTGACCGAACACTTAATGGTCAGACGCACAATCTAGGAGCTGCTGCAAGACTCCAGTTATGTAATAGTTGTTATTAAGTAATGTATATGATACTCAACAACAAAAAAAACTAATATTTTACCATGACTATTTACCCTTAAGTATTTGGAGATGGTGGCCTGCTAACGTGGACCCAACTCCATGAGGGAGTACTGGTGGCCAGAATAAAAAATTCCCAATCTTAATCACAAGGGCAAAAATTGAATTATGAAAGCATTTACAAAAAAAGTCAAAATCAACGGGGTAAAATCTAAAAAAAATGTTTAAATAATAGTTTTCGTATGTGATTTGTTTTAAAACAAGTTAAAATAAAGATTTTCAGTTTAATAAAGATTTTTTTTCTTCCTTTTTTTTTTTTTGTTTTTTAAATGAATTAGGGCTCTAGCCCAATTCCATGTAAACATAATTTCATTTAGCCCTGCTTGGTTCACCACAAAAGCCACTGTAAATGCAATTAATTTGATGAATTTTCTATTTGCCATTGCTTGCATAGTTATACGAAATATTTTATGGAGAATTAATTTGTAAGACTTGTCATAAATGCAATGATTTCAAGCAAAATGATTTTACCACTTAAGGCACTGAAATCAATTTGCTCAATCTTGCATTTCCGTAGTTGAAAATACTCATGTTAATTTATGCTAACCGGCCATATGGTTAACATAACATATAGAAATATTAATGGAAAAAAATATCAAAATTTGGCAGGTTTTATTTTATTGCAAAGACACATTTCATTCAACACCAAAACACATTGAAAATGATATGAATTTTTTTTTAAATAAAAAAATCTCGAAAAACAAATTATTTTCATTTACAGCGGACCAAAACAGAGCCTTAAGGAAGGTGCATGTAAAATGAATGAATGACTATGGTTGTCTAGCGATAAATTGGGTTCTCTAAATCGGCAAAAAAAATTTGTATATAGTAATAGGCGTTTAGTTACAAAGCAATAAATGAAAAGGCATGAAATCTCAAGTTAATGATATCATGTCCGTTCTATGGATACGAACTTACAAAGACAAATATACTTCGTCTACAAAAATTCATAAAATTTAATGTTTTAACTGTCTTCACCGCCAGTTGGTATAGTAAATACAGACTCCACACAACCCGTTTAATACAAACACAACACAACACAACTTGCAACCCGTTTAACTTGTTCAAAACCTGATGAATTTGGACTTTTGGAGGTCCAAGCCCATAACGTTCTTCGTCCTCCTTCCAGCAACTTCTCTGGTAAATCCAAGCTACTGATCATCCAATCGATCGATTTCGTTTTCGTTTTCTTACAAGAGCGCGAGAGATGAGGAAGAGAGACTTATCGATTCTTCTACTCTCTGCGTTCGCAATCCTCTTTTCTCTCCAGGTAACTCACTCACTCACTCCATCTTCTTCAATCCCTCTAAAACCCTAACTATTTCATCGTCAATCCAATCTCAACTACTTTTGTTATTGAATCTTGTTTCTTTATTGATTGATTTCAGTGCTCAGTTTAGTGTTTTTCGAATTAAGTTTCTTGCACTGAATTGATTCTATTTTATTAAATTTAGCATGAAGGGGATTTCTCGTTTAAGGAAGCTTGGTATCATTTATCGGATGATTATCCGATCAAGTACGAATCCGAGCGTCTGCCACCACCAATTGTGGCGGATCTAAATGGGGATGGAAGGAGTGAAGTGCTTGTAGCAACTCACGATGCCAAGATTCAGGTACACTTTACTGGGAATTCTATGTTTGATTATGGTTTTCTTGTTTATTTCATGGTATTGGTTTGTAACGGATGAAGTATTCATCGAGAGTAGCCAATATAAACGAAGCGAATGCTGTGTACACAAAAATCATCGTTGATGTCACAATGCAAAGAAAACGTCTATTCTTCAGTTCACTTCAAACGTCTATTCTTCAGTTCACTTCAAAATATTTAAATTGAATGACTGTTGCGAGCTTAGTTAAGTAACTAGCCTTCCGCTCATTGACAACTCATCAGGCTTTTGAGGAGTACTTGTTGATTCTTAACAATTGGTATCAGAGCCAAACACCATATCAAAGTTTTGATTCCCAGCAGGGGTGACCTAAAGGTTGGATTTAAATAATTCAGTACTATGTATGGCTATAATGCTAAGTTGGTGAACACGGTGATGAAGCTACCAAATATGAGTGAAGCTACCAAAGGGGAGAGTGCTACCATGAACCATTAGGCCAATGTTGATAGAGTGGGCTGACAAGGACGTCGACTTTGGAGCGTGGTGAAATGTTACGATCCTATTAAATAACTAGCCTTCCGCTCCTTGACAGATCGGGCTTTTGAGGAGTATTGGTTGGTTCTTAACAATGAATTTATGATTTCTCACATTATTCTAATCGTCGAAACAACTCCTTTGGTTTGTCTCCGTCCAAGTACACCAAACTGTTTGGATGGGGAGAAGGAGAGAAAGAGAGGAGGAGATTTTCTGGATTGGTTTTGCGAATGGAGAACATGACAAATAAACATACATGCATTTTGAAGGGGTGTGATTACTAGAATGACAACAAGTGATACGCAAGGTTTAAAAATTCATAATCAGGAATTGGGGCAAAATTTTTTGATGAGGCACGAGGTGTATGCCTCATTCAACTAAGTCATAAACAATTAACATAAATAGTGCTCAACAATACCAAATCGGCTTAAGCATCAATTCAAAATTTTTTGACAAGGCGTGAGACATAAGCCTCACTATGTTTTTTTAAAGTATGGTGATACGTCTTGCTCGGTCATATATTCTGGAATATGTAGATATCATATCGTAAGTTGGGTGGCAAGGTTTGAGTAAACTCATTCATGTCAATCAAATTTCTTTGATATTTATTTATTTTCACTATGAAGTGTTATGGAGAACTATTTCATTTCAAACATCTTTTGTAGTTAATAATGTAAATTACATGGTGGTAGTTGACAAGATAATAAACTTTTGTGTTGTTTGGTATATCTTTCACAAATAAGTTAAGATTTGTGAAAGGCATACAACCTCAGATAAGTTGAGATTCACATATTTCTTAAAATAAATTAAGATTTGAATGGCACACATACTAAGATTTATAACTTCACACTCTAGAGATGATAGGTACACCATATTGGATGGAAAGTCTTCTAATTCACTGTTCATATGTCTATTTGATTTACCAAATCTGACATATTTGTACGACTGCTCTCAATGAATTGGGGAAGGTAATAAGGTATGTTTGTTATAATTCACGATCACATTAGTGTATAAGGTGAGTTTGTGGTGGATAAGGTTTTGAGAGGAATGGAATGGCAGTAATCACTAATTAGACACTCTTGATTACTTTTTTTTTTTTTGGAAAGCGAGCTGGGTTTTAAGGACCCCAAAACCTTTATATAAATGAAACAAAAGCAAAAACAACAATAAAAACAGAAGCAAACTCTCACAAGAAAGAGAAGTCTAGTGAGAGTGAACATGGTTACTAGGCCTATAAAAATTTTCAACTAGCATCGGCCAAAGAAGAAACCTCTTGTTTTTTTTTTTTTTTTTTTTTTTAATCTCTGTCTCCTTTGTTAAGGAGGAAAGGATTCAATCTTTGTACTTTTTGTTTGCTTTCTTAGTCCTAGAGGATCTTCGAGGGCAGAGACTAAAATCTTTAATGCAAGATTTTGAAAACAGATCGCTTGCAACCTCTTCACTAGAAGGATCTTGCTCATGTTCCTCGTTACTACTCTGCTCATTTGTTGTGGTGTTCTCTTTGTCCTGAGTCGGTGTTTGGTCACTTGCCTCCACATTAGCACTACGCTCGAGTATTGGGTTGATAAGAATCAATGGTTGTGGACTCTGCATTGTGGCATCACTCTGGTCATCATTTATGTTATGCTCTGCCACATTGGCAGCCTCTATACTGGTTACATTCTCTGCTTTTCCTGTGATAGGCCCTGGACTCCCTTCGAAACTGGGTTGAGTCTTCGACTTGAATGTATGTCTACCCTTGGCGATCGTCCAACCATCGGAGTTTTGTCTTTCTAGTGGTTGGGTCCTACCCGTAGCTTGCCATACCATATGGCCTGGAGTATTAATTTCTTTGCTCTTTGAACATTGATGTTTTGTATGGCCAAAAACTGCACAAGAATTGCATTTAATAGGAATCCATGCATACTCAACTTCAACTATTTTTTTCTTATCTCCATTGATAACCACAGGGATGTCTTTAGGTAATTGGTTATTTACATCCACCTCCACACACACCCTCGCATACGCTAATCTTGTCCTTTCTTCAGTAGCTTTGTCAAGCATGATAGGCACTCCAATAAAACTAGCAATCCTTTGAATACCCTCTGGATTCCATAGGAATAAAGAATTTTTTTTCAGTTTTACCCAAATTGGCATCGAGGTAAGCACCTCGGCATCCTCGTCCATAGAATGTGACCAGGCCCTGAGGATGAACAACCTGTTTGCAATATGCAGAGGTCCCATTTCCAATACCTTATTTCTATCTTCTTCCTTTTTGAAGTTGAATACAAAATTCTTATCTCCGTGTATGCTCATCTTAAATTCTCGAATTTCCCACGTCCTTATCAGCCACTCTTTGACATAACCATATGCCAAGCGCTTGCCCACAAAGCTGCCAATAACCAACCTCTCACATTCTTCTATCCTATTCGCAAAGTCAGCAGTTTGCACTTGTACTATTTTCCTGCCTTCAACAGGAGCTGGAGCCTGGAGGTTCATACATTAGCTTTGTAGAGCCCGTATGCTGGCTTTGCTTAAGCTTTGATGCCCAACTCATCCTCGCTGGTGCAACGGCAGGGTTTGCCATTGCTTCTTGAATTTTGCTAGAGCCAGAGAATGCAACACTGGTTGGCATTGTACATTCATCTGCTTTATGCAGAACCTCTTCATTCTTTTGCGCTGTAGCCTGCTCTTGACTGGCTGGCACCCTTGTAGTTAGCATTGCCCAGTTTTTGGGGTTTAACAACATTTCCAGTCCTTCTGCACCTAGTTTATCTCCATTTTTTACAGCCACTTGATATTCATTTGTGAGTGACTGTAGCAATCCATCACCATGAATGTTTTACTTCTCCTCAAAAGCCATGAACACCTCCTGTGGAAACACGTTCTCACTGACTGCGTCTCCACCATTTGTTCCTGTCATTCAATAGACCAGAGAGGATGTGGAAAAATCAGCTAGATCGAGCGAGTAAATTCAATCATCGATTTCTGTAATCGACAAATTCAATCTGTTCTCCCTGATTCTATTCAGCGAGTAAATTCATCAAACAAATACTAAGCGCAAAAAATGTCCCCAACAAAATCACTCAATCATCAACTCAACTACACCAGTAATTCAACTACTCAACTACACGGATTCAGTAATCAAGAATCGAAGTTCAACTCGAAATCAAGAGATTGAGAGATCAAGAAACGTTTACCTTCCCTTTCTTGCCTGAATCGCTTGCCCTAGACGCCATTTTCGCTCTCTCTATCTCGGATTTATCGATGTAGATATTGATAGAGTCTTCTCTGAAGAGATTGAGAGATCAAGAGATTGGTACATGGGTCTTGCTCCTCACTATCCTCTCTCTCTGCCGCTGTTTCTTTATTTTTTTCCAAGAGCTTCTTTCTCTGATTACTTAGACACCCTGTAAGGATAAGTCTTTAATAGTAAAGGTGGAAGAAAATAAGGCTTGAAATTTGACACAAAATAGTTGTGGGTCGTGCTCGAGGGAAAATAACTAACCCTCAGAGAAAATAAGAAAGTTCCAGTCTGTTTCGTATGTTGGATTCGCTGACACGATCCGAGCACAAATCAATAACATTTGTGTTATGAGCCACACGATATAAGATTGGCGCCTAAGGCGAACATGCCAGAGCATTGTGTAGGGCGTTTGACTACTACGCCAATAACACCATGTTTACTTGTTATTCGACGTAAATTCTTGAGCAACTAAAAAGTTGGGTAAGAAAATGGTCCTCACACCATATAAGAGATGAAATGGCAGCGATTAAACTAAAAATAAAAATCCTGACAGCTATATTACTCCCTGTTAAACAACATCTAGTTGAACCACCAATTTTCTTTCCTAGTGCGCGATTAGAATAAGCTATGGAATATAGGCCACAATTAAAAAAAAAAAAAACCAAAATAAATAAGAATTGATTGCTAATACCATACATATAATCTATAATTTCATATGGAGCTGTTCAAGTCATTTTAAAACATAGAACCGATGACTTGTGGCTTGTCCAAGTTTTCTAAAGGCGGTAAGGTGGTCGAAGACAAGGAGACTGAAACTGATGCGATAAGGCTCTATGAGAAAGAAGTAAAGTAGATACTCCTTGCTGTATACCATATATCATAGCATGATCGGTGACTACAATGATATTTTTGTGAATAAGAGATACTAAGGCCTTATTTGCTTGTATTGGAGATAAGGCCACACAAGCCCAATGGTTTTGGGGTGGGAGTTTTCCAGAAGAGTCAACACTTTATGGGGAGTCACATTATGGAAGGGGTGCGTGAGTTAGAAAATGTCCATTTTTAGGATTGGAGATTGAACTCAAGATTTGTTAGGGCTTGTGAATGATAATATTATTATATGAATGAGACGGTGAAAAAAATTGCTAAGGTTGTGGGCCTTGTGGCTAAGAGAATTAAGAAACGTAGGATAAACGTAGTCTCAAATTTTCAACTTTGTGGAGGAGGGAAATACCAACGTGGTACTAGTTACCCCGTTGTTCATTAATGAGGCTATTGATCCATGTTTTGAAGGGCGGTGAGACCGGTTTGATATGCGAAGTAGAATTCTAGAAAGCATATGATCGCATTGATTGGGACTATGTTGTTGAGTTGTGAATCATTTTATGCTTTTGGTGAATCGAATTAAAGGGTGAATTGTAGATTCATTGTTATTTTTTTAATACATATTATTTATGTAATCTCAAATATTAGTAAACAAAGAAATCCATTTTGTGCAACTTCATGTAAGATAACCACCATCACACAAATATCGATATTTTTCTTAGTGCCCATACAATTAAAGTTAATATGTACTCTCAAAATGTATGTGAGGTGCACTTTATACAAAACAAACAAGCTATGGCTTATTATTAGGCGCAAAACAGTTATTGCCTAATTCTTGTCACAACTTCATAAGTATACAACCAAAAAAGTATCAAAAGATAAACTATATAAATTATTAATAATTACCCCTAAAATAATTAAAAAAATCGTTTTTATCTTCTTTGCACCATCAGTAATTTTCATCTACTTTTCCCATATTGATCTTCTACCTCTTTTGCTTTAGTTTTTTTTATTTGTTATCTTTTTCGTCGTCGGCGTCTTCACACCTCCCTTTCATGTCATTTTCTATATATTTTTTCTTCATTGAAAAAAACCACCACCTAAACTTAGAGATGTTAGGTCAACATTCTTGGCATCATCCGTCTCTGAGTATTTACGCCTCATATGCCTTTTCCTTTGTATTTTGTTCACTTCCCTTTTCTTGCTTGGCAGTAATTGTTTCTTTATTTCTTCCCAAATTGATGGTTATTACTTTAGGTTTTGGCTCCTGTTGCTAGGCACGTTGATGAAGGCTTCGGTGAAGCACGTGTGCTAGCAGAAGTGTCCCTATTGCCTGACAAGATCCGTGTTTCGTCTGGGAGGCGTGCTGTAGCCATGGCTGCAGGCGTTATTGATCGTTATTATAAACGTGGAGAACCGCAAAAGCAAGTTCTGGTAGTTGTTACATCCGGTTGGTCGGTGATGTGTTTTGATCACAACCTCAAAAAGCTATGGGAAACAAATTTGCAGGTTTGTTTACAAGATGCGGTTCATTTTTATTTTATTTCCTAAATAGTAAAGAGAAGATTAATTATTATCAACATAAAGTTTCTGTGATCCCATTATATTTTATTGTTTGCGACAGAAAGATTTTCCACACTGTGCTCATCACAGGGAAGTAGCTATTTCTATAAGCAATTATACCTTGAAGCATGGTGATTCAGGTCTGATTATTATTGGAGGAAGGATGGAAATGCAACCTCATGTATGTTCCTCAATCTTATATGATCATGCAACATGTATGAATTACACTTTGGAATGCCAGTTGCAACAAAAATAACTGATGTCTCAATCTAATTTTGATCATTTGGTGGAAAATTAAAATTAGTTGAGAAATGACGCAATGAACAACCATAGTGGCAAGTTTGTTAATGACATAGGTTAAGGTTTATGTCATTCTGCACCCATTAGTAGGTGACTCAGTTGACTTAAATTCAGCTGGTTAGATTAGGTAGTTGAATTATTTGGCGAAGTTTTAATCAAAAGTTTTCAGTCAGCTTATCATAAATTTGAGATGGCAGGCTATCATGGATTGACTTGTGTTTACCATTGTATTTTTATCTGGTGTGTTCGTGTGTGGTACTGTGACCAGTCAAATCATCAAGACTGGACACTAACACGATCCCTTTTGTCTTAAGCGGCTATAGGTGGATTTCAACATAGTTGTTTAAAACAGACAAGTGCCATTCAAACAAGCTTACAAGTGGCACACTTATAGCTGCTTACAAAGCACTTCTTTGGAAAAAAAAGAAAAGAAAAGAAAAGAAATTAAAGGTAGTGGTTTGTTGTTTATTAGTGTTGAAAATAAATACCTCGACTGTGACACAAATATAAACAAGGGATGTAGTTTAATTTGATTTATTGTATTTGTGAAGCAAATAAGTACCTCCAATAAACACCTCAATGCACTAACTCACTGCATTTACTTCTCTAGATTTACATTGACCCTTTTGAAGAAATCGGAGCAGCAGAGAAAAGATCTGATTCCCACAGAAGTGCTAATGAGAAGGAGGTATGGATTTTTAAACTAAGTTGTTGAAATTTGTTGTTTATCCTTTTGTCCAAACCATGCATGCGTGCATCTACCAAAGAGAATTATAGCCTGTAGGAACGTCAATCGCTGCTGAAGTCCAAAGCTTAGTTACTAGTAGCAGGTCTGATAACAATAATGTCCAACTGTCATTATAGTTGTTGAACATCTCTATACCAAGGAATGGCAGGTAGAATGTGCGTGTTACACACGAACTTGCCTTATACAGTCAGAATTGGTTATTGTTGTATATAAAGAATAGCCAAACTAATGCATTAGTTTGAGTTTGCTTGTGAGAATTAAAACAAAAAACACTAATTAGCATATAAGAACAGTTGCTATAATAAAAAATCTGTATATGATGTATCATCCCTTTAGTTCTTTTTTAATTCGTTTTCTTTGCGTTTTAGCATAGATGTGTATAATGTAGTATGGCGTTTTCTTCTTTTATGACAATGAGTTTAGTAGGTATTTTTGATCTAGTTGCACACATTGGTTCTGTGTCCACATTTTTTATTTCTGGTTCTTTTTGAGTTCCATGTTTCTAATCCTACAGTGATTCTGGGTCGATTTTTATAATTTCTGACTCCATTTATTTGTCTTTGTGGATTATGGATAGGCATCTGAGAACTCAGGTACTGTCGACTTACGCCATTTTGCATTTTATGCATATGCTGGTCGCAGTGGCATACTCCGCTGGGAAAACAAGAATGATGTAAGAAGGGTTTTTTTTGGTCCCTGCCACTACTTATTTTGAGACCTGATTTCATTGAATTTGATATTTCACCTTTTAAAAAAAGAAAATAAGCATCATTATATTTATTTTTTATAAAAGACTTACAATTTTTGTCCTGAATCCTGATAAAACTTAAAAATATGTTTTTTTTTTGGAAAGCGAGCTGGGTTTTTATAGGATCCCATAACCTATCAACAAGGTGCGACCTGCAGGTCAACACCAAAGGAAAGTAACCATGCCGCCGGCGGGTCTCGAACCTAGGACGTGGGGGATAAATCCACACAGCCCTAACCACTCGACCATAACACCATTTTAATGCAAAACTATCACTGAGATCTTCAAGACGAACCGTTAAAAGTTGAAACTCATAGTGAATATCTTTTATTCTTTGACATGACACCCTTCATTTTAGTTCAGTCATTTCATTCATGAATACAAGATCTTAATAATGTGAAACAAATTTAAGCTTACTAAAAAGAGTGTTATTTAAACTTTAAAGAACACATGCTAAAAAGAGTGTTATTTAAACTTTAAAGAACACATGCATGCTCACTGGTAAGCATAAAAAAATTCATGGAATACCAGAAGGAACACTGGCACTTCCGTATTTTTCTTCTCCAGGTTTAACTTCTTGCTTACTGTCTTTTGAATAAATTTTTATAAACATGAAAATGGAAGGCATGTGTTTCATTTTTGGAAGCCAAACTGTATCATATAATCAAATAATGTACTTTTTGTTATCTCACCCAACTCCAACATTGCTACCACCACTACTATCTATCTTCAACCTTTCCCACTGCCCTTTAAGCCATCTCTCATCTTTTTTACCACTCCATTACACGTTTTCAACCATCAAAATTATGATTACCGCTAGAGTTTTAACATTGCCACAAACCACGATATCATTGCCACGAGGTTGTCTCAGTGTTACAGCCTCAACATAGAATTACCATGGCACAAACTATCACTGTCTCATTAGACTTCCCTCAAGTATCTTAGACACGGCGACATATGTACTTGTTCATGCCTCGAGCAAATGGTAGTTCCAACTATCAAGTTGTTATTGATATCACCACATTTGTCCTTGTAAGGATGACACCTCAATAGTTTCCATCTGTTTTCCCTCTTCATTGGTACACCCTACACCTTCACAACATGATTTCGGTTTTCAAATAAACATATGCCCCTTGATTGAGTGAAACATTTTCAGTCTCCATCAACTCATACTGTATCTACTTTCTCTGTTTGCATCTTATGTAATGTTTGGTTTCAAATGGCATAGGAATTCGCATATAGATATTGATATGATGTGCAGTGATGGAGTTTGGCCTTAAACTCACGATGAATGGGGTACCTTTACTATATTGTTTTATCAGGTGTTCCAAATCACTCACTCTATTAGTTATTTTTGGTTTGCAGAACATCCAGGCACATTCATCGGATGCATCACAGTTGATTCCACAACATAACTACAAGCTTGATGTTCATGCTATGAACACTCGGCATCCTGGAGAGGTATGCATCTGATTAGATGGCTTTGAAATTTGAATTGTATTTTAGTATTGTGGTTACAAACTGCTAATCAATCCTTATTTGTCTACGAATGTATGCATGTTTCTTTGAATGTGGATAGTTTCGTCGCAAGAGGTTTTTACCACCTTAGTAAGAAAATAAAAATAAAAGAATCATTATTTTGAGGTTTGATTTACTTTAATTCATGTTTTGAGTGAGATCTTGCACTTTCAAGTTTTTCTATCCAGCTAATTTTACTCCTGAGTAACCTATCAAAATCTTTGCATGTCATTGCTTGTTCCTGGTGCATAAAGCTAAGCAACATTTTCAGTAGAAATTAACTCTTCATCATTTTTTAATGGCAGTTTGAATGCAGAGAATTTAGAGAATCAATTCTTGGTGTCATGCCACATCACTGGGTAAGCATAAACTGACTTCTATACAGTTCTTTGTATCCAGTAATTATATTAAGTAGAAGATGATTAATTGAGGGGTGAATTTATGTGTGATCAGGATAGGAGGGAAGACACTTCTTTTCAATTGGCACACTTCAAAAGGCACAAAAGAAAACCATTGAAGAAAACACCCGGGAAAACTACCAACTACCCTTTTCATACTCCCGAGGAAAACCATCCTCCAGGGAAGGATTCCACTAAAAAAATTCCAGAACTGATTGGAAAAGCAACCAAATATGCTGGTTCTGCAAAATCCAAAAAGGTATAATAATTAGTATATCAATTTTTATTACCACGTTCAACTATTTGTTACTTATGCTTATTTATGTGTTTTCTGCCATACGAGTTTTTATTGATATTTTTCAAGTTTACCATTGTGACTAAGATATTATTTTCAAAATATTATATCAGTTTTCATGAAAATTTTCATTATATTCGTGTAATATGGTTGGTATCATTGCCATGTTTTGAGTGTACATTTGTCAACTCTATACTAGTTGGCACATGACATTTATGTCTTTCCTGTCAAGGTTATATGTTGAATTTTCCATAATGTTATGGGTATTAACGTCACCAATTTCCTCTTGGCTCTGCCCTGTAACATTCTTCAAGTTTTGGTCTGAGCCAAAGGGAGAATCATCAGTGTGTCGTGAAGCCGTTTAGAAAATTCTGTTTAAGTAAATACTCTTTTGGTATAAGATAAAGATATAGGGCCTAACTGGAACAAATAAATAAAAAAATTTCTGTGCAAGGCTTCAAACTCTTCTTTCAGCTAAAGTGATACCTCTCTTTTTACTTATAGATCAAGACAAATTTGCAGATTGTTTGATGTATTTTTTTCCATCTATGAACTTATTGTTTTCTTTTTACTTGACCTTTTTTGGGGCACAGCGGTCACCTTATATTCCTACCATAACAAACCACACAAAGCTATGGTGGGTTCCTAATGTAGTCGTGGCTCATCAAAAGGAAGGTATTGAAGCTCGTCATTTGGCTTCTGGTCGCACTGTTTGTAAGGTAAATTTGATATTTCCATTCTAAAGTTTTTTGCTTTGCAAAAATTTGTCTGTCTTTGAAAATTGTTTGTTGTTACGTCTTTGATGGTATCATCTTTTGCTGTGTCATTTGAGATTGAAATAGTAATATATGCTGTGCTTGAACCTTGAGGATTAGATTCAAAGCCTACATGTTGAGTTACTGACTCAGATAATATATATGGTAGTTCACTGTCCTCTACCAAATAAGTAGGTTTCTTTGAACTTTGAAGTCAGTTTAGAATCATGCTTCTGATTCATGGAACCAGTTTAGTTTGTCTGAATACGATACAAATTCTTTTTATTGAAGCCACTCAGTAGACTGTGGTTTCTACTTTCTGAAGTATCCATGTGTCATTGGTATTAGAAGTTTATTATCCGTGTTGGTCTCTGGGCATTCTAAATATCTGGTTAACATGGATTTTATCATTCCGATATCTAGGCACTTTTTAACCCAAATTTGATATTTGGCTGCAATTTATTTGTATTTTTTTTTTGTCAAGGAATTTTTTAAGTATCAGCAGTCTTCAAGGTTTTTGATATATATCTGTTATATTTTCTGACAGCTTCATCTTCAAGAAGGTGGCCTCCATGCTGATATTAATGGAGATGGAGTCCTCGATCATGTTCAGGTGATGAATCTTTCTATGACCCTTACGTTGTTTTCATTCAGCATGCTGGTTAAGATATGATTTTTGGCGGTAGGGTAGATTCTGGTCTCACCCAAAGCCTTTGATGCATTGAACTCAATCCCAACCCAACCTAAGCTCCAGCCTGTAAACATTACCTTGATGACCAACTCAAGGTGGTTGCTAGTTAAGCTTTATCTTAGGCATCTCTGTCCAATTGGGGAATCCCTCCTTTTCCCCTCATCAACTTTGCAGAGGCATGTATTATTTCTCTCTCTCTCTCTCTCTCTCTTTTTTTTTTTTTTTTTTTTTTTTTTTTTTTTTTCTTTCCAATTATGGTTAATGTTCGCACCTACTTTGCATATCCTGTTTTGACCATATCAACAATTAAGATATGAGCTCAAGTTAACTAACAAGAGGCATCATATCACTCTATCAGCATCTTGAAGAACCCAAAAACTTGGTAGCATTCTAAATGAAAGATACCATATGGTTTAAATGGTTCTCAATTTCCTTCTCTGTAGGCTGTTGGGGGAAATGGAGCCGAGCAGACTGTGGTGAGTGGGTCCATGGAAGTGTTGAAACCATGTTGGGCGGTCGCCACATCTGGTGTACCAGTAAGGGAGCAACTCTTTAATGCT
Source organism: Berberis vulgaris (assembly GCA_963556465.1). Classification (NCBI taxonomy): domain Eukaryota; kingdom Viridiplantae; phylum Streptophyta; class Magnoliopsida; order Ranunculales; family Berberidaceae; genus Berberis; species Berberis vulgaris. The sequence goes on from OY747137.1 coordinate 4,119,498, forward strand.
TCTATATGTCATCATTCTCCATTCAACATTTTCCAACATGGAGAGTTTTCCAGAAACTTCGGTAGAGGTCTTGACACAAGTTCACTAGAGGTTGCAACACCAATTCTCATCCAAACAGATGATGGTCATAAGCATAGGAAAGGAAGCCATGGTGATGTTGTCTTCCTGACAAACCGTGGAGAGGTATGCAAGCTATTTTTGCAAATTTTCATATTTGAATTCATTTCGCTTGTTAACTATCAGCTAGGTCTATGCTTCATACTACCACCAAATTGCTCAAGGACTAACATTGCATAATTGTATAAACATTTCTTCTAGGTGACTTCATACACCCCTAGCTTGCATGGTCACGATGCTATTTGGAGATGGCAACTTTCGACAGGCGCAACATGGTCAAACCTTCCATCTCCCGCGGGCATGATGGAAGCTGGGGTGGTAATACCTACCCTGAAGGCCTTTTCCTTGCGCGTTCATGACAATCAAGACATGATACTTGCAGCAGGGGACCAAGAAGCGGTAGTGATATCTCCTCAGGGCAGTGTGTTGGTCTCATTTGATCTTCCTGCTCCACCAACTCATGCCATTATTGCTCAAGATTTCTCTAATGATGGGCTAACAGATCTTATTATTATGACGTCTAGTGGAGTATATGGATTCGTACAAACCAGGCAACCCGGTGCCCTTTTCTTTAGCATACTAGTAGGTTGCCTGATAGTCATGATGGGAGTTATATTTGTCACGCAGCACCTAAATTCTATCAAGGGAAAACCTAGACCATCAACTGAATACAGGTGAAAATTGTTAGCAATTACACCGTTCAGAGCAGATACTCCTGGTGTCATTACAGGAGATAAACCAGGAAGTTGACAGAAGTCTTGGCCGAGACATAGGGACCAGCAACGACTTAAAGCATCAAAGAAAGTGAAATTGTAATGTGAAGGATTCAAATGTTTTTTTGTCAACTTCACTTTCGTAGTTATTTAGTATTTTCACAGTGACAGTTTCCTATTTGTAAAAGTTATTACTTTAGGGAGGCAACTTGTATGTAGCTAACCTCCCGTGTCATCTACAAAAATCTGAGAAACTAACAGTTTTGTTACATCTCCTCGAATTTTTTTTTTAGTTATTTGATGTTTCCTATTAGTATGGAAACACTTTTGGATATTAATCATTTTGGTGAGGGTTCAACTAATTATTCGGAGTAAGCGATGAACCAATGGAAAGGTGTATACTTGAGATCATTCCCCGTGCAAAATAGGTGGACATGGAACATGGTGATCAACATAGTTGATCCTGCAACCCTCCCATCATTTCCTCTCTGTTTTACCATTGTTTCCACCATCAGTAAGCTGTCAAATCCGGCCGACATCTCTGTCCTTAATCCTAATGTCCTGATGTTGCTGCTGGTGACTCAACCCTCTTTCAAGCAAAGTGGTCTTCATTTCGATGGGCTAATAATGGTTAGAAAACAAGCTGTTTTGCAAATGTCGATTTCTTTGGGGTTGGGAGGTTGTAAAATAGTGATAATAATACTGTCCATCATCACATCTATGTTTTCAAACCCAGTGCAGGACCCCTAGATTTGATGATGATGTCTTTTCCATGGCTGAAGTTTTGGCTGTTCTGTAGATTGGACAATCTCTGTATCATCTAGGTGTTAAATTCAAACATCTAAGTGGTCCATGCCAAATCTTTATGTATAAAAGCAAAATTCTCAGCAACAGAGGTGCCATTCTACGGCAATGCAGAAAAGGGTTGGGAGCTAAAACTGGTCATTATGCTTTCTGGGAGGGTTTTAGGGGCACAGGACAAAATACATTGCGATCAAATTGAGCGTATGTTTCCCCGGATACAGTGATCTTTACTTGTATTAGTAAAAGGCTACACTCTAGGTTTATACATCCGAAATGCATTTAAGTGTAATTTTCAGTAGGAGAGAAGCCAAGCAACAGTTAGAAAGTTGCCGCGAGTGTTCAAGTCATCCATGAAGTCAAGTCGAACATGAATAACTTCGCCCAAGAGCGCATCTCATTTAATAGTTCCAAAGTCTAGCTCAGCTGGGCTAGGATGTCTTGGAAAACCTTCATGGGATAAGTGATCCTATATTTTAGTCCCCTAAAGATAAAATCGAAACAATGTTCCTACTACATTACAACCCCCAGAGAGCCATCGAAACCATGCTAAAAGGCTAATCAACTGCGTTGCCAATGAATATTTAGTTTCGCTGAAGTCCACCTAAGGAACAACACCTATGCAATTCCATAAGCTAACTGATAATGGAGCAAATACACATGCTCCTCCTAACAATTACAAGGGTGAAGAAAACTGCTAGCATATTTCATCAGCTAAAACTGACCCCAACCAAGCACATTTCTATACTAATACGTTGATGAGTTTTGATTAAGCGAAATTGACATAACATGAACAAGAAAAGATTAGCCCATTACTTGGCCCCTTCGCTGATTTTTTTTTTTTTTTTTTATCGTCACACATGTTCGTGCTGATACAGTAAAACAACATGTTGGATTAAAAAATGAAATGAGTTAATATACATTCCATGTACTTTCAGCCTTGTTTGACCATCATGTTAAGTATCACACCTTTTTAATTGATTGAACGTAAATGTGACTTTTTACTAATTTAGAAAAAAAAGATCGATGCGTTGAAAGCTCGTTCAAATTGTACGTAAATATGCATTATGTATGAAAATTATGAAGGTGATTCCCTGGTTAATTAGAGGGCCTCCTTAATCCAGCCGCCTTGATCATGTAAAGAATCGCTTTATGTTGATAAAGTTTCACTTAGCATTAGAAATTTGGTCATGATTGATATAAGTTGAAGTCTAAAAGACCTCAGTTTCAACTATCAACCATGAGAATTCTTTTGTTAGTTTGGCTGATTTCAATCAGAGTAAAGTTGTGTTGTTGCCAAACTGATTAGACTTAAAATTAAAAGGTAGCAAAGCATCCGATGTTTGCACATTAGCTAGTCATACATCATTACATCAATAAACCCTAAATATCACGTCACGATAATTTTTGTGATTTTTTACTAGTGAACCACTGTCGTATAATTAGCATTAACAGTAACTCACCACGAAGAAAGTGGTAAATGCATTAATTCATTGCTGAAATAAGTAACCATCTAGCAAAAAATTGTGTAACTTTTTTTTTTTTTGAAAGGCAAGCAGGGTTTTTATAGGATTCCAGAACCCATAAAGATGGGACCAAACTCTAACTGTTGAGCTGTCATGCCATTGGCAAAAATTGTATAACTTGCACCAATCTACATGCTTAGAACTGTTTTATTCGGGTTTTTGGCCAAATTCATTACTTGTATAATTCGGAACGATTAAATTTCTCTTTTTATTTGTAATGGTTTTATATTTGCACAATATTCGGTATAATTGAAAATTTTCGCCACAACAGGGACAACTACAACGTTTACTATTATTAGTACTTGTAATTATACCACAACCATCAACTGAAAAGCACCACCATCTCCATCACACCTTATCATTTCATCACTACCAGCATTCCTTATCGCCATTAGAAGACCAAAATTGTTATCACAATCTGCCACTGCTACCACCACCACCGCCACCACAAACCAACTCTCGTAACCACCACTAGTATATACACAACACTGCTGCCGCCAACTACTACATCACCACCACCTTATAAGTCTACCATCATCACCAACCTCCATGCATCGATCATAAACATCACCATGATTATCAATTTACTACCTCTGATAGACTCAATCAAGTGCCACTGAAAAATGTTTCTGATTTTCAGTGACAATCAAACAGCGGAATTTAGGGACAATTGATTTTGTGAAGGATCATCAAAGTCACTCACATGACAACCACCTCTTAGCTAGCTAGCCTGTTTAGTTTCTTCTACACAAAGGTAAGAAAAGAATGATTCCCACACATCAATCTTTTCTGAAAGTAATAGAGAGACGTCTACATGTGAAACGTTCAAAAAGATGATAAGTAGCACACAGTCACTAATCTTCCTTATTTAGAATTAGTTATATATTTCAAATCAATCAAGTTACCTCTACAAATGGCAGCATTATAAGATAGGTCGTAAAATAATTTGAATTAACAAAAGAAGCGATTCCATTGATACATCAATTCCAGCTCTTATACAACCAAAACCTTTTTTTTTTCTTTGTTTCCCCTTTTGATTCGGTAACACGCACAAAAATATATCAGTTCTCAAGCACACATGGCTATTTTCTCGAAAAAAAAAACAAGTCCAATTCCTAATCCTTTGCCCTAGGACTTCGGTTCTCAGTAAATATGGTGTAGTGCACCTTTCATGATCGCCTAAAACAATTTTATATTTCAGTAATTTAATTCAACAGAAAAAACAATAAATCATTTGTCAATCCTCTATTCATCAACAAATATATATATCTTGCTAATCTGTTTGAGTTAGAGGCTCGGCCGCCTTTCAAAGTTTGGAAGATTCTGAGAGTAGTATCATTTAACAGATGTTAATTAGGCATGCAATCATGTTACAGGAAGGCATGGTCAATTGTTTATGTTCATAAACTATATATATTCAGATAGTGTTCCTGTCCCTAATTTTTTATCTGAGCACAATGGATTCATCCATTGATTTCATCCGTTCTTTTCTTTCTGTATATACAACGCCAAATTTTACCTGTTCGTTTCTTTACGGCAACTCTTAAGTTCAGGTGATAATACTTTTATTAGGTTCCAAACAACAGCACTACAAAGCAAAAACCATGAATAGATGCCACATAACCTAGTAACCTTACCTGTTTTGAGCAGGAGTTTTTCTAAATGGATGTTAGTATGCCACTAGCCACAACGTAAAAGATCTACGGTCGGATAATGGAGTATACAAGATTTTTGATGCAGTAAGGCAAAAATCGACTTTAACATATCCTGTTATAGACTGCCCAACTTGATTTATAGCCGATTTCTGAATTTTTCATGAAATACTAACTGACTATATAAAGGGATATTTGATTCATAATCTTTAAAATGACACAAACTACATGAGTTCTTTTAGTAAAATATTTAGCCTAAATATTGCACAAATTCATATCAATTTGAATCATAATACTCCTGTTATACTTACGACGTTTTTTATAATCCATTACATGATACTTGTTATAGAGAGATTTCATAGCATAAGTCTTTCAACTTGCATTGTGAGTATTTAAATACCATCTTATAGATTAAACACATTCCAACTGATTGTTATTATCCTATGATTTGTTTATGGTATATGGAATACTGTGCAAATAACACGCCCACAAATATTCTTCAGTGTTTGCCTATTTTACTATTTAGACCTCCAAAGTATGATCAATGATGTAAATCATTCTATGGCTTTTAAGTTCACTTTGAAACCATATCCGAAAGTTCCATTCAGACATCTTTCCTCTCTTTTTTCCTCTCAGAGACTTCTTTTTCATATTTCAACATGAAAAAGTAGAAGATTCAATCTGATTGTAATCATCTTGGAGCTTATCAACACACATCTCCTTCATGACTGCAGTTAAGTCTATGAGTTAAATTTTGGTGTTTTTTCTGGGTATGTCATTGTTAAGGCGCTTTTTATACAACACCACAGAACCATTGCAGGGTTACTTTCCAATTTCTTCGAGCACAAGATTCCAATAAGGTTCTCTATATCATTGTGGACTGGGAATGAATCTTTATCTTTGTCTAGGGTGAATGTCACTTTGGTATAAGCATTAAACATGGATTATATAATTATCGCCCATGATTAAAAACTCGTTACCGTACTAACCCAATAAGATGCCCACCAAATCTCCCTTTAAATTCATCCATCATAAAATATCAAACTAGAGGGAATAGCTTCTCTAACTTTATACATTGATTCCCTTCAATTGGTAGCCTTTGTGCTATGGTTTTCCTAGTGTTAATTCTTTCATTTTTAAATGTTTTGATTCGGGTAAAGTCGTAACGTACCTCTAACAGACTGTAAATCATTTTTGATATTGAATAAATGTCTGGTTTAAAAAAAAAAAAAAAGGCATTTCAAATGCTTGAAACTCTAACAACCCATCCATTAATGAAGCTCTTTCACAAGGATACATATAATGTGGGGAAAACAAATTCCTTTGTTTTTTTATCCCTTTGTTTTGATTATATGATGGATGAACATTGATGAGAAGAAGACAGTACACAAAATATATATATATATAAGGGGATATGGTATCCATGCAAAAGGGTTTGAGTGATATGTCATAATCAAATTCATAAAAGAAAGAATAGATGTTATATATGTATAGTAGTTTTGAAAAAACAAGGAAACCTGCTCTCACTCTTTCTGTTTACTACACAAGTACTAATTCTGCTGAGCATGAAAAAGTATTCTTCCGTAGTTATATGGGATGGTGTTGAAGTTTGAAAAAACATTTTATATATAATATATATACAACATATATATATATATAAGATCTTCAAGTATATATATATATATAATGGGGCACCTATAACTATAGAGATGTAAAAGAGTTAGCTAAAAAGCATAATTTCCTCTTTTATACTAAGGGTATTGATACTTTGATCTATACCTAGATTAGTAGTTATATAAAGAAAGGAAAGAAAGCCTCTCTTTCTTTTCTTTATTTAACCACAATAAATGAAAGAAAAAGATTTGTATAAATAAGAGAGAGAAAGGTGGGTGTTTTATGAGATGATGGTATTGTATTATGGATATCAATGTCTTGGTGGTGGTGGTGGTGGTGGTGGTAGTGGTGTTGCGGACGCCGCGGTGGTGGTGTTTGTAGGGGGAGGGATGGGATGCACTAGGGTAGTATGTTATATATAATACACACATAAAAGAGTAAAAAACCCTCTAAAGAAACAAACAAGAAGGACATTGATTTTTCAAACCGGCAAACAAACGGATTATAGGGAAAAAGTGACAATGGAATTCAAATCCAACTAGAAAGTGAAACCAAATAAAACCCATTACAGAAAAATGTTAAACTATAGCACCATTGTATAGGATTATAATGATGATGAGATGTCTGAAGTGCACAAAAATAATGACACATAAGTTAGTGATGAAGAAGAAGAAGAAGAAGAAAATATTTAATGATAATATAGATAATGATGGTGAAGACAAGAAGAAGAAGAAGAAGAAGAGAAGAAAGATCAGAATCAGATTTATTACTAAGTAAGCGAATCGATAATCGATAATCAATCGAACATTCTCTGGATCCGTTACCATTTCTCTTTCTTTTTTGTTTATCTAGTCGAGATGATAAAAAGAAAGGAAATCTAACTAGCTATCTAGTAGTCTAATGTTGAAACAAGAAGAATGACAACAACAATGCAGAAGAAAAGATCACATACATAGATTAGATCACTAAATGGTTGATGAAGATGAAGAAGAAGAACTCACTATTGTAGTAGTTCTTTTTTTTTTTTCTTTTTAGGATCTTGGGAAGAATTGCGTACCGGCCATGAATGCGTTGAGAGGAGCTGGATATAAGGAAGAAGGATCGATATTCATTGAAGAGGCCGCTACTGCAGTGCTTGCAGGAGTACTAGTAGTAGCTACTGCCGTGGTGTTGGTAATGAGATTATGCGAAATTCCTCCTCTACCACCACCACCACCACCAGACGAGGATTCGCCTGGAATGTAATGGTTTTCAAGTCCTTGATCATAAAGTATGCCCTTGAAAACATGTCCTCCAATGTTAACTGCAGTCTGATAGGCATACTCATCTTCTGTGTCATCTACGGAACTCAATCGAACGCAACGAAATACCGCTGGTGAATTCACTTCTGCTGGGAAATTCCCCACTTCTAACCCTAAAAAAAAGTTCACAGATCACACTTTTTTTTTTTTTTTACTACACAATTCTCAGTGTAACTAAATTCTATTATATTGTTATGTTATCTATTATAAGTAGTTATTATTAGTACCTGAACTGGAGTGTATGCGAGTGAAAGCCAAAGAAGTTGAGGGATTTTCTCTAGGCCTTTTCGGAGCTTGATTTTGATTTTGATATTGTTGCAATTGCTGTTGGTTAGGTGACGATTGTTGTTGAAGAACAGCTAACTGTTGTTGTCGTTCACGTCGTCTTGCTGCAGGAACCCAGGTGCTCTTAACATGAGTAGAGCACTGAAACCCTCTACTCTTGCAACAAGTCCTACATCTCATATGCACACAATCTTTCTTAGCTTGATTCCCACAATCTTGACAACTTCTTCCACCACTACCACTACCACCACCACCACCAAAAGTTCCATTACCACTCCCTCCACCACCACCACCTGATCTCATCTGCATCATTGTGGTTACTGCAGCTCGCGAAGTAGAATCATCCGACATGTTTGTCCGCGTAGACGAGTAGATATCGTGGTGGTGGTGAACAACCTGGTGATGCCGTTGTAGATGCTGCTGCCATAATTCAAAACCCTTGTTACTATTAAACGCTGCGATCTCTTCGTTTCTGTACAAGAAAAAGCTTTCTGGTTGAGGAACTTCGTTTGACGATGGATGGTTTCCTCCTCCGCTACCTAGTGAAAACCCGAATCCAGTCATTTATCACTCAAATTATCCCTCAATTTGTACATCAACTCCATAACAAAGCGGAGAACAACGTTTAAGATTGTAAAAATTTTGTATGTTTAAAGGATGGGGGAGAGGTATTAGGTTTGCTTTATATGGAGACAAGTTCGATTTCAGGAGACAGAAAAAAAAAAAAAAAAAAAAAAAGAGTCAGGGAAGGTTTTGGGTTTCTTGAATCTCTTTAAAAGTGTTTGAGGTATTAAAGAGACATGGAATTACAACTTCATCATGAGCAACAACAACAACTCTCTCTCTACTGCAACCTCAATTTAAGACAACACTACACAACATAGATGAATGGATGAATCATGTTCAAAAACTCTCTCTTCAAACCACCCTGACCCTGCAGGTTGCGTTCTTTTTCTTTCTCTCTACAAGAACAGTATAGTAACAATGACTGCTTAGTGCAAATTGTTGTTCAGTGAATGAGTGAGTGAGTTGTAAAAACACTCTATTTTCACTCATTACTTTTAATCACAATGTTCATATCAACATATAGTATTAATCATCCACATGTTAAGACACCGACTTTTGTTATACTTGTAATCCACTACTTGGGTAAAAGGTCATCTCTTTGATCTTGACCATTAGGTCTCCTCCTAGAGATATAGAAGCATGGATGATAATGAAGGAATATCAGAACAAGCAAGCGTGCAAGACTGAGAGATAAATCAGAAACAAAATAATTTGTTTTTGTACTAAAGGTAAGATATAAAGGAATTTTAATTACCACGAATTACTAGCCATAGGTAGGGTTGTACAACTTGCAAAAAGGAAGTATAGGTTGCAAATAGAGTAGTAGATGAGCTATAGAGATAACGCGTTTGTGCACATGCAACAACACTATTGAATTTCATCTGTAATAATAAGGGAGAGTTTCATGATTATGTGGTTTTACTATATATATATCACATGATCTATATGATCTACATCCTGATATAGAAACATATTAATTGAAGTTTAATGTGGTAGTTTGGTTAATGTATGGGATGTTTAAATCAATTTGCTTGAATTTTAATTAGTTTTTATGCATAAAATTGTTGTATTATTCGATCATTTATAGTCGTTGAGGGATATTTTTAGGATGTATAGAGTTGCAAGGGCTTTCTGATCACTTGATGATTTTGAAAGTTTTATGGTTTAACTAGTGGTCGTACCAGGGTATTATGGATTCGTTGTTTGTAGATTATTTATTGTTCCGTGACAAAGTTGCAAGTTTGAAACCATCATATAATAGTTCCATCCATTACAAGTCTATCACTGAGTTGGTACCTCATTGGATGTTTATGCGAGTAGACAATTTGAACGTGAAATGGAAACTAGTGATTATCCCTTTGAGCATGGATTACTTTTAAGGTATGCAAAGTAGCATTATATAAGAAAAGGATGAGGGTACTTGGCACAGTAAACCATTCTAATCAATTTAGGGTGTATGAAACTTATAAAATAAAATTTAAAAAAAAAAACATATGGTTCAAATAGAGATGTTATACAAGATTAGACCCATTGCTTTATTGAGATGCAAAACAAAGTATTGGTAACTTGACTACTTTTTTTTTTTGTCATATAATAAGATTAATATAGTATTAATATCTGGTTAACTTTGCTGGTAACTAGTAAGGTAATTATTGAGAAGTCGGCTGAGTATTAAATTCAGCCACTCGAATTTAGTGCTTAATTCACTCATGAGTACTGTCTCTTATATAACCATAAAATTTACAGATCCACAAAACAAAATAATACAATAATTTTTTGATGTAAAATTTACATGATTTAGGGGCCCTAGACAAAAACAACAATAGATTCAGAGAAGAATGTAAATGACTATTGCAATCGTCACAGTCTCCTTGATTGGTGGAGTACTGCCAGTGAAGACAAGTTGAAGAAGAAGAAAAGAAGAAGAAGAAGAAGAAGAAGAAGAAGAAGAAGAAGAGATGAGTAGCTTTTAGGTTAGGTTTTGCTGTATTTTCTCTGAGTGATATATATGATTATTTGGTTATATAATAAGGTTAAGAGCATATGGTTAGGACCATATAGTAAAGATTGTAATTAAACTAATCACATATGTACGTACATAAGGTAACAAAATGTGTATAAAATAATGTAAGAGAGAGAGAGGAAAGGAGAAAGGAATGGAAGAGAATAGATGATTTGCTAGATGAAATGATGTGTGTGAGACTCCCAATAATTGTGTCTCTATCTTTCTCTCTTTATCACTACTCTTTCTGTCATTCTCGAGCCCTGTGTTGATCCCGGAGTTTGACTCTCCTTTAAACATAATTCGATATAAATCTATGTAAGATAAGTCGCGATAAAAATAGTTAATAGTATATGAAAGTGCCAATGACATGAATAACACTCTAATAAATAAATAAATAAAACAAAATTCATATCCAATACCACTAATTCGAATCAATTGCTTCTCTTCTTTCGATCTCTTCTATGCGTGTTCTTAATTAATCTCTGGTGTGACCAAATGAATATTCAATTTTTTGATCTGGCACATTGTGCATATTTGACTATATGAAATCTGACCCACTGTTTAGTTTGAAAGTCTTTTCTTAATTTTAATTTCAATTGCAAATTAAAATATTTCTGTTTGACACAAATTGGATCGGATGACCAATGACCTAAAAGACATCCCACACAGTAAGTATCTCAGAGGTTGCTCGACCAGAATTTTGGATACTTAATATAGAAAGTTATACACTGGTTACATATTTTGGCCAAAAAATGTATAAAATGGTGTTTTTAGAGATGTCATTTTATACCAGAAAGTATAAATCACCTTCTACAAAAGCTATTACATCTCTTGCTTTCAAGGTGCTTACTTGGACTTACATTAGTATTGCATGTGGTGTCATGGAGAAATAAGAGAGAAATCATGGGGTTGGAAGTGAATGTGAAGAACAAGAAGACCTATAATGATTAGATTAGGGCACCATTTCACAAACCCCAAAGTTATAACCTTTTGTCACACAGAAAGAAGAAGATGGCATTATTAGAAGGTCTTGTCTATTTCTGTACAACATTTTGATGTTAATCGGGAATGCTGGGAACAGATTGTCAGTTCTCATTTGGATTTGGTTTAGAGTTTTATGTCAGCAAAGTCAATAGGAGAAAACTACTTGCCTTTGGTTTTGCATGCATGGCACAAATTAGCTTAAATCCTCTGATATATATCAATGCCATATCTTCATTTCCAGTGAAAGGCTTACAACGATTTGCAGTGCCGACAGATGCTAAATAGAACCAAGCCCCATTTGAAACTTGGTTTTCTAGTTCACAAATACTTGTAAACATTTACAATTGTGCGCGCAGGCAAGAAAATGAATTGGCTAAACTTCATTAAGTTTAGAGGACATGTACAAGATTAGGAGATGGCAAGGACCTCATAAACAATCTTGCTTTTAAAGTTAGGCCTGTGACTGGGCTGACCTGAAAACTTAGGCCCAATGTGTCCATATCAAGAATAAATGACTCCCATCAATTTTCAAGGATCTATTAAATGAATAGGTAATTATATGACTAATTGAGTAAGTTTGTATAAATTTTGGTCCATGTTATTGTTAGTCTTCCTACTCTTCCTTTTCACCACTGTAAAAAATGAAGGGATGTCTTTTTCTTTTCTTTTAGCCATACAAATTTTTGGTTTCAATCTTCTGTTTTACTACCACACCAGTAAAACAGATTTTTGTGTTTCTCCATTGTACGACGAAATGGTTTCTTGCAAGGGGTCTAATTAACTTCAAGAGTTTAAGATTTATGTTTCAATCGAAACAATTTAGTGTGTGAGGCAAATTTGATATAGGTTATGAACATCAAGTTAACATTGCCGAGAGAGATATAGAGAAGAGAAGGTGGTGGTGATGGCAGGAGATTAGGGTTTCGGAAATAGAGGATTTCATATTATGATATTGAGGTTTATTATTATTTTTATTATTGGTTGGTTATTAAAAAGGAATCACATGACTAATTTCTTCAGTTTAACCTATGACAATAAGCCAAGTACAAAAATTTATTACCCTTTCAATAATTAATTAACCATAATAAGGAGACATTCGAACATCTTGTTGGATTATATTAGTTTCTTATTAGGTATAGCAGGTTAGTAGCTAATAGGAATCTTGGAAATCAGTATCCAAAAGTCTTAATCAAGCTTAGCCATGTCTATATACCTAGAGCTTGCCCAATAATTGGGGCTCTCAATCACATGTAGTAAACTACCAAAGCATCAAAAGTTTGACATTTAGATGTTGATTTTTCATTGAATTGGTGCTTTTGATTGATATTCTTGCAAGAAGGAATTTAACTCAACCCTAAAATTTTTAGAGTTAGAGGGCCCAATGGAAAAGTATTTTGGGCTCCTTACCCTAAACTTGTAGAGGGCTCCGAACCCAGCTCCAGTGCGATGTGTTAGGAAATTCAGAATTAGAAACGGGACAAAAAGGAGTTTAGAGACAGCTCAATAAACGAATTGCCAAGACTAGAAGAAATTTTTTTTTAACTCTCTACCTCAAACCCTAACCAAGACGAACTCGCCTGGTTAGATGCGAAAAATTGGAAATGAAATACAAGACGACCTAGCAAGTTCATCATTAGAGCGATGTTTTGAGTATGAATTGAGATCATCTACATCCAAGAGTAGAGTTAAAAAAAATTCGGTTCTTTCCACTTAAGTATATTAATGAGGCGAAAAGCAATTGATGTCGATTTATCATTATATATGTCCTAGAGTACAATGATCTACTTCCCATTGTAGGAACACATTTATAATAAATAGTAAACTTCATATTTCTTCCACTTCACATGCTCTCCATGTCCCATCTTCCTTCCTAGCTTGCTGATATTGCATTTCAAAATTTTGTATTGGCAAGGGTCCCCTCTTTTGGTTCCAGGACATCAATAATATGAAGCCCTTTTAACTCTTCACAATATGGTGCTCCATCTATGTCATAACTTTTAATCATAAATGACATTTTACTATTCTTCCAACTTCATCAAATGGGCCCTATAGAAAGTTTTTGGATGAGAAACTGAGGGTTTGTAAGTAATGTGACAACTTATATGACCTTTTGCAAACCACAATTGAAGGATGCTATTTATTTATTTATTTATTTATTATTATTATTTTTTTAAGGCAAGCGTGATGCCAGTGAGTATAGAATTGTGAGGTTTTAAAGGGTATATGATAGTTTGGTGTGGAAGGGTAAATGTGTGGGCTTCTCGGTGAAAGAATTTTCGGATATGTTGGCTGCATCTCATTATGAGATCCACTCTAACCCCTTCATTTCCTCTCACAAAAATATGGTATGGGTGAAAAACCTTTTTCCTCGGATTAATTTCTTTAGTTGGTCAGTATTGCATGAGAAGATCTTGACTAAAGATATGTTAAGGAAAAGAGGAATCCACACAGGGAGTCTTTGTGTGCTTTGCAATGAAATTGACGAGACGCTGGACCATTTGATGCTTCACTGCAGTTTCTCCAAATCCATTTGGAGCAGTTTCTTGGCAGAATTTGGTTTGAGTTTGATGTTTCAAGCCTCCATTTTAGATTTGCTAAGTTGGTGGTCTCAAGCTAATCCTTCCCGTCGGAGGGAGTGGTTATGGTGTAGGGTCCCTCACGTTCTCATGTGGTGTGTGTGGAAAGAAAGAAATAAAAGGGTCTTTGAAGGACTCAACAGATCAGAGCACTCTATCTTTATCGAGATTAGAGAATTGCTGTGGAGGATGAGTTCGACTTGTAATTTGTTTAGGGATTTGGGTTTTGACACTTTCATGGTGTCTTGGCATTCCTTGATATAGGAATGTTTCTCTTTGTTTTTTGTTTCATTTTCTTTCATTAATAAACATCTTCGTGTTTGACAAAAAAAAACTAACCATCAAACCAGGTTACCATTGGCATAATTGAAGGATGTTTATTGTTCACTAACCTCCAAAAAAAAATCCAACCCTAGTACACCACACATATTGGTTGAAATTTTATTCAAATGTATTGCTCATTACCATCAAAAATTTATTTAGGTCAAACTATAACAAGTTTATATATATATAGACTCGACAATGAATTAATTCTTGAATAGTTTGACCCCCCAAACAAAAACAAATGTCCGAGAAAGCATTTTAAAGTGGAATCTAACTGTAGCTCAGTTGGTCAGACATCTCTTTTCACATTTGAATCTTATCAATGTGGACATGTTTCAGAGACTACTTGCGTAATTGATTTATTTTGTTAATTTTTTTTTTTTTTGAGAAAGCATTTTAAAGTGGAATCTAACTGTAGCTCAGTTGGTCAGACATCTCTTTTCACATCTGAATCTCATCAATGTGGACATGTTTAAGAGACTACTTGCGTAATTGATTTATTTTGTTAATTTAGCGTCCACTAAAAATGATTTCTCTCTTTCTTTTCTATTTTTCTTAAATGCAAGCTGGGGTTTTGAGGGTCCCCGAATCTTATCATTAAATCAAAAGCATAAAACTAAAGTGACATCTTCCGATCCATGAACTTTTTGGTAATGCTAGTGAGAAACTAGGATCAATTTCAATGAAAAGGGTTATGTCTATCAATAGCCCTTCTTTACAGCGAGGGAAGAGAGCGAGGGATGGGTGGTTACCTGTCAATATACACCCTTCTTTACACCCATCCCTCGCTCTCTTTCCCTCGCCCATTTCCTCGCCGTTTAGAAAAGGCGGTCCATCAATATAAGATGTTTGACTTAATTGTGTGTTAGATAAGTTGAGTCTATTTATTGGTGCATTGGGTGGTTACCTGTCACTATGTCTTAGAAAGAGCACACAACACCTGCTTATATACACCCTTTTCAGGACTAGGAAACCAGGTATTAGAAAGGTTTTTAGGGTTTAGGGGGAGAGGGTTAGGTCATGCATATCAACCTTGCTAGCTAGTCACAATCCTAATAAAAAAGGATGGAATGGTGACCTATTATTAAAGAATTTCCACTCTCTCAACCTCTCCATCTCAAACAACCAAACATAGTTGCATTGATCATGTAGAATTATAACTTTATATATAAGTGCCTTTCTTCTTCAAATGCTTGCAAAAGGAGGAGATAGATAGCAAAGCTCAGCCTCAGCTAGGGTACTATTGTTGTTCTTTGTACATGTTCTTGATGATTGATGGAAAGAACTCTATTCAATAACATGATCCCTAATTTTGTCATCTCATATGAAAAAAAAGGATATCTAGAGCACATGCTCTCCATAAAACTTTTTACGGAATGGCAAGTAACAGTTACAAGTTACCATTCCGATTGCCACTTTTTACCAGTCTCATTTATCACGTACACCACATAATTAAATTTTCATTACATTGTTCTTCTCTAGGTTATTTTTTCCGTTAGGCCCATCAATTAACTAAGAACTTTAGAAGTTATTCGTGATGTTCTTATCTATCCATGTATTAATATTAGTATTGGTACGTAGAGTGTCTTAGGGTTAGGTCTAGTTTTAGTAGGTTGATTTAATACTAATGTCGATAAAAATGTCAATTTTGTTGCGTTGGTACAAAATTTAGTATTGACTTGATGGTAACCATGATGTTTACAAGTTTATAGAGGTATAGCTATGCGTGAATATACTTGAATTAAGATGGTGAGATTTGTTTTTGTCTCTTCATAGGTCCGAAACTAATATAAGTTATCTCTAAACAAATAGCGTATAAATTCAATTTTCTTCATTAGAAATGGACACCTAGGAAAACCACCTATCAATAGTATTGTATTTTTATTTTTATTTACCAAAACCACCTAAAATGTTTTTATTTATTTATTAAAATATGTGTAGTTGACTCTGAAAGTATCAGGAATGAGCTTTGATGATGATGATTAAGCTAACATGAAAGAGAATAGCGTTGAGTACCAACATTTGACTCAAATTTAGGCCCAGTTTTATGGACTATCATAACCACAGTCTACGACAACTAATTTTCTTTAAAAAGTAATCAACAAAAATTGATTTCTTTGATTTAGCGTATACATGGCATTGGTGCGCCGTGTATTTATTTTCTATAATTTAACTTTTTATTTTTTATTTTTATTGAACTCCTTTTAATGAAAATATTGAGATAAAGACACTTAGTTACGCTTACTGGGCCTAAAGAGTTAAGCCCAATTGAGTTGGTACTGAACTTGTTATTCCCTCCCTCTTGTAATCTCCCAAAGAAATGTGAAACTAGTGTGAAAAAAAGGGACTATGAATTGGTATTTCATTTTCTTGATGAGATTGAAATACTTTTAGGGTATGTTTGGTTAGATATTTTCTTTGGGAAATGAATATATTTTCCTTGTTATGCAAATTTTTGCTGTTTGATTGTCTATTTGCTGACAGGAAATTGATTCTTAGGGTCTGTTTGGTTGCACGAAAAATAGAAATGAAAATTGAAATCATTTCCATGAAACCGATTCCAAGGCGTCCCCCTCGGACTTGAATTCTTATAAGTAGTGGGAAAACAGTTTTATGAAGAATCGATTTCCTGTCAGTAAATAAACAATCAAACGGCGAAAATCTGCATAACAAGGGAAATTGAATCCATTTCCCAAGAAAAATGGCTAATCAAACAGACCCTTAACAAAATTGTTTTCCCGCTACTCATGGGAATCGAGGTCCGAAGGGGACACCTCGAAATCGATTTCATGAAAACGGTTTCAATTCCCATGTTTATTTTCCGTGCAACCAAACAGACTCTTAATAAGTTTTCTATACTTGGAATAAACATTCTTGTTTGATCCATTCAGCTTAGCAGTAGGCTTGTGGTGGAGAATCACAAGTCCAAGGTTTGAACCTACCAACGACATCTGGGGTGGGAAGGGTTAAGGGATTTAAAAAAAAATTGACACCAATTGTTACATGATAGAACTACGCGGCCAGTATTCGTTTTTACGGGTAATCTTTCTTTAAGCCATGTTGCAGTTCCATGGAAAGCCTTCACCTGAATACGGTGACAGGCCTCTTCTTCCCACCATGGGCTTAGACATGCCATGACAATCTCTTGACCTTGAGCTTGGGCTTATTAGTCAGAATGCAAAGCCCATATCAACAAGTTTCGTCTGGGCTGCCTGCTTGGCCCATATTTAATAAAAAGTTTTCATGGAAGAAAAGATTGCACTCCCAACATTACTTCACTGGCATTTATTATTTAGATAAATCTTTCTACACACCCATGGGGAGAGATCACTGATTAGTGTTTAAGGATGGTGTCCAATATTTGTACATAACTTTACATCACAATATCAGAGCACATCATGTCTCATCTGTCAAAAAAAAAAATATTCCTTTTTGTATGTGTCCAACATTAAAGCATCAACACTACTGGAGCTTATCTAAAGAGTTAGGCCCATAGCGTCAAAGTCATATGTCAGCAGAGGCTCCTCTACACATTTTTAGGAGAGAGAAGTTCTTGAGGGGATTTTGAGTTCTTGAAGAGATCTCTCTCCTAAAAATATGCAGCGCTAAGGGATGGGCTCTTAAGAATTTTTGATAGTAATAATACTTGCGGAAAAGATCAATATGGTGTCCAAATCTCCTTTGGTTTTTACAGGCACACACCACCTTGTATATGGCAATCCACCTTATTTTCTTCTCTTCATTTTCCGCACTCTCATCAATTCGTAAATCAGTAATTTCCATTTGTGCAAGATAGTTACAAATCAAACCACAACCAATACACACAATACTTTGAAGTTGATTAGTAGTTCTTGTCGGCATCACTCGTGTCCAGGTAGCCATGCCACATAGGATGAGTCAAAAGAGAGTTCCAAAATTTCAAAAAATCTACAGAGCCAGGACAGCCTGTTCGATTAGGCTATTATGAGCATCTCTAGGATGATGAATGGTATTGGGCCTGGCTCTCTAAAAAAATAATCAAAAAAAAATCCCAAATTTTGAGTAGCAATAGCATTGCTCTTATTTTTATTTTTAGGGGCAATTATTTTTTATAAAGTGGAAATTCTTAAGTGCACCGGGATTTTGCCCGGTTTTGGTGCCTGGTAGGTGCACTGTAGTATTACTCTTTTTAAAGACAAGCATGCTACTGGTGGGTATTGAATCCAAGACGTGCTACTGCCTAATTAGGGAAACCCCTCTCAACGATATATATATTGTTTTCGCTCCGGTCCAATCCATCTAAGTAGCTACATTTAACACTTAAAGGCTTATCAACGACGACGAAGCACATGCTCTTAATAATCAGGTGAAAACTCACATAATTCTAACTGGTGGATCTCGAACCCGCGAGTTCTCACAAAAAGAGTTAATGTCCGACCAACTAAGCTACAATTAGTAGAGTCGTAGGCCAAAGATTGATAATTAGACTTACCCTTAGAATGAAGTTTATGTCATTTGACTATTAGCATCATAAATTTTATGACCAAAATGCCCATCCCTAGTTAGGCATTATGGATTGAGGGAATGTCTAAATATCCCTTATTTTTAATGGTATCTTTCATTTTCTTGAGAAAATCAAGAATTTTTGTTCATCAAAACACATACTACTCGTCCACAGTGGGTGATCTAAAAATACACATCCATCAACTGAATCAAAACAAACTATTCAGCAAAAAATCTAGAGAGCCAGCCCCTTAGAGCCCGGACAGCGCTAGGGGGACTCTGTGCGTGTTATTGTGTTTGATTATGATATTATAAACATCTCTAAGATAATAGAGGGTATTGGGCCTGGCCTGACGCGTGCCTGACCTGGCTCTCTAGACAAGTTCAGTTCACAATCATATGGACATCAATACCACTTCAATCCACAAAATTCTCTCTTTTCCATAACAAAAGGACTCTGTCCAAATTTTGTCCAAGAAACTCTCCTCCGGATCCGACTCCACTGGATCTCACTTCCCCCCACCTATCCCTTCTCTTTGTTCTCTCCAGTAGAACAAATCATCCATTTTTGAACTAAGTCACAACTTCATTTCCTTTCTTTGTCTTACCATAATGGCTTTCGGTAAGCCGCGGTCAGCAGGAAGGCGAACTTCATCTGCATTCTCAGCTTACTCCGGTGGTTACTGCACCTCAACAGCGATCATGTTGGTCTTTATAATGACCGCAGTTCTTGCGTTATGGATGTTAACAACTTCATCCATTGTGCCTCCTCAGAAAACCACCAGTAGTACCACTATGGCATTTTCTTCAAATAGTAATTACAAGTTTCCTAAATCTATAATACGACCCAAAAAGCCCCATGCATTCCATGACTCACAAGGGGAGCTCCCTGATGATGCTGTTAAAAGCGAGACTCTGAAGATTAGTCAGGAGACTAAGGAGGCATTGATGGATAGAGCTAGAGATCCGGAGGTGACTGCCACTGCAGAGCTTCCCCATCATGTTGTGGAAGAAGAGGCTGAAGAAGATGAAAAGGGGAAATCTGAGAATGTTGAAGCTGCGAAGAATGGTAATAAACTGGAGGAACAAAAGGGTGCAGCAGATGTTCGGGTTATGCAGGATAGTAATGGGCATGACAATGAGGAGCATCGCAAGAGAGAGGAAGAAAGCAATGCAAAGGAGAGTGAGTCTCAATCTGAAGGTGAAAATAAAGAGAGTTCACATCAGAATCAGGAGGGCGAAAACAAAGAAAGCACTCAGCAAGAAACAACTGAAAGTGAGAGTAAAGAGAACCCAGAGCAACAGATCCTGCAGAAAACTGAGAATGAAACTGAGGAAAGTAATATAGTGCAGCAGACCCAAAATCAAGAAAAATCACAGGAAGAGACGCCGGAAAGTAACAAAAGTACCCAGCAAGAATCTGAGACCAATGAAAGTAATGGAAGCTCACAACAACACCAAGAAAACGAGAGTGAAAACCAGCAACACAGCCACCAACTAAGTCAGCAAGAAACTGAGGGGGAGAGTAATGGAAGCTCACAACAGCAGCAAAGCCAACAAGAATCACAAAGCGAAAACCAACAACAGCAGAGTGAGCACTCACAAGAAAGCCAGCAAGAGCTGCACGAAATGGAGCACGCACAAGAAGCAGATAGCTCACAACAATCCCATAGTGATGAATCCCAGCAACAACAAGATGATGCCACACAACAAGAAGGAGGAGAGAACAAAAATGAACAGCAACACCAAGATGAGAATGGCAATGGTGGCAATGAAGGGAAGGGGTCAGACTCAAAATCAAAATCGGCATGGATACCAAAGGAGTCGAAGGAGTCAAAGGAATCCTGGTCTACTCAAGAGAACGGGTCGGAGAACCAGAAGGAGAGGAGGAAGGAAGATGGGTATAGCTGGGCATTGTGCAATGTGACTGCAGGTGCAGACTACATCCCATGTTTGGACAACGAGAAAGCCCTCAAGAAGATTCGCATCACCGGACGCTACGAGCATCGGGAGCGCCACTGCCCGGACGTCGGGCCTACTTGTCTGGTTCCACTGCCTCTGAATTACAAGAAGTCCATCGAGTGGCCTAAATCCAGAGACAAGGTTAGTTTTTCTCATCATGCCCTTCAATCTCAGTATTTACTCTTTACTCAAACATGGATACAAGTAAAATAGGGTAAATTTTGGACCACTGCACTGTTTCTCATTTTCATTCATGTTTACCAATCTCTGAGCATTCAAAGACTTCCATAGATTGATGGTGCATCTTGCACAAGAACAAAGCTGTAATGCAGAAAAGCAAAGTACTAGACTTAGTTAAAGAGTATCGAAGCTTAGCAAATTAGGGTTTTGTTTCAAACACAAACCAATGTAGTCAAAATCAAGGATTGTGATTTCGTTTTTCGACTTAATTTCAGTATCCTGATTTTAAGAAATATTTCAGTGTGTAAAGAAAAAACGTAAAAATTTCGAGGGTATATTAAATATGTGAAAAAATAAGATGCTAAGTAAATAAATGTATTAAACACATTAAATGAAACCAAAATACCTATAATTAGAAAATCAGAGAGTAGTTTCAAAAATCAATATATAAATAGAAGAAGTGATAATTTGAAAATTAGGGAGTAATTTCAAAAATCAATAAACACTAGAATAAGTAATAATCAGAAGAAAAAAACTCGAAATTTACGAAAAAAACCTCAAAAAATTTTGAAAAAATGTAATTTTTTCTTTTGCCCTTTTTATTTTCGTAATTTCAAAAAAACAAAAATTTCGTATAATTTCGTGAAATCAATATCCTTGGTCAAAATAGATTGAATTGCTAACCTAGATGGTTGTCGCATCAACAGATATGGTACCACAATGTGCCTCACACCAAGCTAGCTGAAGTGAAAGGGCACCAGAATTGGGTGAAGGTAACAGGGGAGTTCCTTACTTTCCCAGGTGGTGGCACTCAATTCATACATGGAGCTCTCCACTACATCAACTTCCTGGAGTCAGTAAGTAGATTCAATCCAATTCCTCCTGTCAGACATGTTTTCAATTCAAAATTATCGAAGCACTGATTGAACTCAATAACGGAAAGAAACGGCTAGAGTTTTACTAGTGTTGTTCTCAGGCCTCAGCTGAGAGATAAACATCTTTGGTTGCAGATAGTACCACCTCTTAAGTGGGGAAAGTGCACTCGTGTGGTCCTTGATGTTGGCTGCGGGGTTGCAAGCTTTGGTGGTTATCTTTTTGACAAAGATGTTCTAACAATGTCGTTTGCACCAAAAGATGAACATGAGGCCCAAGTTCAGTTTGCTCTAGAGCGGGGAATTCCTGCCATCTCTGCTGTAATGGGAACCCAGCGCCTCCAGTTTCCTAGTAGAGTCTTTGATGCGGTGCATTGCGCACGTTGCAGGGTACCTTGGCATAAAGATGGTCTGTTATTCTCGAATCTCTACCTCACTCTTGCAGTACCTTTTTCAAAAGTATTTTCTTTTTTCATGTTATTAAGAATTCAGGAACTTTCAAATGCAGGTGGTATGCTTCTTTTGGAACTAAACCGAGTTCTAAGGCCTGGAGGTTATTTTCTCTGGTCAGCAACTCCAGTTTACCAGAAGCTGAAAGAAGACGTAGAGATATGGAAAGGTAGTCTCCAAACACTCTTTTCCTCATCTCACAGATTTTATGCAACTGTGACAAACCAAACTGTTTGCTAATTCAGCAATGTCGAAGCTCACTGCATCCATGTGTTGGGAACTTGTTACAATCAAGAAAGACAAACTTAATGGAGTTGGTGCTGCTATTTATCGTAAACCTGTCAACAACGACTGCTATGAACAAAGAAAGCACAAAAGTCCTCCCATCTGCAAAAACGATGATGATGCTAATGCAGCTTGGTAATCGCCTTGTACACAATCTAGTTACAGAATGTTTAAGTTATTATCGTCAGTCATCGAGACTTATAAATCGCTTGTTGCTACTGTGCTATAGGTACGTACCTCTACAGGCATGTATGCATAGGGTACCAGTTGATGAATCACTAAGGGGTTCGCGTTGGCCTGAGATGTGGCCTGCTAGAGTGCACAAAACTCCATATTGGTTGAACAGCTCACAAAAGGGAAACTATGGGAAATCTGCTCCAGATGATTTTAACTCAGATTATGAACACTGGAAACAAGTGGTGACCAAGACATACATGGGTGGATTAGACATCAGTTGGTCGAATGTGAGAAATGTGATGGACATGAGAGCTGTCTATGGAGGGTAAGGAGATTTTTTTTTCTTCTTTTTCAAATAGCTTGCTTTTAGCTAGTATGCCAAGCTAGATGGTACCAGTTCCAAAAGGTATTACTGCTAAACATAGAAGTTATAACCTGAATGTCACAATGGTTTGCTTACAGGTTTGCTGCGGCTCTAAAAGATCTCAAAGTATGGGTCATGAATGTGGTGAATGTTGATTCCCCAGATACACTTCCCATAATCTATGAGCGAGGTCTTTTTGGTATCTATCACGACTGGTGTGAATCTTTCAGCACATACCCCAGGACTTATGATCTCTTGCATGCCGATCACCTGTTCTCAAATTTGAAGCAAAGGTTAGACACATTGGTTCAGGGCCTAATTTACTATTTCCCTCTAGTTCTACATCTTAACATCTACATGATCGGATTTGGGTTTGCAGGTGCAACTTGTTACCAGTGATAGCAGAAGTAGATCGCATAGTCCGGCCAGGTGGGAAATTAATAGTTCGTGATGAAGACAGCATGATAGGGGAAATTGAGGGTATGTTGAAGTCTCTCCATTGGGAGATCCATCTATCATTTTCCCAAGACCAAAAAGGGATACTAAGTGCCCAGAAAACAGATTGGAGGCCACAAACATATTCATCTTCTTTGTGATCAAGAAAAACCTGTAATTTATTCTATTAGATAGATTTTTTGACAGTTTTTTACCTAGAGAAGTGCTAAAATTTTCTGCAGAGCCCTGTGTGGGATAAACCTGCAGGATCTTCAGTAATTTAAGTCCATTAACTGAATCTGATTCTTTTGTGGATTTCATGTAAAATTTTGACATTTGTATAAAGACCAAAAAAAAAAAGTGTTGTTCTTGAAGAAGAGAATGTCGGAATTCCAGCATTTTCAGGTCTGCTGACAATCCCATCAGATAACAATCCACTCGACGGAAGAATTCATTTGGTCATGATTCATACCCTGTAAAGACCCCTTCTGTTAAGATATAAGAAACTATGTACGAGTTTCATGTATCAACTGGGACAAATAACTAACTCCTTATGAAGTTTGGGGAAATCAACCCCCGAATACCCCGAATTTGTTAGCACGATATAATCTATTTTTAATGCACCACGTTGGCCTAGGAGTGATGCATATCGAGTAATAATCGTGACAACCAATTAATCTTGACATCATGCATGACATTGCAAGATACAGACAAGTCTAGAATAGCTCAGACATTGAGATCGAAGGCGTGGAGATTCCAGAGTGTGAATGGGGCTATTTGAGAAGATGTAGACCATAGGATTAAAGCTGGTTGGACAAAATGAAGAATGATGTCAGGAATATTATGCGATAGAAGAATGACTGCAAGGTTAAAAGGGAAATGCTATCAGATAGTTGTTCGACCAACCATGCTCTCCAGTTTAGAATGTTGGGCTACTACGGGACAACAAACACATAGGATGGCGGTAGCAGAAATGCGTATGTTAAGATGGATGTGTGGTAAAATCCCTAAGGATAAAATTAGGAATGAAATGATTAAGAGATACTTATGTGTAGCGCCCATAGAGGATAAAATTCGAGAAAATGCGTTTAACGTGGTTTGGTCACGTGCAGTAGAGACCAAACACAATGCCAATTAGAAAATGTCTAGATTGACAAGTTAGTGAAGGGTGTAGATGGAGGGGACGACCGTTGAAAACTTAGATGAAGGCGGTGAAGGAAGACATACTTGAGCTTGGATTGGGCGAAGATATGTGGAAAGACTGCATTGCTTGGAGAACCAAAATACATGTAGCCGACCCCGAGAGTATCAGGAATGGGCTTTGATGATGATGATGATGATGATGATGATGCAACCTAGTGTATAACTAATATCATTATGGTGAGTGCAACTGCTTCAAAGCTGAAAAGGTTGCCAAATGGTTTCTTGATCAGACTGTTTATAGTATAACCAAGCTACAAGGTTTGGTAATAAGGTACTGGCTGGTCACATTACAACATGCCTAAAATTTTACACAAGTTCAACTGGGAAAATGTGTTGTTCTTAAAAAGGTGAATTTGGAACAGTTACTAACTTGAATCAACAAATACTGAACCTGTTGATTTAGAGTAACGCCTATCATCAAATCATGCATTTCCTGTTTATCGCATTAGCCAAATTTTAAAGGATTGTGTCCGACAATTACCATCTCTGGGATACTCAAGCATGGCCTTTCTTAAAGGTCATGATTTTGGTTTACAAATCGGATGATCAACTTGTCCATTCACAAAAATTCAGCAGTGCAACCACATACATTATACGTGGACAACACAGACCAAACTCTTAATTCAGATCACTGAATTAATATGCAATTGTAGCATAGAGATCCTACTTTTTCTGTCTACACAAATAGATCTACTCCATTTTTATGTGTCCTAATCTATTTCTTAAAATTGTGTTTAGTTTAAAATCAACACGTCATCTCAGCTCTGAGGATGTCAACTTGTTTAATTGGGAAAATTTTCCATGATTTTTTTTAAAGAGAGAGACGAGAGAAAAAAATGTGTGCAAACAAGCTTTCTTTCGATGACTGAAGTTTTTACATGATTGAGAAGTTCATTGCATCAACCATTGTTCCCCAGGCTTAGAAAAAGCTACCCCACACTGTTACTTACCGTTCTATCATGTGATGCTAGATTCTATCATGCAAATTCCTTACCAGCTACCTTGAGGTGCTACATTCTTGTACCCGCTGCATATCAGCGGCTTTTGTCAAGAAGATTTTGCAATTCGCCATTGAGGAATGCAGCCTTGGTATCTAAGTGGGTAGAGAAGATATATTAGAAAAGGACAAGCAAACAGTTTACTGCTAACCAAGTTCAAGGTAAAAAAATGAGGGAAATGCATGATGCATCAGCAACATACTAACCTTCAGAACCACCAATGTGCTTGCCATTAATGAAAACTTGTGGTACAGTTCCGAGACCCACCAGATCCAGAAGAACATTCTGAATTTCTGACCCATCATCTGATTTCCAAAACCAAATCCATCAATGTAATCAGATCCATTTGAAGTGACATTTTAATGGAACTTTATCTTAAAGAAACAGTCTTGCTGAGGAGATACCTCGAAGATCAAGCTCCACAACAAAAGGATCCTCATTCAGCTCACGAAATATTTGTTTAGCACGCATACAATACCTACCATCATGAGGATGGAAGTCATCTTAGAATAACTAGTGTTATTGCATTTAATAAAATACAGACTGGATATCGGAAAAGGAATGTCCAACAACCACAATAATAAGAAATAGTAATCCCAAAATGAGTGCTCGGATGAACAAGCTTTTTCAGCCTTTTGTTTAGTTTCAGCAAGACGTAAACTGATCAAGCGCAACAAGCACGTGATTACTGATAATATCACAAATCGTGAACATGGTACAAATCGCAATGTTTAGATACATCAACACAACTTTACTGAAATGGTCAAAGTTAATTGGAGGGCACTACAATTGCAGTCTGATTCATAAGGCAGGTTAAGGACACCTAAGAAACAAGTGACAAATCGTTGGTATGAAATAGGTACCATATGAATCCGGTGCCGGGAAAATGTTGTGAACCTCAGACTGTGAGATCAGCCTCTAGCTCTGGGCGACGTCTTTCGGATCGGAGAGTACTACGTGGCAATCCCCCAAATAGAAAGAAGACGTGATAACCCAACTTACATCCATCTCTATAAATAGTAGTGAGTTTGAAAAGGCCGAGCATAGAAATTTTCTCTTGCTCTGCCTTCGTCTTCCCTGCTCTTCCTCTCATTCATTCCTGCTGCGATGCAGTCCTTTGCCCTACCTCAAGGTGTTCGCCTTGGCTCTTTAAATGACCCATATAACATCATTACCTTGAAAAAATTGCAAGATCTTATCCACCTTCCTTCGCTCATTATATCGTCAAACTTCTAAAAAACAGAAACACTAACTAATTTAAAGCTTGAAAGCTTTGCTTGGTATGATCATCAGATCCACATTAAGATGAACTAAGGGCTGATTTTTGCAAATCAATCTCTACTTTTGTATTTGCTTGTCTCTATGAAACTAAAATCTATATTTCATCTTTGACTAGCCAAATTGAGCTAAATATTTATACCGACTTTTGCTCTCCAGTTGTTATTCTCTCAGCAGGAGGGAAAGGTCTCAAGTTGTTTTAAGGTAAGATTCCTCCAATGCTAGATCCTAAACTCAAAAAATTATATTGTCACAAACGGATTGTCCAAAAAAAAAATTCACATTTTTTGCTATCTGAAACTAAATTTCATGGGCTTGACTTGCGCCACTCTATACGGCTCCCTTCGCGACAGAGGATTTGGGAGACAGACGTACGGGACGGGAACACATGTAGAGATGCTCTAAGAGCACAATCAATGCAAACAACCAAATTGACACTCTTTTTATACAAGCTTGAACTAGCTAGATTGTAGTAGAGAAATTAAAATTGTTTTGCCATTATGAGAAAACTCACAACTAGACAAGACATTTCCGTTATGTTTTTGCGTCTTTCGAAAATGGAATTAAGACACATAAGGCCTTTGGTGTAAGTTGACCACATTTCAAGTGCCTTTATTTTGAATTTCATCTAACACTTCCTTACTATCTAATTTTCCCATTAGGGACCAAGAGTCCAAGTAAAATGAGTTACGAATTTCTTCGGCGCTCATCACATCTTTTCCAGACTCATCCAATTCATCTGACTGTCCTATTTACTTTCTTCTCCTATTCTAGAGTAGTGTTCTATTACTTCCTACATGGCTGCAAATTCTAAATACCAAAGAAAATCGACATGCCCAAGTTCATTACCTGCACGCTATTTAATTAGGTTCCTGTTTTCCTATTTGAAATGATTTTCTAAATGAAATAAACACCAAGCAAATCAACTGAATTAGACAGCGACGTTGTCTAGTGCCGAAATTTTTTTTTTATTTACTTGAATTACGCAGATATTTGTGATAGATTCAATCTAACATCAATCAAGATTTCAATTTCGCATAATTTAAAAACAATTGTAACTCTATATGAACTATTTATATCAATAAAATCCCTAATTGTTTTCTCCGATCAATCAAAAGTTTCTTCGATTCATCAAAATTTTAAGAAATTAGGTCAATTAGAGAGATAAAGAGACTTACGGACAGTAAGATTTGGAGAAGACGGCGATCTTATTAGAGAAGATGACGTTCTGAACGAAAGCAGAAGCGGAGTTTTCAGCTAGGGCTGGCTTTGGTGCCGAAGCGAGTAAGACCAATTCGAAGACTACAACAAAAAGAAGAGAGGAAAGAGAGAAGACGAGACGACACGAGTGAGCCATTGTGGAATTGGGAACTAATCTGTGGAAAAGGCGAAGCGCCAATACGACTGATTTAGAATTGGACATCAGCAAAAGGTATTGAACGGTACCGGAAGATTTCCATAATTTGCTATTCGTCACCATGCAATGAGAGACCATGGAACGCTTTATCGTCCATGATCGTTCATGATTCTAAAAATATCTAGGTGGTAGGTAGCTAGGGACTAGCGCCCAAGACGCCTAGGCACGACTTAAATAGTCTTTTTAATATTATAAGTTTAATAACATATAAATTATTTTCAATTATATGATAATATGAACGAAAATTCTACTGTGCCCGCTCTAATGCCCGCCCTAGTGCTCGGATGATGCCCAGCACGTGCAATGCATGGTATCAGGCACGTGCTGGGCCTTGATCGATTTTAGAAGGAAACCTCATTCTCTTGATCGATTTTTGTCTGTTCGAAACCTATAAAAAAAAAAAAAAAAAAAAAGTTGAAGAATCTCAACTGAGGGAGAGGAGGACGACTCATCTGAGGGAGAGGAAGATCTGAGGAAAGGAAGAGACGTGCTGGGCCTTGATCGATTTTAGAAGGAAACTTCATTCTTTTGATCGATTTTTTTTGTAGGTGACTCTCTGAAGCCTGAACTTTTGTTTTAGAAATGTTTGCCTTGGATGTCCATTTGCTATTAACCCTTTGTATGTATGGATTCAATAATGCTTTGGGGTATTTTAGTTTTGGGGTGTTTTAGTTTTCTCTGATTTCATCACCCCTTAGTTTGATTTCTGCAAGTTTTGATGCCGTTCAGCTGTTTTGCTCCCTTGAAAGAAAGTCAGAACAGCCTGATTTTTATGTTTTTTGTTTTGTTTTTCTATGTTTTGATGATTGGTAGTGCAATTAGAGGAATGGATATTGTTTTGATGATGTGAATTATACATTGTTGTTGTCTTAGATTGATTTGATTCGAAAGAATGCCAAACTAGTTTGGGGTCTGGGGTTTGTTACATTGATAGTTCGATTGAAGACTGGGTTTTGTTATCATGCTAGGGGTACTATTTAGTAAAAAAATTGGCTTTGTTTTGCTTCATTTGAGTACTCTTTCAAGAATGACTACATAATTTAGGCTTCTTTTTCCTAGCATTTTAAGTTGTTTTGTTTTTAAGCAAATGTTGTGTCAATGATTTGATTTAATTAATTTCTCTCCCAAGGATAATGAATTAGTACCAAGGTTTGTTGGATTTATAGTTCAATCAATGGTTTGGGTATCATTTTCATATATTAGTTGTACCAAGTGCCTTATAGAATACTTTAGGAAGAGGTCTTTGTTTCACTTTGTACAAATCCCTTTTGAAAGTTGAAAACCAACAACATTCTCTCCTTGTTTTGGTTGATGGATACCATCTTCCTAGTTGGTGGCCTTCTTTTCTTGATATGATGGGTTTATATGAAATTATTCAATCAAATGTTATTTTTTTGTCAACGCAGGAATGACATACAAAGCTTATGTTGTTTATCGTGGGCGTGTTCCTGGAGTATATGTGACTTGGCCAGGTTGCGCATTACAAGTTAACGGATACAAGGGTAGTACGTACAGGGTTTCAAATCAGTTGAAAAAGCTTATGAAGATTACGAAATGTGGAAGCTATCAGAAGAGAACAGATTAGAACACGAAGCGAGAAGAGAACAAGATGCGAGAAGAAAGCACCCGACAAGAACAAACGACACTGAAGACGTAGTCGACCAATCAAATAATGCTCCTGAGAGTCCTTGGGCTTTTACAAGGGACCTAATCAAC
Organism: Berberis vulgaris; assembly: GCA_963556465.1. Taxonomy (NCBI): domain Eukaryota; kingdom Viridiplantae; phylum Streptophyta; class Magnoliopsida; order Ranunculales; family Berberidaceae; genus Berberis; species Berberis vulgaris. Next base: position 4,149,782 of record OY747137.1, read on the forward strand.
AATGTATTAGTGGTAGTTTTTTTTATTCTTGTAATTATCTTTTTTAAGCTTTTGGATGGTATTTGAAACTGAATTATCTCTTGTAATTATCTCTTGTTTAGAAACTGAATTGTATGTCAGTTTAGAAATTGCATGTTGTATTGGATTTGGATTCAGATTTAGAAACAGGCTGAAATGGTTCTATGAATGGTGCATTATAATTCTGGTGGGTTGCGTCTCAACCAGAACCTGTATGAGTCGGGAAGGGTCTGTCTCAGTCTCCTAAATACATGGGCAGGCACAGGAACTGAAGCATGGAACACGGGAACTTCCACTATTCTTCAGGTTCTCCTATCACTCCAGGCACTAGTTCTCAACGAAAAGCCCTACTTCAATGAGGCAGGGTATGATCAACAGATGGGCAAAGCTGAGGGAGAGAAAAACTCTATGACAGACAATGAGAATGATTTCCTCATTTCTTGCAAGTATATGTTCTATGTGTTATGCCATCCACCCAAGGTAAAAGCTATAGAACCTTGTTCAATTCTGGATTGCTTTAGCAATATGTTTTGGAGTTTAACTGGTTGTTTGATTGTGCAACATTTTGAGGCACTCGTGGAGGAGCACTTCCACCATTGTGCACACTCCATTCTGCTTGCTTGCAAGGCCTATATGGCTGGAGCTCCTGTTGGTTGTGACTTTGATTGTGGCCTGGTTGAGCAAGAAAAATAGAAGTGCAGTTCCACAGGGGATTGTGTGAGGTGCTTGTTGTGTGTAATGGGGTGCTTGTTGTGTGTAATGTTTTATTGTGTGAAGATGGGGATTGTGTGAGGCATGTTATGGTATTGGTGGCTCTGTAAATACTTTGGGTGATGTTTGTCCATGCTTGTTCTATAAATAATGAAGATTGCATTACCGAAGGCATGTTTTGTATCGGTGACTTAATAAATATGGTGTTTAGCTTTATTTTTCTGCTTTCCCATAACCTCTTGTTTTTTTGTTTGCCAAAGATGTTTTGGTCTTTCAAATTACTCCAAAGTTTTGGATTTTCATTTTCCTGTTTTATTTCCAAAGATGGCAGCATGGAGAACGCTTAAAAGCTGCTAAAATGTTCGCAGTTTGAGCGCTTAAAAGCTGCTGGAATTTCCGCAGTTTGAGCGCTTAAAAGCTGCTAAAATTTTCGCAGTTTGAGCGCTTAAATGCTACTGAAATTTTCGCATGAAGAGCGCTTAAAAGCTGCGAATTTTTCGCAGTTTGAGCGCTTAAAACCTGCTGAAATTTTCGCATGAAGAGCGCTTAAAAGCCGCTGGAATTTCCGCAGTTTGAGCGCTTAAAACCTGCTGGAATTTCCGCAGTTTGAGCGCTTAAAAAGCTGCTGGAATATGATAAAATTGCTAGAATAAAAATTGATAAAACTGAATGGTAGCATTACTGATAAAAACTAGTACAACTGCAACCTCACAAAACTGATAAAACTGACAAAACTGATAGCATTACTCATTACATATTCAATTATAAAAACTGCTAGAATATGATAAAAGAGTTCTGAAATCTGCCAATTACAAAAACTGTTGAAATATAACACTCCCATTACAATTTGAATTCAACCAAAAGTCCTACAACAACCACAACAATTACTAATATTTTGTCGCTTGTTTGAATAAGTTCATTCAGGGTTGGCTTCTGACACATAGAGTTCATATGCAACACCATCATCTCTACAAACATGAGATGCGTTGATATATGGCAAAACATTAAAAACTAACAAAGTTTGAGATCCTTACCAGGGCGTAAATAATGAGCTATAATCTGTCAAGTTTGTGTCGTTGCTTGAAGGTGGGCGCTGCAAAAATAAATGATATTACATAAAGGCTTACATTTTTTATGTGGTCGTTAAAATGATCTTAATACAATAAATTACATACCTGTGTTATAAGTGAGTAAACCTGACCAAGTCCTTCAAATGTAGCATTACCATATGGCTCAACATGGTTTGAAAGAGGTGACATATATTGTGAACTTTCAAATCCAACTTAGGTAGAACCCTACAAATGACATGAAAAAAAAATCAATATTCTTGAATTTAAAATATATATATTCATTAAAGTAAAACAACTAAGTAAAATTACCAATTTATTCTGAATGGCATGTTCTCTGTCAATATGTTTCATTTTCTCCTTCTCTTTCTGTGTTTCTTTCCGTTTTTGGCTCTTTTTACAAACTTTTTGCAGGGTGGATTGCTTTCTCGAATTAGAACGTCGTCCTTTGCAACGAACGGCCAATGGACTATGAATGTCACCAGTACTTTAGCGCCAACTTCGAACACCCCGTCTGACTGAACATTGACATCACTATCACCATCACCTTTTGATCTCTTTAGTTCACCAGTCTTTATATTTATCCAACGTTTAACATTATCTGTCTCCTTTTGGTCCTCTGAAGCTATATCAGCCATTTCATAAAAAAGACTGCACATCTCATCAAACCGTTCATTTTCAGGCTTCATTGCCCAATCCGAATATACAATTTTTACTTTCTTATGACACCTCTTAATATCTTTCCTCCACCTTCGAAGAATAAATTTTTTAGGTAAAACATTAATCCTCATATGAGACAATACCGATAAAATATGTTTGCATAAGATCCCCCTAAACTCAAATAACGGACAATTGCACTTAATATTGAAGTCATCATCATTAAAATAAACTTTAAAATTGATTGACCTGTATGCGTTTCCTATCAACCTGTCTTCCGAAACACAATAAACCTGAAAGCCATACTCCTCCATGACATGATGATTAACTGCACAACATAATCTTCCTGCAATCTCTGTTTGAAACTCCTTAAATTTATTTGTGGTGTAGGCAGCTTGAAATTTTTTCTCAAATGCGTAAGGAGTAATGCAAGGAAGGCAACGGCTAAATGATCTAAAGTCCTCATCAACTTCTTTTTGAACCTTACTTCGTAGTGCATTCTCATATTGTTGTACGAATTGCTTTAGTGTGGTCTTTGAATTTACATAACCATCAAAAAAAGCATTCATACTTTCACTCCTTTGTGTTGAAGACATCCCTGCCCAAAAAGTATTCCCCTGAAATGTGGGTACCCAACGACTTCTTTCATCATATAATCCACTCAACCAATCATTATTTTCAAGGTTAAATTTCTCAATGAACCCACACCAATATTCTTCAAACTCTTCATGAGACAGAGAATCATAAACTGCTCTTTGCATTGCAAATTTTATAGCCTCGTATTCATTGTAACCCGACAGTTTTTCAGGCAACTTTTTCATAATATGCCATAGGCACCATCTATGGCGTGTGTTGGGAAACACAATTTCGATGGCTCTCTTCATTGCTCTGTCCTGATCAGTGATTACAGCAGCTGGAGCACAATCATTCATACACACAAGCCAAGATTTGAAAAGCCAAACAAACTCTTGTACTGTCTCACTACATATCAATCCACATCCAAGAAGTATTGACTGACCGTGATGATTCACCCCAACAAAATGAGCAAATGGCATTTCGTACTTATTAGTTAAGTACGTAGTGTCAAAAGTAATAACGTCACCAAACTCCTTGTAAGCTGCTCTACTCCATGCATCAGCCCAAAAGACATTTCTTAACCTCCCATTGTCATACAAATCCATCAAATAGAAAAAATCAGCATTGTTAGCTTGCATCTTTTTAAAGTAGTTCTGCAGTGTCGTCGCATCCCCCTCACCAAGTCTCAATTGCCTTATTTTATGCAAATAGTTGTAACAATCTTTTTGGGAAAATGTCATATTATCATTCCCACCAACTTCAACCACACACGAAGAAAAATTCTTATTTGGCCTAATGCCCGCCCTATCATTATATTCAAGCATCTTCTTCACATATTGGCTCATAACTCGATTTTTTTTGTAATATCTCGATTTTGTAGGGCTCAAATCATGATTGTGATCATCAGTTACTGTTGTCACTTTCACTGTTCCATCAGGGCGTATAAGAGCTCTAATCTTAGCCAAACAACCACATCTACAAGAGAGACGCATTTTTATAACACTTTCTGCTTGACTTTTAAATTTCCCAGCCCGACCACATACAAGAATAAGATATCTAGGGTTTCCCTCATCATCCTTTTCAGTTGACCTTACTCTCACTGGAAATCTCTTTTTATTACCATAATCAAGATAATATGACTGATACTCATCAATGTTGTTAAATTCCATCCCTACGAAAGGCTCTTTTATCGACTCTACAAATTCGAAATTTTCCATACATTCGGTATTTTCTAATGTATCCATCCCTGAAAATATGACAAATTGAACACATAATTGATGGAAAATTAGCATCTGAACTGATCTAACATAAAAAAATAACAAAGCACAAGTAATTTCCATAACCATAATCCTTTCCTTTAACCATAAAAAAAAAAAAAAAAATTCCATAACCATCATCTGTTCTAAACTTATACAGGGAAAAAAAAAATTGAAAACCTAAATTGAAAGCTATAGCAAATCCTTTCCTTTAACCATAAAATTTCCAACAAAAAACAGATGACATAGATAGATAGGGGTGGTACCTAATCGCAGGTTGCAGTTTGGAGGAGGCGGAGGTGGAGGAGGAGGAGGCGCAGTTTGGACTCCTAATCGCGCCGTTTGGACGGATGCGGAGGTGGAGGAGGCGTACTTTGGACGGAGGCGGAGGTGAAGGAGGCGCACTTTGGACGGAGGCGCAGTTGGCTGCCCTAATCGCGAGCTGGAGGAGGCGCAGTCGAGAGAAACTTTTGCGATTTTTTTTTTTTTTTTTTAGCTTTTCATCCCTCTCATTAACTGGCACGTGCCTGGCACATGCCAGGCATTGTACCGGGCACTGTAGAACGACTCTAATATGAATATACAAAATGTATAAACAAGAAAAATTAAATATAATAACATATAAGTCAATGAATAATACTAAAATAGAGTCTTATTTTTTTAACTGAAATTTTTAAAAAAGTTTCAAAAATCTGCTCAACCCTCCTAGGCCGATTTTAGAATAGAGCTTGGAAACAAGGATTGTGATTTCATTTTTTAAGTCAATTTCGGTCTCCTAATTTTAAGAAATATTCCAATGTATAAATAAAATACATAAATTTTTTGAGGATAGATGAAAAAAAGAAAGAAAGATGAAAGCAAATAAATCTATTAAACACATTAAATGAAACTTAAATACTATGAAATGAAACAAACATGGAATCAATGTATAATTAGAAAATCTGTGAGTGGTTTCAAAAATCTATATACAAATAGAATAAATGATAATTAAAAAATGAGGGGTGGTTTCAAAAATCAATAAATAATTAGAAGAAATGGTAATTAGAAAAACTTTAAAATTTAAGAAAAAATATAAAAATTTTCGAAAAAAATCCCTAAAAATATAACTTTTGGTAGCTAGATTTTTTATTTTAAAATTTTTACAAAAAAAATCCCGAAAACTTTCAAAAAACCCTCAATAATCTATTACTTGTACCCAAAATTTGTCTCAGAGATATGCAAGCCACGTTAGTGTAGTGATTGTTGTTTAGGATTTGGCAATAATTGTTATTTGGGATTTGATGATGTACGTTCGCCCTGTTTTGAGTCAATTATTATTTTATTATGTTGTGGTTCTTCCTCGCTTGCATTAAATGGGATGGATATTTTTGGACATAAGTTGGATTTTAACCAATATCACATTTCCAAATTGCTCACACGACGATAAATAAAATATTGTGTTACGTCCTTTGTTATCTCTGCATTTATTTACTTCTTTTTAGACACACAGTGTTATGAAAACATATGTGCTCATGTGAGTGAATTAAGACATGTTTTTTAAAGTTTTGTGAGAAAAAAAACATTTATTCGTCTACAATTGGACCAAATGGATATCCATGTATGTGTTGTAAAAGAAACTCTGACTATACTGAGAATCTGCTCCACTTTTTTTATGTTTTTGGAGGCAGGAAGCAGGGGTAGAAGGAGTTGCAAATCAGGGATGAGGAGGGAGGAAGAAGGGGTGGGGGGCTCTGAACCAGGGTAGAGGAGGGGAGAGGAAGGGGTGGGGGGAGGGGCTGTGAATCAAGGAGGATGAGGGAAGAAACATGGATGGGGGAGGGGTTGCGAATCAAGGAGGAAAAAGGGGTGGGTGGGGAAGAAGATGATTTTTTTTCTTTTTTAAACAGTTAGATTTTTCTCGAAATACATTTATCATTTTAATTGGACTCTTTGATTTTTTTTTGTCGATATGAAATGTTCGAGCATTTGATTTATCAAGGGTATTTTAGTAATCTATTTTGAAAACAATTGACTACTAGTCTTCGAGGCAAAGTGCATTTCTCAGGTTTTGCTTCAAGGCCACCCTCTTAGGGCCCAAGGCCCGTAAAGCTTTAAAATATGTTGTACTAAGAAGATTTAACCTCGTACATATATAACACACCTCCTTTCCCCACTCAGGCGATATGAGATTATAACACCTAAGTAGTCTGCCAGCCTCTGAGTTCACTCACACAATGTAACCTCCCAGCCTTTGAACCCGCCACATACATAGTTGTTACACCATATCTGTGCGGTAGAAGAAAGTTTGATTAAAGTAGTAAATATTTGTATGTGAACGCGAATGTGATGATTTTGAAGGGTATTTTTTCAATACCATGCATTATCTATTACCCGAGGAGCTACTCAGGAATAGTAACCTCACCACTCTTTGTCATAATGTGCGAAGCCTTCCAAAAGTAGCAAATATACATGGCCATTGGACTGGGCGTTTGTTGTCAAATTTCAAATTTACAAAGCCGAGTTGTTGGCATATCATGGATGCTCTAGCATGATACCCATCTTCTCGGAGATGCTCTTACCATAGCAATAGACATTGGCGAAGTATCTAAGGTTAGTCATAGCTAGTGTATTGTGAACCCAAGATTTACATATAATCCTAGAGCAAATGTGATTATGCTTGTTGTGCAATGTAGACACCAAGTATTACTCAAAATCAATACAATCAAATCAGATTGAACTGAGCCCCCATTGTAAAATTGAAGGTAAAAAACCACTGGTCTATGTAGAGTTTACACATAGGGTAGCTTAGCTAGATTATGTGATGACTTTGTTTCATCAAAAACGAGAAGAAAAAGTGGACACTCTTCCTTCACTGATTTAAGCTAGACAAACAGGTAAAGTCACCTTACTTCCATCTTCATGTGTTGTCTTCTTTTGGATCTTGTTTATGTTTCCTTTTTTTGCTAAATTCGATCAGATCTGACGATGCCTTTGAAGTTGGTGCTAAACCCCCCATTTTTTCACAAAGTAAACTTAGATTGTGATTCTTTAAGTCCAATCACAAAAAAGATTAGATTAATTTGTGATGAAAGTCACCTCAACCCTCAGGGATGCATGACAGTAACCCAAGAGTCGTTTCCAATAGGTAAAAAGAAACCCAAGCAATATGGAGGATTGAATGGTGATGAGACGTAACCTTCTTTTCCCATACCTTAATTTCTTCAAACACTTTTATTACTAATCAGATCTTTTGACCCCTGCAAGTAACTTCATAGGCTGCTGAGCCATCTTCCAACCTAGCTAGATATGAGATGCTACTAGGTCCTATGTTAGACAAATTGCATGGACAAATTTGATAGACAAAGGAGAGGGAAGGAACCCAAGCAAAATGGAAAAATTCAGTATACAAGGCACAAGAAAATTCGATGAACAACAATTTTAGTCAGCCATGTTTGCTAGCTATTTTTGGGTTAAGTCTTGGCTTTTTTATAATTCTACCCATTTTATAAGTGGTGTTTATGGTTGTGTTTTAAAAAAAATTAGTAAAAATGTAAAAAAAAAGCCAAAACTCAACCCAAAAGTGGCCAGTAAACCTGGCTGGCTAAACTTACTCATCGATGAAACTATAACTAGGATCAAGAGTCCATGTCCATTTTGACGAGTCTAGCAAGTCTCTTGGGTCGGGGAGTTTAGAAGGGAAAGAATATAACTTTGTAGGACTACTCTCGAACAACCAACTTTTAGTAGAAACTAATTGACCACCAAACATAATACAATTAAACCTCTATAAATTAATACCCTTGGTACTATATGAAAATTTATTAATTAATCGAGATATTATTTAATTGTACATTAATTAATTTAATTTATCAAGGTATTCTTTATTTTTTCCAAAACATTGAAGTTAATACATGTGTTGTGTAGTGTGATTATACGAATATCACATAATTATCAAATTATCATTATTCCATAAATTTGTTTAATTAAAACAAGTTTCACGAATGTAATTAGTCTTTTATTAAATAGAAGTCACGAATCTATCCATTTTTTAAATAAATAAATGTTCTAATCAAAGAGATGAAGTATTATGATACAATGGACGTTGTGTACCTTTTTTAACTACCCGGAAAAAAGGAGACAACTTCAGAGTTGTTGATTGACGAGTAAATTATTGAAAACATCATACAAATGACAAAGAAGATAAAGTTGAAGATGATAGTCATGTACTGAAGCTTGTCTCGCATAAAGATGCACTTAAAGCAGCAATCCCAATGCATAATTTTCTCTTGCAATGCAATACGAGAACACTACACCAGAACTTCTTAATGCAATAAGAAAAATTAGAGATGAAGTCCAAGAAGACATCAATTTCAAGAACATTGAAGTCATATTTTTCAAATGTCTCCTAATTAAGTTATGTATATATATAAAATTTTGACGTATAAGGAGATTATTAATTTATATATCAAGTAGGACTTATGCGTTTTAAAAAAAATATTATTTCATATATTTAGCGAATTATTAATTTATCACATTGATTCCAAATCAGTACCGACAACAAATATTATTTAATCGAGATTATTATTTTATTGAAATTATACTGTAGTTTGTATTGTATTCGCAAACTAGTTAATTATTTATGTGGAAATATGTATGCAACATAATCAAACACGTCATCTAACTTCACTTACCTTGGCCACACCACCCACTTAACGTCTAAAATTTAGATTTGAGTGATAACCCATCAACAAAAGCTTCATTAAATACATAAAACACAGATTATAAGGGAGATTGAAGAACATCAAAGTGACGGTAATGAGGATGTGGGTCCCACCAACACAAAGTTTTTATCCAAAACTGTAAAAACACAACACGTTCTCACTACCTCTACTTTGTTTCACCAAGTTGGCAATCTTTTCCTCTTGTGTTCTCTCTTGCTTTCCATCACTTTTACTATATATGGACTTCCCCTTCTCCATCACTTCTCTTCCAAACAAACCTCTTTCATTTTCTTTCTTGCTTTGAAAGAAAAGCTCTAGAGTTGCAGCAAAAATGGGGAGAGGAAAGATCGAGATCAAGAAGATCGAAAACTCCACCAACAGACAAGTAACATACTCCAAGAGACGAGCAGGGATCATGAAGAAGGCCAAGGAACTCACAGTTCTTTGCGATGCTGCAGTTTCTCTGATCATGTTCTCCAACACTGGCAAGTTGTCTGAATTTACTAGCCCTTCCATCACGTAAGTTCTTGATCCATCTTCATACTCTTAGATTCATTTCAGCTGAATTTCGTACTCAAAACCCTAGAAATCAAGTTTGTAGCTCTTACTGTGTCAACTTGTTGATTTGTAGAATGAAAAACACCTACGATCGGTACCAGGAGCTCACAGGAATTCCTCTCTGGCAATCTCACTATGAGGTGAAAATTATGAAAATTTAAGAGTTGCTTTAGCAAGATTTGCGAAGATGTCTTGATTTTATGAGCTGTTTGGTTTTCTACGGTGAAAGATGTTTTTGACTTGGTTGTGGATTTGTAGGCAATGCAAGAGAACTTGAACAAGCTGAAGGAGAGAAACAATAAGCTTCGAAGGGAAATTAGGTATTTAGAGGTCTTTTTTTTGTTTCCATTTTTCAGTTATTTGATCAGTTTTCTGAAGTTTGAGAGGGTGTGTGTGTGGTAGGCAAAGGAGTGGAGAAGATGATCTGAACGATCTGACCATTGAGGATCTGCGCGGTCTTGAGCAAAATTTGGAAACTTCTTTGAAAACTGTTCGTGATCGGAAGGTAAGATTTTCAAATTCTTAGATGTCAAGATTTAAAAAGATATGCTCATTAACAAATATTCGAATGAATGTTTAGCTTCTAACTCCAACTCCGATAATTGGTGGTTTTGCCCCAATATACAAAGAATGAAAACCTTAATGGATTTTTTTGGCCCTGGTGAAATTCCTCCTATAAAATTCTTGTCACTTTGGATTTGGTTATGCTTGTCAGTCTTGGTGACTTTGTAGAACTGTTTTTGCGATTTCGATCTCACCCAGTTATTTACTTGCATCTGAGAGAATATAATCTCAAGTGGCCGGCTTTGAATATTTACTGTATGATTTGAATTTGTATTCTCGATCTTTTTCATGAGAGCTGGGATGTTCTACTATAATTTCTTGTTCTTGGGATGCTATATCTTTTTTAGAGGATTTTGTTGGAAGAGTTGATCACGACGATGTTCTTTATTGTGCAACAGTATCACTCCATCGGTACACAGACTGAGACATGCAGGAAAAAGGTATACAAGCTTATCTACGCAAAATTTCTTTTATTTTTCTTTTTCAAAAAATATGAATACGAGTCTTCTAACGATGGCTCTATAAACTGTCTTCTATAATAAGTTGAGTTGCATATCTACTATCTTGGACTAGGTGACGCGCATTTGTTTAAAAAAAAACTTTTTAAGTAAGCTTGATATAGAGTTTTAAAGCAAGTTGGAAGAAAATGCATTTTTCTGGAGTGAACTAATTGTTCTTCTTGATTGCAGATAAAGAGTGCGCTACAAACACACAACAATCTTCTGCGTGAATTTGTTAGTATTTTGCCACGACATTTTTCATTTATTTTGGTTTTATTAGGTGTCTTGGGATAAAGTTTCTAATTCATTCAAATGGAATTTTTTCTTTGAGTTCAGGCAAGAGATGAAGATCTCTACGCACAAGGACAACATGATGGGGATTACCAAGCTACACTTGAATTGGCAAATGAGGCATCTCACATGTTGACTTTCCGTCTGCAACCCAGCCAGCCTAATCTTCACAACGGAGGATACGGACCAGATGAGCTTCGTCTTGCTTTCGAGTATTAGAGGTCACTCATTTCCTTTGATATACTACTGTCCATCACTAATCTTTATGGATAAGGATGATATTAGTTGAACCATATAACTATTGTGTTGTGATGTTGGATATTGGATATTGTAATCTGCTTTACTTATGTATGAAGTTTGGCTTTCTTACTTGCATCTTTCCTCTCTCTACAAGGTCTTACATCACAAAATCGTTAGTGACGAGCCAATTACCATTACTTATATTCATCATTCCTTCTTAAACTGATTGAGAGTTGAAACCCACTCTTAATGCCCCAAAGTCCTATAAGTGTTTGGATGAAGTGGAAAATGAATGTTACACCTAAAGGAAAATATCAAAACAATGAAACCCACCAAGTTGTGTTTTGATAGTGCACTGTCAGTTTCCTATAATTAGTTCAATATAAGATTTACACGCCATTGTTGAACGAATTTCATTGTAGGAAAATTTCCTTATAGTATCTTTTGATTGGTCATTGGACTTATCTGCGACATTGTAGGACTATTAGATTCTTAGAAAAGTGACTAACTAATTGCTTAATACATCATGATTCTTTAGTTACTCATTAGACTTCTTATGGGGATTTTGTTTCAAAATTAAGTTTATGTAATTGCGTAAATGCTTGTCAGTTCAGAGATATATTAGTCCATCTCGGTTTCCATATAAGTTAATTATACAAAATTGGCTAAGTTCATCATTTATCCTATATGCTTTCCTTCTTATAGCACCGAGATAATTTCCTTTATGACATGAAAATTTGATTTTTCGATATCAAGGAGTAAACACTTTCTTTTAAAGGAAAGCTCTTTGTAAAATGTATGGTTCGGTGTAGATCCCACTTTCTTTCTTTTCTTTTTGCCTCCTTGAAAAGAAACTGTGTTTATTTTTTCATTAATTATCCCTAGCTATGTGGTTAACAATGTTTATGATTTTTGAAGTTCAATGCTCCTTGTGTATGCATCTTCCTGAGTTGATCATCTTGTTCGACATGAATTTATTGTTCCATGAAATTCATCTGTTGTCCATTAAAGTAAAACTCAAAATTCTCAAGTGTCACAAAAGGAATAAATTCCACTCTCCAGTATAGCTCAGCCACTTGGTTTGTTCTTTTCAGTAGTATTTATAATTTATTTATTGCTAGCTCACAAGCCAAGCTTTGCCAACTAGGTGGAAACACTTGATGAAGCACCAAGTGTTATTGTAAGAGAAATTATGAGAAACACTTGATGAAACATGTGATTTGAGGATGTTTGAAGGAGTTGAATCCCATATCATCAGGATACTATACAGGATACTAGATGCTATTAGATGTATTAATGTTGCCAAACTTCATTTATTGACAAATGTAGTTAAGTGCAAGAGAAGATTAAATGAGCTTAGGTTTTTGTTTCCTCGATCAACCTTTCCATTGTAAAACGAAAATGCTAGGAAATCATGTTTTGCAACCAGGGTGACGTGGCATGATCTTGAAAGACTAGATGAAATTCCCAAAGCATTTATGTGTATTTCGAGGTTGTAAAAAAACTCCTCTATGATCCTGGTTGCAGAATCTGATTAAACCTGGTTCCCTAGCCTTACTCATTGTAAAATTTAACATTTTTTTCTCACTCTAATTTGAGCTACTATGGAGGGCTGGGCCCTTAGCATGCCAAGCCAAAGCCATAAGTTAGGATTTTGCAATATTTGTAGATTTTAGTACGATCTATCCTATTTGTAGGAATAAGACATCTTGTATTGCTAGTTCAACTCCTAGATTGATTGGTCTGACCAGCAGAATATTAGAGTATTAGGAATTGGATTTGGTGATTTTATTTAGGTGAAGGAGTACAAAAAAATAGACGAGTTTGAAGAGACAAGAACATAAAAAATTGCACCTTTACGATCATTTGTTAAACTCTATCGTTTTTTGTTCTCACAAGTAAAATTCAAGATCTGAAAAATCTTGAGAAACATCAGTTGTGTTGTTTGTGCCTTTGTGGTCTCTTTGTTTCTTTTGAAAGCGCTCATAGCTTTGAATGTTATATGCTTCATTTCCTTCTTTATCTATTTATTATTTTTTCATAGACTGCATATATTCTATACATAAATGCATGAATTGCATTTCTTACGAGTTGATCCTAAACAAAAATAACATAAAATCACGTACAAGATACGTATTTATTTTATCCTCTCTTCTCTATCAGTGTTTGAACAACATAAAATCACAAGAAACATCTTGGTTGTTGCCTTTTTATCAGCTTCTCTGTGTGCATTTCTTTGGTATGCCATTCCTTAGAATGTTGGAAGTATATCCAATGTTAATAAGTTCGATTTCCACCTTCGTCAGATAGATCATAATTCTGAAGGCAGTTGAGATGCACTTATTTTTAGTTTTTTGCATTGAATCTCTTATTTTCTTAAATCTAGTGCAATGGATAGACTTGCCTGCTAAATATAATAGCTAACTTCCTATTCTAAATTTGCAATCTTGAGTTTACACTTGTCTTGCATGTTCAACTCCTAAGCCAATATATATTGCAGAAAGTTGTACCTGGCCGGCCGAGTAGTGTTAAAAGTTCATTTCTTCCATTTCTGACATTCATATGGTTCTGACTGTTATATTTGGAGACCTCTAACTTGCAGCTCCAACCCATCTTCATCTGTATGCGTATGTGCATGGATACTTCCCTTTATCATGTCTTCTTTATCCTTTCATTTATGTACAGTTGCCTAGGTGGTCATCATTTCTGGAAATTTACTACATTTATATTCATAAACCTTGAGCAAAATTTGCACTTGATTAATCTTCCTTGAGCGTATTTTTGCACCTTTTTCCCTATTATGTAAAGGCTATTAACACGGTGAAACTATCAATGACTTTATAGGTAATAATTAGACAAACGTGCAGTTGATTTATTGGGTTTTTACAAGTGCGAAGATCACAGTTTGACAAGCATTTGAGTTTAGTTCACCATATTTTCTGTTCTAGTCAGAACAGTGTGAACAGTTATATAAAGAATCTTTTCCAAATGCACTGCCAGACATATATGTTAGGCAGTTTATACTAATCAACATTATGGTACTCTTAAAGGACATAAACCTATCTCCCCCGTGTTCAGATGCTTCCACTTTGGTTGATGGATTTGCACGAGGTTTGTTGAAGGTACACCTAGCTTAATTGTTGGGGACCTTTGTCATCCAGGGTTGTGGAAGTTAGCCCCTATCGCGCCATTTAATTCTTGCACATGCTTGTTGCTGTAAGCCGGAATATAGATTGAAACTCTATTGGTATACACTTTTAGATAAGACCAGTACAGGTTTTATTAGACTAGATCGTGATGTGCATCTCATGCTGTTGGGATATATAGCTCCCGACTGAAGATTGATATTCCTCGATGGTATAGTAGTTTTCACAGGTGCCATGCACTGATCCAAAAAGGTGTAGTATTGCCTAATTGCACCCACGTATCTCAGATACCATGCTGCCACTCTCTTGAAGCAGAAATATCATTCCTCTCTAAATGCTTGCAGCGCAACAAGACCAAATCGAATATTTTGTGCCCCTTTAGAAGTGTGATAGTGTTGTTTTAAGACAAACCACCTTTCTAATCCATTGTTTTTTACCTCAACATAACAATATCTCACAAGCAGTTGTGACCCTCATTTTCTTATACTGGAGAGTGCACAAGGATTGCTGCCAAACCATAAAATACCAGCTTATCAACAAAATTAGAGGAAATCATCGCATGGCACTTTGTATCATGGTATCGTCATTGATTTTGATGAGTACTCTTGGCAAGCTTACATTTAAGCCATGTCAACAATAATATCATCAGGATCTTGATGGGATTACTGTGGACATAAAACATACTTCATTTTAACTCAAGCCATCGACATTTTTCTCAAGCAACTTGCTTGCTCTTGTAGTGTCCAATAAGGCCACTCAATACGAAAATATCAGCACTATTTTGTTTAGTCAAGCTGAAAATTTCTCCAGAGAGTTGCAAAGCAAATATAGGATTCAAACCTGAGTACCTGACAGCTTTGTTGCTATATACTTCACATCTACTTTTATCGAAAGTTTTTGCTTTGAACACTGTCATTTTCTAACTTAACTCTGTTCCACCTACCATTTCTACAACTCTTTCAATTATTTCCTTTGCCAAAATCATTCTTCCTCATTCAACAACCATGTCTTCTTCGTCGTCTCCAACCATGATCGATCACCACCCCGATTACAAAAATGACCAGCATACAACAAGCACTACCAACAATAAATAGACATTATAGACTGTTTGTAACAAGGTTAGGTAAATTTTGAATTGTTAGTGGTACATTGATCACATGCTTAGTATACTTTTCTTCCCGTCTTAAGAGCTTCATTTTCCTTGTATAGTAACAAAAGCGATCATTGTATTTAACTTCAACGCGGACACTGACAAGGTTATATATATGGTTTGATACACTTAGTTCTGATAAGAAAAAGATGATCAATTTTACATATATAAGTAACATATAGCATTTATCTTTGTAAACTTATTACGATCTCATGCATGCAATGATAGTGTAGCGACTAGCGAGTCAATACAATTTGATTATCATAATCAATAGCATTTGTAGTGAAAAAATAAAATAGTTTGTTGCCTACTATTAAAAAAAAAAAAAAACTATGTATTGCAATCGAAGACATCAATCCGAAACGGGTCGACCAAATGAAAAATGTTGTAAAGACTTTGACCTCTATTAATTTCAGTCAAATACAGGTCAACTTTATTTGAAATATTTTCATATAATATTATAGATTTTTTTACATTAAATTTTTTTAACATAAAAATCTATTGCAAATAAAGTAATTTCTTTTTTGATAATCCCAAATAAAAAAAAGTCCTGAAACTTTAAAATAAAACAGTTTCACCTTTATTAATTTCAGTCAAATAAAGCCAACATTATTGAAATATTTTAATATGGTTTTTTTTTTCCTATAATATAAAAGTATATTGCAAATAAAGTAATTTCTTTTTTGATATCTACTACTATAACTACAATTGAGAAGTCAGTGTACTTAAATGTGTCACACTTGTAATCTTTCAATTTTGCCCCCGTCCATTTTACAAAACCTCTGGCATATCTCCGTCCTTTCCCTTTTGATCTCTCCTCCTTTTCTCCATCACCGTCGTCTCCCTTTTCCTCCCACAGTCGATCACCCTCTCAATGTCACCGGTCCGCCAACAACTCTTCTATTTACATGCACGTAGTGTGCTTCCACCCCTAAGAGCATCTCCAATCATCCCCCTAAAATAACCAAAAAGCTATTTTAGGGGTTCCATTGAAAAAAAAACCCTCCAATCATCCCCCATAATAACTTCTCCCTCAACTTCCCCCTAAATTCAGGGGGAAGTTAACTATCCCCTAAATCTCACATATTGATAAAATAATCCCAATATTTAAATTTCTAACTAAAAAAAAAAAAAAGTATCTAAATAATAATATAATTAAAAAAATAATTATTAATACTAATTTAAATAATGATAAATAATTATTTAAAAAGTATTTATAGTATAATTAAAAAAATTAATACTAATTTAAACAAAAGTAATTATTAATTCTAATTTAAATAATGATAAAATTATTAATACTAATTCAAAATAATAGTATAATTAAAAAAAGTAATTATCTAAATAATGATTAAAAACGTGGAAGATATATTTAAATAATGATAAAAAATTTAATTCTTAATACAATTTTTTTAACTACCAAAATTTTTAATTAGTCAAATTTAAATTAAGTATAAATTAATAATAGTATAATTACAAAATATCTAAGTAATAGTATAATTAAAAATAATAATATTATATATTTAAGTTGAAATTAATAATAATATATTTAATAATATTATAAAAATATAATTGAAACTAATTTATGTAATTATATTAAGTTGAAATTAATAATAGTATAATTGAAATTAAATTGATATAGAAAAATTGAAGATATATTAAAATAATGACGAAAAAGTTAAAATAGAGGATGTAATAGGAGTGATGAAGAAGAACCCTTCTAACTGGCGAGGAGTTCTTAAGTTGCATGGGCATGAGCCTATGTGCAGAGAAACAGGGCGATTTCGGGGGTATTTCGGTCCTTGACCGAAATCTAATCTCACCCGTCCCTCCTTTGTGGGATTGCATCTTAGCCATCGACTGGTGGCGGCTAGGGCTTCCACTGCGACAACCCTAGGCGGCGCACCATCCCATTGCCGGCCATTGCCGGCCAAACAAAGTATCTCTGGTCGCGACACGCCGATACTGGTCGATTTTGGTCGATTTTGGACGTTTTCAGGCTCTTATCGAACAGATTCAGAAAGCCAACTCGTGTTTCTGTTCCCTTCTTGCCGAGGCACAGATCTGGTGCCCGCGTTTCGGCTGCAGAGTTGTTTCGTTTCAGCCGCCGATACGATTCAGGTATCGGTTTCTGGTACGACTTAGTGACAGGTTTTGTACCGTTTCGTATTTCCCTGATTTTTCGACACTGGCTCCGAACTGGATGTGATATCGGCGCCTCCTGCCGTCATCCCTCCTCCCCTGATGGGGAGATCTGCTAATGGGGGCCCCGTCGATGGCGCGGCTAAGCCCTCTTTCGCACAAATTTTGGGAAAAATTCTGGTGGCCGACGTCGTGGAGACTCCGGTTGAAGGCACTAGATTTCGTAAAGAGGGCGCTCCAGCTATTGGTATTACGGCAACGGATGAAGTCCGCGGGGAGGAGTTTATGGAACGACATGTTATCGTCTTAAAATTTTCTAGCTACCGCCCTACATTGGAAGACATTCGGGACTCGATTCACAGAACTTGGGGAATTATGGGCGATTTTTCGCTTGGCTTACTCAATCAACGGCATGTTTTGGTTCGTCTTCAATCAGAGGAGGAAGCAAAAAAAGTATTGTCGCGGGATTCTTTTTTGATTCGTGGCGTGCGGTTCAAAGCTTTCCGCTGGCATGATGGTTTCAGTCTGAAGGAGGACCCGATCTCGGTGCCACTGTGGGTAGAGTTGCCTAACTTACCTTTACATCTTTTTCATCCCCCTATCTTAAAAGCTATTGTTACTTTTTTTGGTACTTTTTTGAGAATGGATGACCATACTAGATGCTTATCGCGCCCGGGCTTTGCCCGCGTGTGCGTGGAGATGACGTTGGCGGACAAATTACCAAACAGAGTATGGATTGATAGAGCCAATAATAGAGGTTTCTGGCAGAAGATAGAATACCCAGGTTTCAAATATTGTGACTTTTGTTCTTTGATAGGGCATCAGGAGAGTGTCTGTCGAAAGAAGCTCGGTATTAAGACCGGGGGCCGAGTTTCGGACATAGGTAAGACTGAGAAGATAGTCAAATCAAAGGCAGAAAATAATAATATCAAGCAACATTATGTTCCCGTTTTCAGAAAAGAAAAATCTTCAAATTTGGAGGTGGGTGTTAGTGGCACAAAAAATAGCAAAGGAGAGGAGATTCCGGAGGGAGTCGTGGAGACCAAGCCGGGGGCAAGTGATCCAGTAAAGGTGGTTTTGTCGAATACATTTGAGGCACTATTGGAGGATATTGAGGAAGAGGAGAGTGCTCCATCGGAATTACAAATAGTGGGTCAGAAACTAGAACATGCTCAAACCGGGGTCAAATCAGAATCTACGGCGGAATGCCTCCTAGATGCGGGGTATACGAACTCAGAGATTGAACAGGTTCTTGGACATTCAACGCCGATTTCAAGTGACAAAGATGTCAATCCGGCAACAAAGAGGCCAGTGGCCATTGCTCCGGCAACGGTGGTGTTGTCCAACAAATTTGAATCACTTATAGAGAATATCGGTGAAGATGAGGGTGCTCAAGAGGATCAGCAGCTAGTGGACAAGACAATGGCTCATGACAGTGCCGCGGTTGTACCAGAATCTTCGGAGGATTGCCTCTTGGAGGCAGGGTATACAGTTTCGGAGATTGAGAATGTCATTGGTCCACCGGTCTCGCAGCAGCCAGTGCTCTACCCTTCACGAGGGGCCGTGACTTCTCCCCAGCCAGCAATCTGCCTCAAGCCAGAGGCCATGGCCTCGCCCAAGCCAGCGCCCTGCACCAAGGCAGTGGACGTGGTCTGCGACAATGCCACGCCATGCACCACACCAGAGAACAGAGTCTCGCCTCAGCCAGCGCCCTGCACCAAGGCAGCGGAAGTGGCCTCGCCCCAGCCTGCGCCCTGCACCAAGACAGGGGTCGTGGCTTCGCCTCAGCCAGCGCCCTGCAACACATTTTTCGGTGCTACTAGCACAGAGCTAGGGGATGCTACACAGGGTCAGCAAGTGCAGGAATTCTCGGATGATGATTTGCAGTCTCTGCTCAGGTTAAAGAGACATTTTGACAAATATGCTATCAAAACTTCACCGGATTATAAAAGAATCGGAGGCACCTTGACTCAGGCTATATCTTCGTTCAAAGCAAATAGGCTACTTCGACCACCGATATTTGACCTCAGTACACTCGAGATTTCTAGTGAGGACAGTGATGACGTCAACTCAGAATCTGAGTTTGATCCACAGGTAGCAAACATTGAATTGGATTTAGGGGCTATGTCAGACGGAAAGATGAATAAGAGGTGCCACACCAAAGATATCAGTATTTGTCCCCGAAAATCCAATAGAACTAGGACAGAAAACAGAAGGTACATAGACTGATTTTGTCTAGGCTTGTATTGGTGCATCCTATCTTTTGTGAGGTTTTGTTTCGACTTTTTTGGTTCACCCAATTGGGTCAGTCATGTAGCCTTCGGGCGTGGATTTTTATTTGAATAAAATGGGTAAACACCCCAAATTTAATAAAAAAATTAAAAAAAAAAAAAAAACTGGCAAGGAAACGAGCGAGGGAGCATCTTGAGGGGGATGGAGGGTTGCACCCCCCTCCCTCGCTTGTTTCCTCGGCAGTTAGAATTTTCGGATGAAGAAATAGGAAGATCCCTAAATTTAACTTTTGATTAATTTTTACCATTGGAGATGCTCTAATCCCAAATAAAGCAACAAAAACTGCACATTTTTTTTTTTTTTAAATTTCACGGGTCATATTGGTTGTCATCCATCAGCCAAAAAAATGAATCCGGGTCACAGGTTCTCCCGAACCCGACCCACAAAGAATCCCAACGCGCCTCCACTCTCTTTATAGCGGCACAGACCACACTCCTTGCCTTTCAAAAAGCTCTCTTCTTCTTCTCTTCAAAACCCCCTTTCACATATTTTTCTCTCTAAAACTCTCTCTGGGTTCTTTCTCTTCGCCTCAATTGATCGTTCTCGTAAACAGAGAGCGAAGTCGGAAAGAAGCTAACAAACAAAATGGGTGCTTTACAGCCAGTGACGCCATGGATTCCCGAAGATGATATTTTGTTAAAGAATGCTGTTGAGGTAACGTTTAGAAACCCTTGTCTAGAGCTTTCAATTTCATGGGAAATTTAACTGATTGCGTTATTTAGACTTGAAAATCGTTGATTTTTGAGTTGTTTTAGTTTAGACATTTTTTGTGGTTCTCTATAAAACCCCTTTTATGTGTTTTGTGAAATAATTGGTTCTTTAGTTTGAATGAACTGAATTTGGGGTTCTTCTGTTTGATTTTGTGTGCTATTACATGTATTTTTATGTGTTTTAATATGTTATTGGACCTTAAAACTCTGTTACCAGAATTGAGAGAGTGGATACCCCATACATTATGAGTGTTATTTGTATGGAGATTTTGTTTTTTGGGTACTTGATGTTATGGGTTGAATCGATTTCTTCAAATGAGAAGAGTCAATTGAAGAAAACTGCCGTTTTAGGCTTAGAGGTTTTGTGTATGTTATCAGAGAGATAGTCTGTCACGCCCCGATTTTCGACGAAAACGAAAATCCCAAAAGCCACGTAGGATTATCCGTTTTCCCCAAAACTCGGGACGTGAAAATTCAATAATAACAGAAATAAATAGCAGCAACAACTAAACATCTGAAACAAATAGAAATCTAACCCAGAGAATACTGGCATGGCTAGATCACTAGCAGAACTCCAGGAACGCAGCTCAAAGTCTCTAAACCTGAAAGACTACTCGGCTACATTCCAAAAGGAATGTACCCAAGAAGCAAAAGCTTACTCGGGTCAGCAATAAAGCTGGTGTGAGAAATCTTCATCCCAAAAATCAATAAATCCGCACATGACAACATCAAAAATAAACAATAAACAATAACAACCACACATCAGATAGTTCCTCCACGAGGCAAAGGTGTTATCATCCTAATAAATAAATATGCATTATTTATTACTAATAAATAAAGTTTATGAGTTATCAATCCTCATAAATGCAACAACTATACTATTCATAATTATATTAGACTATTATTGAAATATTAACAAAACACATTTCTCTACCTTTAGGAAGACATGTAGTTCTCATTCAATGATTGAATGAGCATTTAGTTTCTTCCTTTAAGGTAATCATGCACATACAAAAAAAAAAATCTTACTTTTTTTCCACAATCGCACCATCCTCCTTGTGCCGAACACACCTCACCCAAGTGTGTCTCCCTTGCCTTCGAAATCACTCGGAGCGTACATGTTCCAAGTGGAGTGCCACATTGAGGAACATGTCATCTCACCCGAAGTTCGATCCATGGCAAACATCTCCTAAATCTACACGTACAACCGAACTCATATGGAACGGTGCACCGATATGCAAGCAAGTCTGGATACCCATAATAATATCACACGTATACAAGCAAGTCTGTATACAAAACAAATTTCTTTTTTTTTTTACTTTTTTTTTCGGAGTTGTGGAAAAGAGCATAAAAAAAATATCAACTAAAACTCAAAACTCTTTTATGGTGACACTTTGTCGATCATAAGTAAATCAACCACAGTATCCACCATTCTCTTGGGGAACAAATAATATTTGACATATTGCCAATTCACACATCTCATCTCTTTGCATCATATGAAAACAATATGCACACCAATTCGCATAACAATACAAATAATCAAACTAAAACAAGTGCTCAGTTAAATTTCAGCCAATATCTATTACTAGAAAATTTTCTTTTATTTTATGTTATGCAATTGGAATCAATCTCGCCAGCTATGTAAATAGGTCCAAAGAAATACTCCAAAGATAATATCTTCCAGGTCATGATCAAAAGAGCATATGACAATGAGATACATTAGGAACTAAGCAAAATTGACTCATTTCATTCTTGTAAAACTTCCCCAAATCCATCTTCTATTTCATTAAGGAATTTCATCAAACAAATGAGCAATGTATCTATAACCTTTGACAATTAACGAGAAAATATTTCTGATAGTGACACAACACTTTGACAACCAACTTTAATAAATCATATGGACACATATGATGAATTTCAATTTTAACCCGATGGGATTTGACAAATCCAAAATGCACATACACCTACTACCTAAATGTTGTAACATCTGATCTAACCTATGAGATACAATTTGTCCAAATTTTCTTCATGATAACACTCAGGGATTTCTTAGTCTTACACAAACCCTACCCAATCACATGCTTTTCTAATGATGATGACGACCTAGAAAAACCCCGAATGCCTTGACAATTGCCTAAAATCAATGTGAACTACAATGGGTATCCATTCATTCATTCAAATCAATTAATCAAAGTAATCAAACCCCATCAATGTAATCTACCAAATTAAGGGCAAAATCAGGAAGAAAGAAAATGTGGGTTTAATCAAAGTAGATTAACCACACAACACATAACTATCAAAATTATCACATAAAACAAACTGAAAGGGGTAAAAGAGAACTCACATCCATGAAAATAAAAACCCCATCATCAAATCCTAAAAATACCTAATTCAATCAAGAAACAAGGATTGCAAGATACAGGGAATAAGAAAACTCACTGGATGAAATGGCAAACCGTAAAAGATTGCACAGCCAACGCAATCGTCCCATCATCCTGCCACCTGCGAAAGTAGTAGTTCGGAGAAGAGCTTAGATCCCTTGTATGATTCCCTAGCATCTTTAAAGCTCAATCATCCCCAAAAGTCAACGAGCTTTCCTCAGTTGGGACATTAAGTGCCAACTGTAACCTCCGTTTCACTGTATGTACGTTGTCCCTTCGATCCAACTCTATCCCAAGAACACAACCAGTTTCTATCTGCACAAAAACCCTCCTACTACCAGCAATTTTTCCATCCACTCTATTATTATGGTACTCACTACTGATCGGGCCATTCAGAAGTGCAATTGCCATCTGGGTCTGTACAAGGCTGTCCAAGTTAGGAGACATGGAAGGAAACGCAAACCGTTGGCTTTAGTTTTGGAGGCTGGCACCTGCAGAGAAGAGATGGCTCCTTCCCTCTCACGTCAAAGCCAAACTCCAATGCCAAAACTAATTCTAATAGCAAGATATAGGTTTTCCAATCACTCATTAATCAATTTGCCAAGCTTTGCATTGCAACTTGTCACGACAAAAAAAAAAAGTCATAAAAAAAAATGAATGTCCAGGGACAAACGAAAGGATGGTGGTTACTTCCTACATCAACGAAGCCATCTGATCTGATGCCGGGCGAAGCAGAAGATCCAAAATGAGATTGGCAGATCCAGTACGAAAACGACAAGTTCGTTCACTGAATGAACCGAGAACCGTCAATAGATGAAGATTATCCTTAATCAACGGATCAGATCGTTCGAGAGGGAAGAATCGACGGTCACGATTCGATCTCTCCGCCTCTGAAACGTTTATCTTCTTCTTCTTCTCGCCTTCCCTTCCCTTGCTTGGTATATTCAATTAATTCATGATTTGGTTCCACTGAACTGATATGAGAGAGAGACAGAGAGATACCCGATTGATATAGGTGAGTGAGGTGGGACTTGGGAGCGAGACCAGGTTTACAACTTCTTCTTCTTTAGAACAACACTAATAAAAACCCTTGCTTGCTTGAAAACTTGCGGCTTCGACTTTGACCTCGGTGACCACTGAAGCGAAAAGGAGGTGAGAGGAAGAAGGGAGCCGCCATTAAGAAGAAGGAAATGAGAAGAAGGAGAAAAGAAAAGCTCAAGGAAAAAGGGTTTTTTTATTTTTTATATTTGATGGGTGGCTATTCGCCCCCATCGAACTTTCGAATGCACCCACCATCTTTCACAAAAATAAAACCCTAATCAATATCAAACCCAATGAAGACCTAGCTCAAGTCCAAAATATAAAAAAAATCAGCCCAAGCTCAAGTACAATTGAGTAACAACACATCAACATTAGGGTTTACAAATTTTTGACTAAATACACATACACTTTATTTTATTTAGTAATAACAAACAAAAAATCTTTTTCCCAATAAATGAGATTACAATATACGCCACAAAAAGATTTTTTTTTTATATTTATTTAATTAGGCGGATATTACAATATATACAACTCAAAAGAATCTCGTCCCGAGATTCGGTAGAGGAAGGTAAGTAGGAAATTAATTCTTAAATAAACAAACTACACATCACATGGACAAACAAATAGCTCATACGTATGCCCATAACTTAATGAAGACAATCACACAAAAAAATATTAAAATTTTCAGTAAGTACAAAAATTACGGGGTGCTACATAGTCTATATGCCGCATTTGTAAGGGTTTTTTGTTTGATTATCAAATAGATTAGAACACTTGGTTGCTTCTGAGTACTACTCATTTTCATGACTAGTTTGTGTATAATTATGGGAGAGATAGGCTACATGCCACATTTTAAGGGTTTTGTGATTGATTAGCAGATAGAACACGTGGTTGCTTCTGCATACTACACGCATTCATGACTAGTTTAGTGAAGTTATTTAAATGTTGAGGCATGCGACACCATATAGTCACCAATTTGGCGCGAGATCCTCAATCATGGAAATTATAATAGGGTTTTGTTTATATGGTACTTGGTGCTAGGAATTGAAGCAATTTCTTCAAATGAGTAGAGTTGGTTTGAGAAATCTTATCACTTTTAGGCTTAGGAGTATTGTGAATGATAATCAGATAGATCACATGCCGCATTTTAGGGGTGTTGTGTTTGATTATCAGATAGATGAGACCACTTGAAATCCTACACGCATGACGTGTTCATGACTAGTTTAGTGAAGTGATTTAAATGGGAAGGCATGAAACTTAATAAGTCAGTCGCTGATTTGGTGTGAGATCCTCAATCATGGAAATTCTAATGGGGTTTTGTTTAAATGGTACTTGATGCTAGGAAATGAATCAATTTCTTCCAAGGATTAGAGTTGATTAGAGAAAACTTACCACTTTTAGGCTTAGAGGATTTGTGTATGATTATTGTGTTTGATTATCAGATAGATTAGTACACATGGTTGCTTCTGATTACTACACGTTTTCATGACTAGTTTGTTCATGCTTATCGGAGAGATAGGTTACATGCCGCATTTGAAGGGTTTTGGGTTTGAATATGAGATTAGATTAGAACACGTGGTTGCTTGGATATTATGCGCGTTCATGACTAGCTTATTGAAGTTATTTATATGTGGAGGCATGAGACAATATGTCAGTCACCAATTTAGTGCGAGATCCTCAATCATGAAAATTTTAGTGGGGTTTTGTTATGGTACTTGGTGCCAGGAATTGAATCTATTTTTTAAATGATTAGAGTTTAAGAGAAATCTTCACTTTTGTGCTTAGGGATAATCAGATAGACTACATGCCGCATTTGAGGGGTATTGTGTTTGATTGTCAGATAGATGAGAAGTGAGAACGCTTGATTGCTTCTGAATACTACGCGTGTCGCGTGTTCATGACTAGTTTAGTGAATTAATTTAAATGGGAAGGCATGAGACTCAATAATTCAGTTGCCAATTTGGCGCAAGATCCCCAATCATGGAAATTCTGATGGGGTTTTGTTTATTTGGTAGTTGATGCTAGGAATTTAATCAATTTCTTCGAATGTTTACAGTTTATTGGAGAAAAATTACCACTTTTAGGGTTGGGGGCTTTGCGAACGAATATACTTTTTAATAGTTTTGTGTTTGATTATTTGATAGATTAGAACATATGGTTGCTTCTGAATACTACACGTGTTACGTGTTCATGCCTAGTTTAGTGAAGTTATCTAAATGTGAAGGGATGAAACACAATATGCCAGTCACCGATTTGGCGTGAAATTCTCAATCACCTAATTTTGTAAGTAGGTAAATAGTTTAGTACAGTGATAAATAATGGCGGATAATACAATGGACAAATCTCTAGAAGAAAATGTAGATGGAGAAGACAATTTATAAGTTGAACTACTACGCTCTAAGGAGGGAAAAAAAATCATATATGAACCCTGTGGAGGATGGGGCAAGTTGCTATTTGCTAGCTGGATTAAGAGAGGGAGAATTTCGGAAAACAGGAGTGTCAGCAAGAGTGATCACATGATGACATCATGGAGATTCTAGCTTTTGTATGGTATTGGGCATCCATGAATATGGGACAACTTTGTTATTTTGATGTTTGTTGGAGAAAATTTGGTTAAATGAAGTGAGTGAACCAATATACATAATGTAAGTTTTTATATATATATATATATATATATATATATATATATTTATTTTATTTTTTATTTTTTTTATTTTTCATACTGGTGTGGATAACTTTCACCTAAAAAATCCGAACTCATCAACTACTTTTATAGTTTTATAAATCCTACATTTCAAAATTAATCCCATGAACTGAACATGACGCCTACTAATATAGCAATCAATTTCAACTCAAAAGGCATTAAACGTGCAAGACATAAAAGTTGTTTAAATGCTAATAAAGAGAGATTAATAGAAGCAATGGCATAACCATAGGTAAAAGAAGAAAGTACAAATAATCTATTAAGAGGGGATGCATGCCCTTGGCACACATACTACTTAGTAATGATGTTGCTTAATTTTTATTTATTTATTTATTTTTTGAGCAGTGTTTAGAAACAGAAATAGAAAATGTGTATCTCAGTTGTTAAATACACAGTCCATGCATTGCGATGTATAGTTTTATCCAAAAACGCTGTTTATTGTTGTCGAGATTCATGCATACTGGCTAGTAACCTTATTTTGTGATACCTGAGAATTGACAGATATTTCTGTATACAACCATATCAGATTAAAAGTGTTCAAAATAAAGTAATATATAATTTTTTTTTTTTTTTTTTTTACAAAAATCTTGATGATCTTGTAACGTACCACATTTTTCAAAAAGACAAAAAGGTATTTATAAGAGATGGATGCATGGCAAAGAGTTATTGGTAAAAAAGACAAGTGTATTTTAGAGAGTGAAATGAACACCTTGTGACTCGTAAGTATAGATATTTTCAAAGTTAGATAGATAGATGCATGAAAAAGTGTTATTCTTGAGAAAAGTATATGTATTTAGAGATAAATGAACACTTTTTTGTGTTAATATTTTAACAGTTGGATATTTGGTAAACACCTATTCTTAAGAAAGATAACAAAGTATATTCGGAAGGGTGAAATGGACACTTTGGGATTTGATTTTCTATTCCAAAGTCAAACTCTACCCCTTTCCCCTTTGGGCACAAGGTGTTTTGGAAAAAGGAAGTTCCCCAATAGTTAATTTCTTTTTTTGGCCATGGGTCAAGTTAAAATCCCCTACTGATACCTTCTAATCAACAAAGGTATCACCATCTCAAACGTATGTCTTCTTTTTCAGACCCACTCAGAATTTATGGAACACATCTTTTTCTCTCCCCCCTTAGCTAGAAGTGTCTGTAACAAAGCCAACTATCAACCTCCTATTACTCATTCTTTGTTCCATTGGGTTGATCCTTGGAAAATAAGGGATTGTCTCTGAAAGGTAACTGGTTGTGAGATAGAGTTCTAGCTACCATCTGGGTCATTTGGAAAGAAGGGAATGGCATGATTTTCAAAGGCAAATTTAAAGACACCACTCAGCCCACCAACCTGATTAAATCTCTGGCAATGATGTGTAACATGGATAGTTCTCACTGATTTTCAAAGGCAAATTTAAAGACACCACTCAACCCACCATTTGCGCATTTTTAGTTGGGATAAAAAATTTTATTTGTAAGCAAGGGCTGTAAATTTTTGGTTGTGAGACGCTTTTGTCTGCTAGTCGACCTCCTCAGTCACTAGCTTTCTTTTGTATTTCCCTATGTTTTTTCTGAATAAATTACCTAGTTTTATTGATTAAAAAAATTCACAATATTTACCCTCCACTTTGTACACGTTAATGAAGAAGATACTGCAAACTTTCAATACTCCCCCAATTGATCACATTCATATAAAAATTACCATTAAAAAGGGGTCATTTAGGAGAAAGAAAAATTGTAGTAGATATCAATTTGAGAGATATGGTGAACCTTTTCATTATGTAGACGAAGTAATTTTAGTTTAATACTGCACTGTACCATATTTTAAATACTTAGTATTCTGATTTTGGATTCATATTTCAAGAAACTTGAAATTGGATGTAAAATATACTAACCAAAAATTCATTTAGCTATTGTTCACATATGCAAAAAGAATTTCTATCATAGCCACACTACTTTTATTTATTGTCCTTTTTTATATTTTTTGGTATTTATGGTTGTTGTTGTGGTTTGCTTTATGTAATTGTCAACGTAAAGTCACTACATATAATTTTTTTTATATTCTTAGATATTGAAATTCTCATTTACTAGAATACTATTATTGCTTTTTATTCCAAAATATTTATTATGATCATTCTTTGTAATCCTCCAAGAAATACAATGCCTTCTGCAGTGCGGAGCCATGATTTTCATAGGGGGTGGGGGGGCATAGTGGCAAATCATATTTAATTCAATGATATTTAAATAAATTTTTTTTTTTGCTGATTTCAAGTAAAGTAAAACTCATCATAAATTAAGTAAAACACATATAAACTTTTTACAAATAACGTTTACATAATTAACTTTTATAAAAATAAACAAAAAACTCATTCTCGTATATCTCAATCATAAGAAATGAAAAGTTTATAATTGTCCTCTTCGCTTGCTCATCTTCTTCGATCGGAGGAACTTGAGGCGTTTATTTTATTTTATGATACTTGTCCATAGACAATAGCTAAAAAAATTAAAAATCAACCAATATTGCATAACAACTTAACAAGTGCTAGGTAAGTAAATAATATTTTATTGAACAAGTAGAATACCTGAAATTTTCCACTTGATTTGTATAGAAATCGCAAAAGCCAAAGTAGAATAGAGCTTCAAACAAAAGCACAAATAGGAATGAAGATTTAATAAAAGCATCAAGTCCAAAAGATAAACAAAGCTTTCAAATTATCCAATAAAAGGTGCATATAATATTGTTCACTAAGGAACAAATGAATTGTTGATTGCATCTTAGCAAGATTTTATAACACTAGGCATGTCAAATTTTGTAAAAGAGTAACTAAGCATGTCAAATGCATTACTATCCTACATTAGCCTTCTCAAAGCTTAAAGCCTTAAATAACCCAACCAATTCAAGCCCAAGCCCAACACCTGTCCATTTCCTATTCCTCCACACAATCATCACTTCACTGTCACTCTCTCTTCTCCAACAGACTCTATCTAGTTCTCTCTTCTCCTCTTAATTTGTTGTAAAGTTTTTGTTGTTGAGACCCTAATTAATTTCAAGAAAGGCAAGAAATAGAATTGATGGGGGGCAATAAGTTAACTATTAGCATAAACGAAGTTTGAAATTTTAAGGGGGGCAATTGCCCCCCATCTTTTGTATGTGGCTCCGCCACTAGCCTTCTGAGTATGACTTGTACTTTTTATTGTTAGCTGCACTCAGACTCAAAATCAACATTGAGGATTTTTTGGACTTTAATCCCTGTTTTTCTGTGCATATTTGGCTTTGGTCCTATTTCAAGGCTTTACTTTGAGGTTATCCCCAAAGTGCAGAGTTTCATGAAGGAATTATTTGAAAGGCATCATCCTTGAATGTGATAATTTTTAAAAGAGCTCGGATCGTCTATATCTAATAACCGTTTTCTGGGAATTAATTTGGTAATATATAAAATACATGGGCAGGTCTGCACTTAATTTCTTAAGGGTGTAAATCTTGAAAACCCTACACCTGAGAGTAGATGATCTCCATTCTTTATTAGAAAGTGTCTCCCCTTTGAAAAGAATTGAATGTTTTTGACATTGTTCCTAGTTTTAATAGGGGTATTTAACTTAGTTCCAGTTTTATTAGGGCAGAACAACATGTGATCCCTGGATGAAATCCATCAACTTTGGGACTTGAGTCAAAATATGATATCATAAATGGGGCCAAGTGTCCAATATTTTATTGGGGCCAAAGTAAACATTAATTAACTTTTTCCAAGAACATGGTGTTTGTTTAGTGTGACACTGCCAGGGCATGGATCTAGAAGCATGGATGTACATAGTATGACATATACTACTAGTATCTTGGTCTAACTTGCACATGTCATCTGCATATCTTGGACTTCAGTGCTAAGCAAGGTAGTTGAATTATAAAATGCAAATCAGAAAAGGGGTCTTCCAAATCATATGGTAAATAATTTTTTTAAGAGCTTCCAATATAGTAAAGAAAGTGTCAAAACAATACATATCCAATTGCACAAATCACAGCAGGGGCGGACCCATGTGGGGATACCCTCGGGCTGTGGCCAGGGTAACGTTTCCAGTTTTTTTTTTTTAGTACTTAGCCAAACACATTTGGTTGATTAAAAGACTTATCAAATTTCAAAAAAATTTATGTAGATTTTCCTAAAATAATTTCTATTTTTTATTTTTAGTAGTGAAATTTAGGAGAACATTTCTAATATTACTCTGACACCTTAAATAGGTTTTTTGTAAATTTTTATTTTGCAAATTTCCCCTTTTATTGGAGTTCCATGGATGATTAATTATTTGTAAGTTCACAAATTTAAATTTGAAACATCCACATATTACAACAAATTTTATGAAATGAATTAAACAAAAAAAAAACTAATGGCAAGTTCAATCATGTAAAAATTTACTTAAACATTTAATTGCACTTTTCACGCATATACTTCCAACCCCCCCACAAATCTAATATGAATGGTTCCGCCCTAGTTTCACAATCAAATCGTGAATCAAGACTTGTAATACGATTTGCATATCAAATCACATTATTTACTTGTTTTTACAATTTTTCATCTGTTTTAACTTGCTAGCTATAAGATTTGATTTGAATCATGCAATTTAACTTGTGATTCGTAAGATTTGAAATACACTACACTGATGCTAAGAGATGATGGTGCCACTAACCTAAATTGGGTTACCAGCAAAGCCAATTGTACTTGACCAGTGTCTTGGGGGGATCATTCCTTGTCTATCAAATGCAGTTGCTTTTGCCTAGCTACATCAATCACTATAATATGTTCCTCTAGAATCCTCTTATGAAATTTGCTGAGTTTGTTATTTGGAAAAGTAAGCTTTGGAAAAGTAAGCTTTATCTGGTGGTATGGTCTAATGCTCATTAAGAGTGCGCTATTTAATGTTGCATTCTCTTACATGTCTCTTTTTTTTATTTTTTTTATTTTTTATTTTTTTATTTTTTTTATTTCCATGTGAGGGATATCTAAAGCAACTAGGTATCTTAATCATGGATTAAAATATTTACAATGTATCCGTCATATCTTTTTGCTTCTGTGCGAAGATATTCAAAATATATACTGAAGGCTTTTGTTATATTATACTTCGTTCAAAATAATGTTGAGTCTATTTGAGATTGTTCCTTTTAATCGAAATCAATATGTTTTCTTGTCCGTCTCTCATTTCTCTTCCAAACAATCTGTGTAAAATGGTGAAATATTCAATCAGTATCTTACCCTTTTTAAAGGGTTGATATATCCGACCATGAAAGATTTATTGAACCTTGATCTTAATGATTGCGCTGACAAGTGGATATGGAAATGGTTTTAATGAAAGGTGCATATATGGATAAGTCTTTCTTTGAAAAGCTAGCACGCAAGGACATTTAGAGTTTTCCAATCAAATTGGTTTGACTCAGTGAGATTCTATGTGGACGATTATGTAGAAGTGGTTCCTTATAAGAGATGTGATTTTGTCAATGGAAATGAATATAGATGGGCACATAAAATGTCTAGGAAGGGAAATGAAACTGCTTTCTCACTTACAGTATAGTCTATAGATCCCTGAGGATTAAGTTTGGTGGCATACTTAATTGCTTATATGGAGACTGGTTTACTTGTGTTATTTGTTGGGGAATATTAAGGCACATAATTCTTTTTTCAGTACTAAGCATAGTAATTAAAGGATTTGCTATGGAAATAATGGTTCTAGTATGGTAGTAGGGCTCTTCCAACTAAGGGGTGTTAACTTTGAGTCTTCCCTACGGAATTGTAATAGATATGTATTACAGCATAAAATCTCTATGTTGGTACTCTACTCTATTTTTATTTTTGATATATTATTTCCACGTATAATCTCCACGACAATATCCTTTTCAAAAAGCTTTCTTCGTATTTTTAGAAGTTCTAGCAATGATACGATACGTCTTCAATATCCTCTATTTTTCTCATCTTTGACTCGAATTGCCTTATATTTATCCAAGATGTACCGTCCGCCATACAATAGATGGAGTATGTGTCTATTGTCTCATACCTTTAGAAGTGTGTATGGTGGGGGTGGGGAGCAAGAAGAAGCTAAAATCCCTAGCTTTACTCTACATGACTGATTACCCTAGACATTGTAGAAAAGGAACTCCAACCTTGCCTGACAAAGAAAAAAATGCAAGGTATGGAGGTTAATTAATCTCCTTTAAAGAAGCAAAGGGGACGGCCATTTACAGTCGTGCAATTCATCTTCCTAATGTTGTCCATGGTGAAAATTATGTACACGTGGAACACTAGGCAAAAATGATACTTGGTTTGATTGGTTGGATTAGGGACTCATTTGGAAGAGAAAACAGAAGCAAGAGGTTTGAAGGTATGTTGACTCTGTAATATTAATAAGTGCAGAAGCACTGAAATCAGTGGTGTAATCTTGTTGCTTTTAAGTCCTATAATCATGTTAAAGTTTACATCAATATGTGAGGTCCCTAGAATTGTTAATTTGTAATATGTAGCCTGGATCTACGTTACCTGGAAGGCTGGAACAAGGGTTGCTATGGGATGTGCTGCGATCCTTTTGCGATTTGCGGTCGTCTCATTTAGCACGGAGTTTTGGGTTAGGGATCGATTTCAAACTCTTATTTGTTTTGTATTTAGTATTATACATACAAGAGTTATACATATGCACATGTAATTTTATACAAGTGTGTGTAGTTATAAAACATGCATATATGTGCAATAAATTAAGATTTTATATCTAGTTGATGTCATTGCAATCTTGTGGCATTGGAGCAGGACACATCATGGTTTACAGGGTGCATGGTACTGTATCATGTAATTGAACAGTAACTACTACTTATTGGAGTCGATGGTGTATGCCTGAACTAAAAAAAAAAAAAATTGAAAATTTTCAACTTTAACGCAGTTTCGGTCCAAGACAAAAGAGGCATACTTTCATACAAAATAGTTTTACTAAATGCGAACTTGGCTCAAAATTGTGTGGCCTAAATCAAACAAAAGTGCTACAAAAGTGAAGCATGACTAAAATATTGAAATTCTGGTGTGCTGTGAAACTTAACAAAACTCAAATATTGACACAATTGTGTGCCCCCGTCAAAAAATCCCAAAATGATAAGCTTCTAGAGAGATAAATTTTTTTTTTTGCAAGAACATTCTACTGTTAGATGTCAGTTAAATTTACCGTCCGCGTATTGTTTGAGATATTGAAGTTGAGAGTTGGGATATTGGAATTTGATGTACCTGGTTTTATTAATCGTCGAAATACAAACTCTTGCTTTTTATACCTTTTGCATCTCAAAACCGCGACAACAACTTGGATGTGCTAATTGCCACTGTTAGCTGAGCTTTATTCCTTGTGTTTGCTTGATTGACCATAGAAGGCTTAGCTGTGAGATATCAGATGATACCTCTCTGATTCCCATCACAACATTTTTCACTTTGTTTTCATTACAGCTATATATACTTGCTTATGGGAAACCAAATAACGAACACGGTTGCTTGATATGCTCTGTTTGGTTATTAGTAACTAAAATTTTCTGGATTTGCTTATGCTAATTGAACTGAACATCATAGTTTTATTGTTTCCGCTTCATGCAGTTTGGTCTTTATGTTATTGGAGATTAACCTAATAAGCATGGTCATTCTTACTTTGCAGGCAGGTGCTTCATTAGAATCACTAGCTAAAGGTGCAGTGCGATTTTCTCGCCGATTTACTATTCAAGAACTGCAGGACCGATGGCAGTCCCTTCTCTATGATCCAGATACTGCTGGAGAGGCTTCTGCACACATGGTTGAGATTGAACTTTCTGCTTCTGTTCTCTCATTGCAATGTAACAAATCGGACGATTCTAAAGAAATTGGAGTTCTTGGAAAAAGGAAAGAAGAAAGTGTTCGTAGCAAATACTATGCAATGAGAAAGAGAATTTGCAATGAACCTTTCAATAATATGGACTTAGACTTTCTTGATACTCCTAATCTTACTGATTGCACAGGCACAGGCAGATGCCAAGAACAGCTGGCAATTCATGGTGAGCGCCCAGTTGGAAATTGCATGCTAGGAGATCATACGATGGACCCTTTTGAGATCAAAGATACTGACTTCAATATCGTTCATCATGGGTTTACACCAGTTATGCAGGATGGCATTGGGGGTTCTACCCATGCATTTCACAGTGGACGCCAGAATACAATTGAAAGCCATATTCAGGATGGAATAATGGGTGGAGATTGCCTATATGGATTTACCAATAATGTTCCCTCTGTTGCAAACAATGCAGCTGTTGGAAGTAATGTGGGTCAATCTTTTGAGCATGAGAGCATACATAAGGATATTTCTCATGTTCTTCGAGAAAACATGCCTGGTTTTGACGGCAACTCATGTGTTCAGCAACTGAGACTGCCTCAAGCAGTGACAACAGGCAACCTATTTGAACCTGCCGATATGAAGACCAACTCATTGTCTGTTTATCATCCAGGTGACAATGCGGGAACTGTTTGTGCTGGATTTGGGGGTAATCAGGGCTTCAGTCCACCAGCTTCAGATTCATTTCACCAGTTGGGATTTTCATCTCCAGACCCAGCGTTGCCCATATGGAGAACAATGGAGGATATGCCTATGCCAGCTATTCCAACTGATGGAAATTTTGACGGGAAAGGTGCCGGAATCTCAATACCTCATA
Organism: Berberis vulgaris; assembly: GCA_963556465.1. Lineage (NCBI taxonomy): Eukaryota > Viridiplantae > Streptophyta > Magnoliopsida > Ranunculales > Berberidaceae > Berberis > Berberis vulgaris. The sequence goes on from OY747137.1 coordinate 4,185,163, forward strand.
ATAGCGACGATGCAAGTAAAATGAACTCATCAGGATTTGACCTTCCAAATTCTCTCTTGAGCTTTGTAAATGCTGAGGCTCTCCTTTTTATGGATATTGATTCAAAGGATATTGTGGACAAGTCTTGCCTGGATAGTCTAAATTCAATGCTAATGAGCTCGCCCACGGATCCTCGTGAAGATGATACTAGTATTTATGAAACTAAAGCGTCTGTGGGTCTGGAGTCATGCTTACTGATGGCTGGTTCAGAGACTAGCAATCAATCTGCAACATGTGCATATGATCCTCGTCCTGAATATGTTAATGGGGTTATCTGTTGTGTGCTGAACACTGAGGATTCGGACATTCCTGACAATGATCAGCCATATTATTTTCCACCCGTAGAGTTGCCCTCACCGTTTCCTTCCTCAATAATACTGGAAACTGAAGAGCCTGGTAGCTCATTTAACCCTGTCATCAAGGATTTCACGAGCAGTCAACATGCTTGTGAGCTAGTACCAGACCCAATCAGCAGAGAAGGATTCCTCCCAAGCTCCTGGTCAACGGAATCTCCAGTATTGCCAGAGCTGTATTCTAACAATCCAATCAAAGCCAATGGGTTTAATCCTGAGTTGCATTTGAGCGGCACTTCAGCTTTGGCCACTAGGATTACAGGAGAGCCTAGCCAACCCAGATCATTGCCCTTAACTTCATACCCAGTTCCATCAGGAGAACTGAAGGAAGATATCGTAAAAGCAGAATTACTGAAACATGGCAGTTTTGATGGCTCAATCGATTTTCTGTTAGAGAGGTCACTTCATGATTCTGGTCACATGGGCCATCCTCAAAATTATTTCAATGGCGGAGAGCAGGAAGGAAATGTTCCAGATGCAAACCAAAATCCCATGCGAACCCATTTGGAGCATATTCCTGAGATACTTTTTTCAGAACCAGCAGCAAATCCTTCAACATCAAATCAGGAAGAACAAAATTCGGAGAATGATGAAGTGCCTTACTTCTCTGATGTTGAAGCAGTGGTAATTTTGAGATTTCCCATTTCTTGCCTTGTTAGATGGCTGGATGGTGATCTATTTTCTCTTTGTTTCTTGCATTTATCACACCCTTGAATTTGATTCCCGGTTCCATCTGTTTTTTCATTCCTGCAGATACTTGAAATGGATTTGGTTACGTCTGATCACAACTCTTGTTTTGCGAGGGAAGGTAATTTTTGTGAGTTGTGAGGCTTACTGGCATAATCATTTTGCTTCTAGTTCTGCTTCCTTTTGTCTGGCATACTCTTCATGAACTAAACCTAGTCTTCTGATTAAAATTTTGGCCATCTTTATTTATTTTTTATTTTATTAATATTTATTTATGATACGATAGTCTATTGTATCTTGTTAGGAGAAATGCTAACTTATTCCATATAAATATTTTAGTGACTGACTTGTTCTTGTTGTGATAGATATTACAAGTTGAGAAAGGCACAAGACATTACCGAATCAATTCTTGGGTTGTTTTTTCTGTAAATAGATTTTGACCACATAAAAATAGAACTATCGTAGAAGTAGCGATTTTTTTGAAACTAATTCAATGCTACAGCTTACATTTATGCTACTAGCTTAAATGTGTTCAACATGGGTACAGGGCACACACACAGAGTTGAAACATTTGGTGAATGATTTTGTTCATTACTAGATTGTTACATTTTAATGTTTGAATTTATCATAGAGACTGTTAACATAAATATGCACACATTTGTACACGACAAACTATTACTAAACACATACCCATTATGTGTAGTTGTAATTAATGGTTGGTACTTCTTCTTGTTCAGTTTCAAGATATCAGTATGAGGAGTCTAAGAGAACAATAATAAGGTTGGAGCAGAGTGCTTATGCGTGTCTGCAAAGGGATATTGCATCTCACAGAGCATTTGCAATATTGTATGGTCGCCGACTGAAGCATTATATCAAGAAACCTGAGGTACTTATCTGTTATCTTCTTCTTTCTTTCAACATTATTATAGGGTTATTTTCCTTTTAGCCCCCATTTGTTTAATGCTATTCTTCCTTGACCCCCAAAAGTTTTTGTATTCCAGTCTAACCCCCATTTTTAAAGTTTGACCGTTATATCAAACACATTGACCTGCCCATGCCATCCATATTTGTGTTAATGACTAGATTGCCCCATTTCTTCGAGATAGATATAATTCTATATGTGCACTTCGAGGCAATATAAATTCATCTTCCCCAAATCTTTTTTCGTTCCTTTGCTCAGTAACAATAAATATCAAGATTTTGTTATAGAATTTGGCAATCTTCACAGTTCATAGTTGGAGGCTATATATGTTTTTAACCAACTTTATTTGGATTCACTTTCTCATATGGGAAAGTAATACACTTCCATGTAAATAAGTACATGGAATCAATGGAATTTGTTTCCTAGGAGACAGCAATTCACTTCCATTGTTTAATGTTATCTGTAATGTTATTGATTTTTCTTACAGTTATGTAAAATCAATGGATGGAGTGAAACTCCCCAGTTATCAAGGAGATAATATCAACAGTGATGCTTTCAATTTGAAATCTAGAACCCCAAACCATATATCAAAGAATGAAGAGGGAAGGAAATCTCTGATGACTATAGACTATCATGTCTTTCAATGGTAATATACATCAAACTGGTTGTACTGTCAGATGAGGTTAGCTAAAGGTGCTTGGTGTTGGACTACTCGACATATCGATTGGTGAACTAACGCTTGGAAGATCGATCTGAGATCTGATCGAAGAAGACCTCTCACAAATCTTGCTTGCATCCTTTGCGAGTAGATCCGATCTGCTTCAAGTGTGTCGTGTGAGAGAAAGAATAAGCGATCTGCTGCTGCAATTTGTGTTTTCCAGCGCTCCTCTCACTGTTGCTGCCAATTTGTGTCGTGTGAGAGAGAAAGAAAGAGTAGATCGATCTCCGATCTTCTCATCGTTTCTAATTGCTGCGATCTGCAATTTCTGATCTTCTAGTTGTCTGTCTGAGGAGGGTTTATGTTGAACAATCTGGATCCGGTTTCGATCGACTCTCTGTTGTGATTTCTCCGATTCTCAATTTGTTCGTCTTCTCCATAGTAGTAGAAGTGGTTGTTGGGATGCATCATTGATCCACTTGCAATCTGATTCTGAACAAGCTCAAAATCCATTTCATCCTGCTAGGATGCCTCTTTTTCTCCTCTACCTTGCAAGGACCTTGAGATGCACATATAGATTTGTATCTATCTCGAAGAAACGGCAATATGGCCTTTAACACAAATATGGATGGCATGGGCAGGTCAATGTGTTTAATCTTCACTCAAATTTTAAAATGGGGGTTAGAATGGAATACAAAAACATTTAGGGGTCAAAGAAGAATAGCATTAAACAAATGGAAGCCAAAACGGAAATAACCCTTATTTATATTACCACTGTTATTATCTTCTAAGGCACGAGGCAATGGATTTCAGTAACATGATCTCTACATGCACTGAAAAGATCTATAGGCGTGTGGGTAGGATTGGCCCTATCTTGTTTCTTTAAATTATGTTAAAATCTACGTAACAATGGCACAGGTTCAAAGCTCCGGTACTTGACCTCTTAACATTCTAATCTTGGTTCATGGTTCAAAGCTCGTCTTTGAACTGCATTTAATTCAGTTTGAATGAGTTACTCTTTCCATGTGTTATTAGCAAATGGACCTTCCAATATCTTAGTTAGGGTATTATCTAGACATTTTAGGAAAGTCATTGGTTTGAGTAATTCATAAGAACTTATTATAAGATGGAGCTCACACGGATATCCCTATCAGGATGGGCAATGACATTATTGTTAATAATAATTCCCTTTTTAAACGAAATGATTTGTTCTTTTCCTATCGTCCGTGCATGCGAAGTTAATAAACCTCATCCAGTATTGGTGGCTATGAAATTTCCTCTGGTAACTTTTTTGACTTTGTTCATTAATATTTCAAGTGAACCATGGATCTGTTTGTTGCTAAAAGCTTGGTGTTGTCTAGGCAACTCTTGACTCGCCCCTTAGACCTTGTATTTTTTCAATAAATTGGTAATATTTCAAGGTCCAAGTAACTTAGCCAAGTTGATCCCTTTTGGGCACCCAGAGTTAATATTGGTCGCGGGTTTCATTTACTTATTTGTGTTTTATGGACAAAATCGGTAAGCCCCATGGAGCCTCCTACTCGCCACTCGTGCCTAGACTGAGTAGCTGAGGCAGCGCTATTCAGCTACCCCATTTCAAAGTCATTCTTTGTGTTCACTAGCTTTACTTTTTCACTTTTAAAATGCTATCTTTATTTTTTTGTTGCCAAATAAACTGTCTTATTTTTCGTAAATAGATGCTCACATCAGTACGGTACATCAAGTACATAACATGATGAACAAAGATGTCTTGTCTGAATGGAAGTCCTCCTGACAATGTAGGTATTACTTGGAAGGGCAACTGAAGATTTTGATGTGGACATTGACTTGGCGAAAGAGGGGCGTGCTAACAAAATATCTCGACGGCAGGTCAAATCTCTTTTGTAACCCTAAATGGTTTCCGTGTTTTACAGATTGTGTTCCTTATAATAAAGGGTAGAGTAGTGGAGGTTTTTTTTTTACCATTTTTCCTTAAAGCTTCATGTAGATTTGAAGTTACCTCTCGCATGGACATTTTATGCATTGTGGTGCCTGATATGGGTGTAACTTCATGCTATTTTAATTACTCAGGCACTCATAATGATGGAAAAAGATGGATCCTTTGGTTTGAAGAATCTTGGGAAGGGCCCCATCTTGGTAAATAGCAAGGAAGTAGCATATGGGCACTGTATAAAACTTGGCTCCAGTTGTTTGATTGAGGTATGAACCACTGTTATTCATGTGAATTTTTTATGTTTGGTTAACATTCTTCCATTTTTCACTGGTTCATCTGGTTGCATCGAGATTTAATAATTTATGTTTTGTGCCTAGTCTTTTATACCCGTGGTTGCCTAATAATTTCAAATGATTCTCCGCCTTACGAGTATTGAACGGACAGGGTTATTTTGTAGTACCACGTTTTTAAGGAGGGCGATGGATTGTAAAGTGATGAAAAAGTGATAAGCCTTCTCAATTTTTGTTAATTGAAACATTGCTTTGTTGTTGAGTATAAAAGACCCTGTGAATTAAGTTCTCTTATCAAATGCCTTCCATATCCTTCCCCTGAACTGAAGGTGATACAAGAGCTTTCTGTAGATTTGTTGATATTGAAGAGTTAGGGTGATGCACGAGAATTTTACTCTGAAGACCACGCATTCCCCTCAAAGTCAATTTCTGCAAATCAGTGTTTTATCCTTTTGGTGAGGGATTTGGTAAAAGTGATCTTGCTACAGTTCTTCATTGCCAAACAAGTGTACTGCCGGCAAAATACTCGGCTTTGAAAAGACTTGAGGGATTTTTGTGGGGAACTTCATCCTCATCCAAGAACTACCACTTGAATGAAATACGATACCACGCCAGGAGGAGCCTAGCCTAGGGAACGGTTTAGCAAATGGTTGGTTTTGTTTTATTATTTATTTTATATAATTATTTATTTATTTGTGGTTGTGTGTGTGTGTGTGTGTGTGTGTGGGGGGGGGGGGGGGGGGGGGGGAGGGGTGATTCCTTTTTTCCATGTGGTTTTGGGTATTTCATTGTACTTCTCTTTTTCAATGTTGTTTAACGATAATAATGCTTTTAGAATCTTCGATGACCCTGCCAGAACTCTAATTGGAAACCAGCAATTGGTTCCTTTTCAATTTGGTGTTGGGTTTTAGTTGCTTTTTATCTGATCACTGAATTTTTTTTTAAACCTTTTAATGATTCCGGACTGAAGTTGTTATCACCTGCTGGAATCTATCTTTTAAAAACATAGAGCAGTCTAAATGTGATAATTATGGTTGATGGGGTTTGGTTATTATTGGTTCGGGCTGCACATATTCTATAACAATATGAAAAACTGAAACACTGATGCCTTGTAGATAGAAATTAGGTCACAGTTCGGCAAACTTGTAAACTTGCAAGACATTGTCTAAAGTAAAGACTTGTGAACTAAAGAGTTGGCAAGAAAAAAGAAAATTTGTTTGTAGGTAGGGATTTGAAGGACCTATCAAGATTCAGGCTTATTCTCCGGGCCTCGTACGATCATATCAACTGGTACAGGCAAGCTGTTTGATCAATAAGTTGGCAAATATTTTGCTGGAGGACAATTGGGAGCTCTCCTCCTGGGCTTAGGCAATCTGGACTCGTGTAACGACCGTCTGCTAGGAGTTGGTTAAGTGTCTTCTTTCTGAGCTGGAATTTGTGGATCACAATTTTGATGCTACTGTTGCATTTATGTTATTCCATATATTCAAATTGCAATGGAACTGAATTGATGGTAGTTACATGGTTCTCTTGCAGATAAGGAATTTATATTTGAGTCAAATCACACATATATTCTGATTTTGCAGTGGAACTGAATTGACGGGACATGGTTCTCTTTGCAGATAAGGAGCATGAGATTTATATTTGAGTCAAATAATACGGCAGTGGGGCAGTATTTGGCTAACCATGCCAAGAATAACCAAGGGCAAAGTTCAAAGTTCGAATGGTCCCCCGAGGAGGTTCATTGAGATATGCTGCTCCCAAGGTAGTATGTCCTGGTGCTTTAGTTATGTTTATTCAGCAGTTCATATATTTTGTACAGGATTTGCTCTTTCTATAGGGAGAATTAGAGATTCAACCTCTTGAACTTGGAATGTATTGTACATTTTGTTACAAATTTGTTTATATCATTTGCTTCTTTCAAGTCTGATTCACTTTAGCTTGCTTCTTTCAAGTTTGATTCACTTTAGTTCTTCATTCAGTGGAAAATTTTGAGGATGAAGCATTGTGTGACAATATTTGATTGAGGAAAAGTTATGTTAATAAGTATTCGGGATATTAAATTATAAAGCCACCTGTCCATGTAATCCTCTATGAAAAGGGGAACAAAGTATTCCGAAAATTAACAGCTGTGGAAGTTTTTGAACCACTTTTCTGGCTAACAAAATAGAAGGTTTTTTTTTTTTTTTTTTTTTTTACAAGTTAAACCAGAAAAGCAACTCCAATTCATGATCTTGTGCCCTTAAACTGGTGAGAGATGAGCAGTCTTTCCTGTACCTTTTCTTCTTTTTAGAATATTCTCACGATTGTTTGATGTCTATAGTTTTCCATCTGCTAGTCTATGGATGTATATTGCCTTGAAGTGGTAACATCTTAACAGATTAAAATGACAGCAAAGAAGCATACGAAATCGTTAGATCAGCCACTGTTGCCCTCATTGAAGCCCGAGATGATTTATTCTCGCTCACAGCGGTCCTCTCTGTAAGTGAAACTTCCGCAGAATCTTTGCCTTTATGCTAGAATTCTTGTACATTAGCAACAAGTATTGAAAATTTTGCAAGATTGATCAGTACTTGTGCTCTCTGAATAGAATGTTGATTTTCGTTTCCATGATTTTTTTTCAAGAGCTTTCAGTTGCAGTTTTTAAATTAATGTTTTCGAAGAAATCATTGTTGGTGGCATGCATTTTGATCAAGGAGGGTGCCTCCCCACACCCCCAGATTAGGACAGAGATACTCTCCTTTGCTTTTTGCTGTACCTTTTCTATATCTTGGTGCCAACCTCAAAATATGGAAATTTTGGATGGGTTTTCCAATGGTTTCAGTCAGCTTTCCTTGCCTCTACCATTAAAAATAAATAAAGGGCTTGTCTAACTGGCAAGGAAACGCGCTGAGGGAGGGGGTGGAACCCTCCATCCCCCTCGAGATGTGTGTTCCACCCCCCTCCCTCGCGTGTTTCCTCGCCAGTTAGAATTCCCCATAAATAAATTCAAAGTTGTCAGAGTGTGACAAAACTTTGAATAACACAACTCTTTGGCAAAGTTCAATAGAACTAACCATGTATTCCAATACAGATGCTTGTCTTCCTTAATCATAGGTTCAGTGGGTCTTGTTGATTTCCAAGTTAATTTAACTTTAGTTTTTATTTTATAGTGTTCACATGACACAATTGGGCATTTGCGTTTTCTAGAAAGAGGAGGATTATATGGGAAGCAGTGATCATTGGGATATACTGACCTATAGTTTTGGAACTATTGGACCAAAATACATTTGGATTTTGAGTCTGAGGTTTCTAAGTGGGATCATGCAGTCGGCCCTTAATCTCGTGGTTGTAAATTGTAACAACTAGCAAATGGCATGCTCGGAATTCCCAAGTACATGTAGAAGCAATGCTCAGAGGTGAAAATGCTTGAAGTAGCAATGCACATTATTCACAAATTTGGTGATTGAATTTCCAACTAGATGCTTCATAATTATCTACCAACCCCTATAATCACAGATGATCCTACCTAAAAATGTGTTGAAGCTCATCAAAATCAACCTTAATAGGCAATAATTCAAGAACAGCTTATACAATGGTCCAAATCCACCAACTTTACTAACTACTTACGTACCTGACCCTATTACAAACTTTAACTACCATTGTTTTCTATTTATGTGACACCTACAACCCATGGACCCATGACAACGAACACATAATCCACCATATTCATCATAGATAAGCTATGGGGGTCCTCCCTTGTCACCCTGTATGAGGTTTCCCTTCATTTCATCAAACACCTTTATAAACACAAACACTTTGCATTCTCAATGACATAAAACAAAGTTAGCTTTACTTCTCTCTCTTTTGAGTCTTGATTCTTGAATGCCCTCTATTGGGTCTGAGTTTGTCTGACAGTTCCCTCGTGATAAGCCTCGAAATATCTCTGAAACTAAGAAAGAAGAAGCCCACTATATTATATTCAGATTTGTTTTGCTTTCCTTTTGAGTCTTCCCTTATCTCTGCAACTGAAACTCTTCAATCCTCACACTCACTCTGTCACCTCATCCTCTCATCATCAAAGCTGATATCTGAAGATACACACACTAGTGAGAGAGAAGAAAGTAAGAAACAATGGGTACTCCACATTTCACTCTATCTTTGCTTCTAGTGTTAGTAAGCACAGTTTCAGAGGTATTGATCATAGGAGATGCAAGAACATACAAGGGAGACATAAAGGTGTTGAAAGAGCTAAAGAATGGGCTTGACTCAGCTTCAATAACTTCAGGATCTTGTTTGAGCTCATGGGATTTTTCAGTTGATCCCTGTGATCATATCTTCAGTGAGAGATTCACTTGTGGGTTCAGATGTGATGTTGTTGTGTCAAAGTTGAGCAGAGTCACTGAGATCACCCTTGATCAAGCTGGTTACACTGGTTCCATCTCCTTCTCCTCCTGGAACCTCCCTTACTTAGAAACTCTTGATCTTTCAGAGAATTTCCTCACTGGGTCTCTCCCAAACTCCTTCTCCAATCTCACTCACCTCCGTCGCCTAGCTCTCTCAAGAAACTCCTTCTCCGGAGAGATACCCACTTCCATTGGCTCCCTCTCCAACCTCGAAGAGCTCTATCTCGATAACAACCAACTCTCCGGTCCAGTCCCTCCAAGCTTCAGTAGATTAACAAGCTTAAGAAGACTAGAGCTTCAAGTAAACCAACTCTCCGGAGATTTCCCCAATTTGACTTCCCTGCAAAATCTAACTTTCTTGGACTCCAGCAACAATGCCCACTCAGGCATTTTCCCAAACACCTTACCTTTATCACTCATCGAGATCTCAATGCGCAACAATTCCTTAACAGGACCTCTCCCGGACAACATTCAAGCTCTGGGTTTTCTCCAGGTAATCGATCTGAACCACAACAGTCTCACAGGCGCAGTTCCATCATCCCTTTTTGAACACCCATCACTCCAACAACTCACTCTCTCTCACAACAAGTTCTCATCTTTACAAATCCCCACCACCCTGGGCACTCAGAGCGAGCTCATAGCTCTTGATCTCAGCTACAACGAGCTCGAAGGCCTCCTCCCTGCCTTCATGGGTCTAATGCCGAAGCTTTCCGCACTGTCGGTGGAAAACAACAAGTTCACCGGGATGATCCCCACCCAATACGCACTCAAAACAGTGTTTCCAGCAAAGGGTACTTCGCCATTTTCAAGATTACTACTTGGTGGAAACTACTTGTTCGGTCCAATTCCAGGTCCTTTAATGGGGTTGAAGCCAGGCTCAGCCAATGTGAGCTTGGTTGACAACTGTTTGTTTCGGTGCCCACCGAGTTTCTTCTTCTGTAGTGGTGCTGATCAGAAGTCCTTGTTGGATTGTAAGCGATTTGGACCTCTAATTCCTTGAATTCAATCTCTGCTACTCTGTTTCGTTCATTGATGTTAATATGGTAATAAAGAAATGTTAGTGAGGGTAAAATTAGAAAATGGTATAGCAGAGGAGACAACGTGGACATCTCTTTCCTCCCAATTGTTGCTGTCGTTCATCTTGATTCAAGGTTTTGGATTTTGTTTTTTTTAGCTTGTATTTTAGTAGATGGAATGATCTACCAATTAGAGAATATGTTTATTGCAAGGTAAACACCATAATTAGGCTTAGGTTGTTTAGACTAATTAATTATTCACTCACTACTAATGACCAATAGATTGAGGCATACTTTTTAACACCATCAAATTAATTTAATTTATTTTATATGTTAACCCATACTACCAATTTAAATCACTATTTATCTCTTCTCTCAGCATCTCTTATAAAAAAAGAGCTTTGCTAGCTGTCGAGGTTTTTGGCGAGGAAAACAGCGAGGGAAATGAGGTGGAGGGGGTGGAAACCGTCCACTCTCCTCGGGATGCGCGCGCAAAAAGTCCAACGCTCACATCCCGAGGAGGGTGAACGGTTTTCACCCCGTCCACCTCATTTCCCTCGCTGTTTTCCTCGCCCAAAGCCTCGACATTTAGAATTTCTGATAAAAAAAACACAATAGTAACAACATGGAAGGTGGTAGCGAGGAAGGGGCAATCGATTGTGAGGGACGGTGAAAGACGTTCGGTGACGGCGAGAGATAGAGGAGATGGAGCTGCAATGGTGGCTAATGCCATTCCAGCGGTTGCACAGCTCTCAAATCATCGCACGTCCATTATCATCTCATTCTTTTCTTCTCCCACACAGTAACTGTCGCCCCTCTCCCTCTTCTTCTTCTCCTTACCCTTTCCCTTTTTTGTTTTTTTTTTCTCGCCCTCGCGGCAGACTGTGTGACGATGGATTCCCCACTCACGGAGCCTTCGCAAGGGCAATGAAAAAAACCAGAAAGATCGAGGGGAGTGAGAAGAAGAGGGATAGAGGGGACGGCGGAATCGAGGTTGAGATCTTGATCGAACTGTGTTGAATCCTATAAAGGCTCTAGCTCTTCTTCAACTTCGTCCTCAATTTTGATTTGAAGGAATGAAGAGATATGTGAGGGGTGCTCCTGGATGGGGAAGGAAGAAAGAAATGAAGAGATATGAGCAAGTATTTTCAGTTTCAGGAATAGATGTGTTGTGAGACAGTAGAACCCGTAGTGTTAAAAAGTTGTTGCAATTAGACTAATTAAAATGCAAGCACAACCGAGTGTCATTGTATGGTGCCACATCTGGCTTCGATTCTAGCAAACATCAAAGCTTCGACCTTGGATCTAGGCAATCTAATTGTAGCAGTGCTTAAAGAATCAGCATTCTTGGATCTAGACAATGTAGAGCTTAAAGGCGTGCAGCACCATGAGTTTAGGAAATGGAAAATTCTAGGGGTCGAGGGAGGGGTCGAGGGAAAGGGAGCGAGGGATGGGTGGAAGCCACCCATCTGCCTCGAGATGAGCGCCATCGCGCATCTCGAATCCGATGCGCTCATCTCGAGGCAGATGGGTGGTTACCACCCATCCCTCGCCCCTTTACCTCGCTCCCTCCCTCGCTCTGTAGCAAAGCTCTTAGGAAATAGACTGAATTCATGTTTAGGTTACTGGAGATTATTTATAGCACTGGAGACGCTCTCAAGTATATGTATTGTACACCGAAAGTACATTTGTACGCTAGAATTAATTGTACTCGGCAGGGCACTTAACCTCAAGTAGGGCATAAAATGGTTGAGATATGGTTTTTCATTTTGTCGAATTTTACATTAGATCCTATCGAAAATCTATTCCAGACAGTTATAGATTAATATAGACTTGAAATCCGACCCATTTTATGGGTACCACCAAGGATCACATTGTCAAGTTTAGCTTCTTTAGTTCGCTTTCATTACTTGCACGATGCAAGAATCAATATCGACTTTCTTATATTTACCACAAAATATGCACTAAAGAACAATTCTACGTTACTTTGTTTGGGTATTTCTTTTGTGTTTCCGTGGGATTTTTTAACACTTTTACCTTTTGTAATTGTGTTTTAAAGAGAAGAATAAAAAATATAAAAAAAAAATCACAAATAAACACAAAAGAGACACTCAAACAAAGTAGTGTATACTTACTCAACCCTAAAATATAATAGTCAAGATTATGCATAAGTAATTAAATACCCACCAAGAATCATAAATAAGGTGCTGTCTGACTTTTGCTTCATTCATTATAAGGTTTCCATCTACCATCCATAAGAGAAATCAAGTATAAGATATTACAAGTCCATTGAACTCTTCTCGGCATGCTTGACACTTGTTCAACCAAATGTGAATTTGATAATAAGAGCTAGGAAAAAAAAAATTCTCCCTAAGTTTGTAATTGGTGTCCTTGAGCTCATGTGCATTTGTCTCATTTTCCTTCAACAATGACCCAAGTTATATTGAGGAAATATTATTCAATATGGGATCCTAAGTAATTGATCATAAACAAGATCAGTGACTGGTAATAGAATAATGGTTGTAAGGGTCTTGTACTTTACTTCCACTGTTACACTAGAATCTTATCTGAGATGAAGATTATTCGGGGTGGGCACGGTTTGGGATAGCAAATTTTTTTAACAAACCTGGTTGGTCTTGAACCGGTTTGAGTTGAAATGGAATCATACCCTCCCGGTTCAAATCTCTCTCAAATTGGCCCAAGCCCAATAACCCATATTCTTAAGGTTTGCTTATCAATCTACCATTAAATTTTATAATCAATAGTGAAAATGGAAGTAATGTAAATATAAGAATTTCATGTTTTTGAATCAAGGAATGTGATTCTCATATTCATAAGACTTTCATTCCCGCCATTAATCACAAAATATAATAGTGAATTGGTGAGTGAACATCAAATTAGTTTAAATTTATGTGATTTCTTCATAAATTCTCGTAACATAGAATTTCATGCAACCAAACACACCCTTGGATCAACTACACACCCATGAAAGGAGTCTCTGATACATGAGATACATGATTCACTTTTAGTTATTACTAGTTTCAGTTCATGATTCACTTCTGAACTTAATCTAACATCTCACCAACTACGTCAACACAAAAAGAATAGAATCCCTATGCATTATCCAATCTATTTATGTGTCCAATGCAAGTCATCGACAAGTGACAACCCAACCCCACCATTTTACTTCATCTGAAATGTTCAACATCAGACGAAGCTTTCTAATTGATGGTGATTCAATAGTGAGTCGAAGGAAGTCTGTCCAAAGAACTAGCTTAATGAAGTTTGAGTCCCCACAGTTAGGTTGCGCTAATTACACATCAAGTAGTCCTGATCAATGACTTAATGAAGTGGGTGTATTTTCCTTCTCTAATGTAAACGTGTTTGAGCATCATATCTCTTGGCTTGCAATAGCCACTAGTAAAAACTAGTTGGCTAACTTACTGAAGAAAAATTAGGTTTGGTTAAGAGTTAGGGTAATGTGTCAAATCTAACGGTGACGTTCTGTCAATAGGTACTCATTATGTGTGTATCACTGAGAGTGAGAATGAGTAGCTAATCTCAACGACATGCATTTAGTAGCCTCTCTCCATTCACATACAATAAAGGAACTATAAGTAGGGTTCTATATCAGTCCTTTAAACCATGCAAGCATAGCTTCACTGATTTATCTTGTTGCTTAGTTTTGAGTGAAAAGATGGGGAGGTTTTTGAGCAATGTTGCAGTGTCAAGTATGGTGTTCGTGGCATTGGTGATGATATTGGTGAGTATTGCATGTGGGCGTCAAATTGAGAAAAGTAACTTTGGTGGCAGTGGAGATTCTGAAATTAGTGGAGGCTTTGAACATGGCATTGGGTTCTGGAGGAGGATTTGGTGATGGTTCTGGTGCATGGTATCGTCGAGGTGGTGGTAGTGGTTCCGGAGGAGGATATGGTGATGGTTCTGGAGAAGGGTCAGGTCGAGGTGGTGGCAAAGGAGATGGTAGTGGATCTGGTTATGGAGGTGGTGCAGGTGGTGGTGCTGGTAAAGGATCAGGTAATGGTAGAGGAGGTGGTTATGAGGAAGGTGCAGGAGGTGGCGGTGGCAAGGGATCAGGTAGTGGTGGTGGTTATGGAGGTGGCCAAGGAGGTGGAAAGTTGGGTATGATGGGTATCAGGAGGAAAAGGTAGTGGAGGCAATCATATTTCGCCCATAGCATTGGACACTTTAAACTGAGGTGTGCTAAGATTGCAAATACATATTCTGCGAGCCTCCTCACTTTAATTCATATTTTTCCATGTTTCTTGCCCAAATTTCCTAACTTAAAAGATGCAACAACATAGACAGTTAGGGAGTCAGCCCAGACCCAACCTAACACGATTAAGGGCTCAATCTGCCACTCATCAACCCAAATAGTTTATTCATTCCACTAATTAAGGCATAGCTGCATAATTTACATATTAGCTCATGATCTAAGGGTGTGTTTGGTTGCATGGAATCCTATGTCATGAGAATCCATGAGGGACTTCTACATTTTAGGCTAAATTGATGTATCACTCCACATCCACCATTTGGTTTTGTGATCAACGGTGAGAATGGAAGTCTCATGAACATGAGAATCACATGCCTTGGGGGACCAAGGAGTGGGATTCCCATGTTCATGGGACTTTCATTCCCACCATTGATCACAAAATCAAATGGTGGTCAAATGGTAGATGTGGAGTGATATATCAATTTAGCCTAAAATATGGGAGTCCCCTCATAAATTTTCATAGCATAGGATTCCATGCAACCAAACACACCCTAAAAGTTTTGAGTTCGTTCGAGCTTCCTGTCTAAGTTGCTCTTCAATCCAAAAAGCAAAAAATGTTCGTTCAAAAATTTTAACAACATTTTCTCAAAGCGTAAGTATTGGACGGCATTTGTGTTATTAAGATCAAGGATTGTGTTTTCGCTTCAAATTTTTCGTTTTTTGAAATTACGAAAAGAAAATGTGAAAGAAAAAATTACAATTTTTCAAAGGGTTTTTTTTTTATAAATTTCGATATTTTTTTATAAAATTTGGAGTTTTTTTTTTCTTCATAAAATTACAAAAACAGCTACAAAAAAAATCATTTTTTTTATTTCAAGGTTTTTTCCTAAATTTTGTGGTTTTTTTTATTATCATTTCTCCTATTCATATATTGATTTTTGAAACTACTCTTAATTTTCTAATTATAGGCATTTAGGCTTCATTTAATGTGTTTAATTCATTTATTTACTTACATCTTATTTTCACATATTTAATATACCCTCAAAATTCATTATATATATATTTCATGTATCCTCAAAATTTTTATGTTTTTTCTTTGAGCCTGTCTAACTGTTGAGGAAACCAGCGAGGGAGGGGGGTGTGACCACTCATCCCCCTCGAGATTCGCTGGGGATGAGTGGTCACACCCCCCTCCCTCGCTGTTTTCCTCACCATTTAGAATTTCTGTTTTTCTTTACACCCGAAATATTTCTTCAGATCAGGAAACCGAAATTAACTTGAAAAACGAAATCACAATCCTTGATTAAGATTATCCAAGAGGAATTGGAGTAGAAGCCGGTTGGCAAGCCCAAACCTAACTACACTGGACCCAAACAAGGTAGTCCACATGTCCACTTATAGGTATCCACACAAACCACTTATAGGTATTCCAGCTGAGCCCATGGGCTAGACCCATCCCGATTCACATACACAGCAGGCTAGACGGATGGGCTTGAATCCATCGTGTTAGCATTGGGGTATTTTCACTTAAATCAGAAGTAGCCTTAGGCCAAGCCCAAGCCCAAGCCCAATTCAAGTTTAGGTCACTACAATGTTAACTCTAATGAAATCATTTTCACTAAAACCATATATCATTTTCATCATTGTAGCACGTCACTTTTGTTAATGATGTATTCAGGATTGAAAGGATGAGCGAGTAATTATTTCTTGTTCTTTATCATTTTCATTAATATGAATGTTTGTTCATTATCAAACTCTGCTCGCCAAATATGAGTTTTAATTGAACTTTGATGGTGCATTTTCATGTTCAACGGATGGCTCAGAGCTCAACATGGTTGAGGTTTTAGCCCAAACGATTTGTAGAAAAGACAATGGGTCGGTTCCATTGTGTCACAACTATACAATCTCATGCCGTCGCAAGATTTTTTTTTTTTTTTTTTTTTTTTTTTTTTTGTTTTTTAACACCATTCTTATAGGGAGTTGATACGTGTATTCAATTGTTTGGCTCGATGCATCTAACTTTATTCATACTGTTAATTGGGAACTTTGTATAAAGGGTTTCTAATGTAAATGTTTTGATAATGGATTTTTTTAAGATTTTGAATGCATTTATTGAAATATGATATAATAGTTGCAACAATTTTGAAAATTATGTTTTGATTTATATTTTTATTTTTAATACATATTAATTTTGTCAACCCTTTATGGTTAATGAATACATTGAAATTTAACGAATGCGTACTGAATTTTAGTTTTGTAGTTTATAGATGGTGGTTACTATTGTTCTTTCATTCAATAATCAATCAATGCTCTTAAACGAAAAATTTCACAAAATAATTTTTTATTATAAAAAAATGATAAGTCGGTGTTACATACATTAAGTTGGTACAACAAAATTAAAACATCTTAAACTACTGGTGCAATAAAGAATTGATGCAATCGAGTCAAATACTCGAACACAATTAACAACTTCCTTCTTATATTATGGTTTTTATTACAACTTGGTATGGGTAAAGAGAGACATAAATGAATATTATTCTTTCTTTTCCTTGCCAAAGAAGATAGAAGAAAGGGAAATGCTCATCACATGTTCTCCCCATTACTTAATCAATGCCTTTGTCCCACCACACCACTTTCTTCTTTTGCATTCAATTTATTTTCCCTAAAAACCAATCCAAATAAATATAATCCTTTTTACCCTTAACCCTCCCACCCCATATGTCACTAGCATGGTTGGAATTCTAGACTTAGTGATTTTTTTCGCCACATTTTTATCGCTGAGCTGGTAACCCATTTGCCACAAAATCCTTTCTTGTGTTTATTATTCCTTCTTACTCCCCTTAATATTATTATTTTTCTCTTTATTGACTGGAACAACTATCTCTCAAGATTCTCCAAAAAGTGCTCTTTTGTCTCATGCCTTGGCCACTTTGGCCAACTGCACATTTTCTTCATCTACTCTTGCCCATGTTTGCCTTTCTGGCTTTGCAATGGAGATTCTCAAGCTTCAATTGTATAAAGTTTCATCACTAAAACGAATCTGAAAACTAAACGTGAATGATACAGTACAATTTACAATTAAAGAGTTTTGGGTGGAACTTTAAGGTTTACCAACTGGTGCTTAGTCACAAATGCTCAGATCTTATATTAATGCGCTCCTTCTTGAACCATATATAATACCATATCTAAAAAGAGTGAGGCTAGGAAATCAGGTTTTTACAATCATAATGATGTGGCATGACGTGATCTTATATTGTATGCATGGTACATTGTAGTAGTTGTCGGCATTTAGCATTGATGTCACGATGAAAATGATTTCGCCATGAAACTCAAGTGTAATATAAGTAAACGTACTTGTACACCCACTATTAATTTTAAAAAAAATATATCTATAAGTACACAAAATCATTTAAAATTTTGTACCAATTTTAGTTGCAAGACAAAGACATTACACCATTATTTCCATTAAACATCTAATGGTGTGGGGCATTAAATTGACCAGCCATCATAAGGTCCTACCTGATCTAAACCATAATGGAAAGAAAAGAAAGAAAATCCAACAATATTGTTAGGCTAATTATGTTCATCTCAATTGCTCAAAATATCCATGAATGAAATGCTATCATCACATACTCTCCATTACTCAATGAAGTCTTCAAAGTTCCAAAAGTCCCACCACCACTTTGAATCAAATCTTTTGTTTCCAAAATCTGATCACCCAAATTAAGAGAACTTGTATCTTACATAAACATTGTTTATTATGTGCATAATTTTCTTGCAAAAGAGATTCTTCAACAAAAAGTGTTGTTTTGTCTTGCAGCTTTGGCCAGTTGGCCAACTTCAATATTTTTTGCTATTCTGGCTTTTTTACAACTTCATTTTGGGGTCAGTGTAGGGAACCCTAAACTATACAACCAGATCTCAGGCTCTCAGCTGTTTAGTCTTTAGGCAAATTGTTTGATAAAAACATTGTTCATGATTTGATCTGGCAAAGATTGATTTCATACATTTTTTGTTTCCAATGCAATTTTTTTTTTCAAATTGGGGTTTTGAGGATCCCCGAACCTTTTTTTTTTTTAAAGGTAAACAGGGTTTTTATAGGATCTCAGAACCCATAAAGATGTCGCAAGCTGGGTTTGAACCCATGACCCAGTGGTACCATCCGCCAAGCCCTAACCGTTGAGCTGTCGATCATGCCATTGGCAGATCCCCGAACATTATCATTAAATCAATGCAATTTTTTGTCAAAAAGATGGTGAAGAAGTGATTGATTCCTAACTCCAAGGTTGACATAATCTATCATTATTGATTAGTACTAACCAAAAGTTGAATTTTGGTGCCATTTATGGAGAAGAGGCTACGCGGTGTCTTCCTCACAGCTCAACTTGAGTATGCAGAAGTGATTTGACCTACACGTCATTTTTTTTTGTTGGCCAAACACGAAGATTTTTATTGAGGATCCAAGATCCGCATGGTCAAAAAAAATAAGCAAAATGTGTGTCAATGATAAACCATTTTGAGTCTCTAATCAAATGTTATATGTTAGGGAGGTTAACTTAAAAAATAAAGATTATAATATTTATGGGGAAATCAAAAACTTTAAGCTCATTGGAGAATCTTAAATCCTTTCACATTCATCAATTGGTTAAGGCAAGAATGCTTGCCTTTTGAGGAAAGTGTTTTCCAAACTTCAAAGCATTCCTATTGAACCTTTACTACAATAATTTGAGACTTGAAGATCACACCTATAAAAATTGTTGTTCTATGGAGGGTTTTTGTTTTAGGTTGGTTGGATAACACTAATTATGGGGATTAAAATACTAGAAAACATGTTAGATATTTTGAATGGTTAGGACTTAGGAGTGCAAGTTATATAGTATAGGAGACATTATTAGAAAGGGTTTTCATCCCAACTTATCAAATCATGACCATTAACAAGATATGATCAAAATGAAGACATGTAAATTAATCTGATGAGCAAGTGCATCCCTATAGCAATCTTTTTAGACTGATCCCAAAAGTCGTATCGTTAATTATAAGCTTCGAAAAACTCGACTGATGTTGAAATGATGTTGAAAGTTGAGGTGATTGATAATGTATGATAATTATTTGTACACGGGTGCAATCATACCAACACTAATGCATTGGATTCTTAATATCATCAAAGAATAAGCTTTCTTGCATGACAGTAATGTTAGGATGCATGCCCTCTCGAGGTTTGTGGTTCTTAATTATGACCTTCTGCTTGTGAATTTCCTAAAAGAATAAAGTTCGTATTCTACGCCCAAGCGCGGATAATCAACATTCCATACCTTCATAAAATACAATCGCGACAAAGTTCACACAACCCTTACCAGAAAAATCCCATTTTGCAAATTCATACATTACTCATAATCAAATTAATTCATCTTGTACCAATAATATAATTCAAAGCAAAACATAACAAAAAAAAAAAATCGCTCAAGAAAATAATAGAAACCAAAATTATTGTATTGAAAAGAAATGCATCAGTTTAGCCTATGAAATGAACTGACACAACCTCCATTATTGTCAAACCCACCACCTCTGTTCACTCCCTCCTCTCAACATCTACCAATTCTATCTCAACCTCTCTATAGTCTATACTAATTGATCAAATTTATTCAAACAAATCGCGCATACCCTTTAATGTAGTTTGTCCAAAAACAAGCAGCCCACACTTGCAGAGTTAGAGATAGGACCAAACTTCAGAGTAGTCAAGTTGGCAATATGTCTTTACTGAAACACACACACAGAAGAACCCAGAGCTAGAAAGAACCCTTACTACACCTTACCTGCCCATACTAATCTGGAATTATCTCTTCTTCCCATCCCCACAAACACCTCCATTTGTTTATGTTTCTTTTCTTTTTGGCCTAAAAAGCAAGTGTCTTTGTTTCGAAAACTATATTATCTTGTGGGGTTTCCTTGAATACAATAGATGATTGTTCAAGAACAAAAAAAAAATTGAGTTGAGATGAAGATACTTTGCTCTTTCCTCAGTTTTTACTCTTTTTTTTCTGTTTTATCTCTGTCACTCTTTTGTTTCAGATTGAAAGAAAACATAGCAAGCTTGATGTCACGCCATGTTCATCTCAGAGCAGAAAATCCGAGACTCCCCATCTTCGTATCTATTAGTTTATTATAGTTCTTATTATTGAATACTTTAATCAATACGTTAGAGTGAACCAGCTTCTTCGTTCTGTTTCTTATATATTCACTTCTCCTGTTGAAACTCGAAACACTCTCAAAATGAAGATTCAGTGCGACGTCTGTAATAAAGAGGTTGCTTCGGTGTTCTGCTCTGCAGACGAGGCTGCACTTTGTGATGGCTGTGATCATCGCGTTCATCATGCTAATAAGCTTGCAAGCAAACACCATCGTTTCTCTTTACTCAACCCTTCTCACAAAGAGTTCCCCACATGCGACATCTGTCAGGTATATATATATATATATATATATATATATACGAGAGAGAGAGAACAATTTTGGACTCTGGGTTTTATGTTTTGATCAATGGGTATTGGTTAATATTTCATTTTGATTAATGGGTTTTTGTTGATTTGTGTTTTGGGGTTGCAGGAGAGAAGAGCTTTTTTGTTCTGCAGAGAAGATAGAGCAATTCTGTGCAGAGAATGTGATCTACCAATTCACACAGCCAATGAGCACACACAGAAACACAGCAGGTTTCTTCTCACAGGTGTTAAGCTTTCATCAAACACTCTTATTCCAACCACCACTACTTCCTCATCAAACGGCTGTGATGCTTCGGTAGACTCCGAAATCAGCAACAAGAACTGCTCTCAACCATTGATGAAGGTGCTCGATCCACCTCCATCGTCCATCAAGAGTACTAGTTCAAGTGGGGGTGGAGGTTCAACTAGTAGCATCTCAGAGTACTTGGAGATGCTACCAGGATGGCATGTTGAGGACTTCTTTGACTCTTCCTCCGCTTCTCGTCATCATCAAGGTTACTGTAAGGTTTGTGGAAAACAAACCCAGTTCTCTAATTTCCTTGAATCTACTTATAATTTTCGATGACTAACAGTTTTCTGTTCTGGGTTTTTCTTTATTGCAGACTGATGAATTGTCGCAGATTTTGGATTCTGATATTGAATCCAAACTTGGGTGTTTTCCTTCTGATAACATAGCGGTCTGGGTACCTCAAGCTCCAGTTCCTATTAAATTCCCCCAAATCGAATCCCAGAAAAACACTAATGGGTTGTTCAAGGAGTTAAATGAAGTGATTAACATGAGCCCAAAGAGTAACAACAACAACAATAGATGGGTTGATCATGGTTTCACCGTACCGCAAATTAGTCCTCCATCAAACAACAAGAGATCTAGGCATCTTTGGTAGCTCATCAGATGAGTTTTTCAACACTAACTGTTCCATGGTGGTTTGGTGACTTTGTTTGGCTCCTTTTAGCTCTGTGATGGTCTGTTTTTATTTAGCAAGTTGTTGAGGTTTTATTTTCTCTATTGCAGTTTGTACGCAAAAAAAATGTATGTAAATATATATGTAGATAGAACTTTCTTGCTTTCTTGAAGTTTTTGTTTCTGAAATCTGAAATAGAAACTAGCAATGTTTTCATTAGTAGTGGAGAAGAAATCAATTTAATGCAAGGGCTTTGCCTCATCCTTCATTAATATGGCTTGTTAAGACTAGCTCAATATGTTGGGAAAGTTTCTAGAGAGTCTGGTCTTAAAGCATTGATTTGTGTCTGGGAGGATGTTTCACACATGATCGGAACAACTCTACCCCTCTCCAATTTTTCCAAACCCATGGAGAAAAAGGTAGAGTGGTCTGATCACGTGCGTATCACCCTCTCAAGCACAAATCAGTGCTCCGGAAACAGGCTCAGTAGAAGCTCTAGTTGTTGGAAGAACATTGAATTTGCACTCTTGGCTCCTTAGTTGTTTAGTTTTGTCATTGTGTCATTCATTGTTGCAATAACATAATGGCACAATGACTGCAAATCAAGATTCAACTAGACCTTGGGATTTAGTCATTATCCTGTTGCACAATAATGTTTGGGTGGTTGCTATAATCAAATTCTATCGCGTTTCGTATCCAAATAGACCTCAAACTCCATCGCGAACTTGAATTGTTTCTATCTGGATCTCTCTATCATGTCTAGCTTTTCCTGGGTAGAGCAAGCTTCATTGATCATTGGGAGTTGTAAGTTCCCTTTCAGTGTCCCCATGGAACTTTCATCTAAATACACAGTCATCTATTAAGAAAAGTTGTTCTTAAAAATGTAACAGTGTAAAGTTTGATAACATTATGTTTAGTCATTACGGACCACTTACCCTCTGTTGTAATTGAGTTTTTATATTTTTATTAATATAAAAGTTAAAGAGTCTTTAAAACCCAGCTTACTTTCCAAAAAGTGTTGGATAAACATTATTTGGCACCAAACTTTTTATTTTTTGAAAGGAAGGCATGCTGCCGGTGGGTATAAAACCCAAGACGTAGGGGTTAAACCACCACAGCCTTAACCATCCAACCAAGCTATCATTGGCCGACACCAAACTTTCTTTTTGTGAATGTAGTTTTAGTTCGATTTAGTTTCACTCCAACATAAAATATGCCTATAATCAAGGATTGTGATTTCATTTTTTAAGTTAATTTCGGTCCCTTAATTTCGTAAAATATTTCGTTTTGTGTTAAACAAAAAAAAAAAAAAATTTGGTTATGATTTTGAATTTAACAATATAAATTATGCATTAGATTTTCAATTACTATATAAAAAGTCTCACACGATTCGTAGCATCATATAAACTACATATTATTTAAGAATCATTCACATAACAAACTCTTGATACTAAAATAAAATCATAACATGTTAAAATTTACAGAGATTAAAATATTTATTTATTTTCTCATGAAAATTTCGACATATTTCGGATTTCGAAAGAGATTTCGGTAACTTCAAAATAGGAAATATTTCGTGAAATTTCGACATTTTTCGAGAAATCACATTCCTTGCCTATAATACTATTAACTAACCTATTTCGTGAAATTTTGACATTTTTCGAGAAATCATATCCCATGCCTATATTACTATTAACTAACTATACTTTCAAATGATGCAGACTTGTGGTAGAGAGAGTTTTCGGTGAGAGAGTTTCTGGTGAGAGAATTCCCGGTGTTGTTTTTTGACGTTGTAACTGTGATTAATAGAGTTTTCTGGTTGTTTGAGTTTCACTTATCAGCAAACTCGAACGAAACTCTATATTTCTATCACATTATCGTCGATCTATCCACTTGGCTTTTTTCACCCAAATCCATCATATCCCCCCAATTCTCTTCATTTTTTGAACCCCTATCTCTCTTGATTTTTATCAAAATCACAAAAAAAATCATTATTTTCCGATACTCACTGGAGGACCGTTTATCGGAGCTTCTGGTTAGAGATGAACTTTTTGGGAAAAACAAGTCTGGTCGTTCTTGGCTCAGGGAGGGAGATATGAATAATAAGTTCTTTCATCTCTCTACGCTGCTACGGCGGAAATAGAATCTCATTCTTCACTTGAAAGATGAATCCAATGTTTGGCAATCGACCCATGACAATGTTGGCTAAGTTCTTAACAATTATTTTGTAAACATCTTCCAATCTGCGGGTCCTTCTCCTAATCCCGAAATTTTTTCTCAGTTCTCCCCAATCATCTCTACTGATGAGAATGATATTCTCGTTTCCATTCCCACTGACCTCGAGATTCAAAAAATTGTTTTTGATATGGGAAGTCATAAAGCGCCAAGCCATAATGATTTTCATGCCTAATTTTTTTCAGTATTATTGGGATGTTGTGGAATCGGATGTTTGCGAGGTAGTCAAACATTTTTTTACTACCCATCAAATGGATCTCAAGTTCAATGAAACATTTATCGCTCTTATCCCAAAGGTTGGTAACCCAGTTACTCAAGACAAATTTCCTCCTATAGGCCTCTGTAATGTTATCTATAAGGTGATCTCCAAAATCTTAGCTAATCGCATGAAACCCCTATTAGATAACATCATTTCACCCAAACAGGGTGCCTTCCTTCCAGGGCGGTCTATTACAGACAATATCAGTCTCGCTCATGAGATTTTCTATCAAATGTAACATTTTTGCAGGAAAAAACAAAGTTGGATGACCATTAAAATTGATATGGCCAAGGCATATGATAGGATTAAATGGTCTTTCCTTATACAAGTTCTTCGGCAACTGGGGTTTTCTGAAGGTTGGATTTAACTCATTGAGCAATGCATCTCCACCACTTCCCTTCGAGTCATTCTTAACGACTCTCCCATTTCTTCCATCAAGCTCTCTAGAAGCATTCGGCAAGGGGATCACATGTCACCGTATCTTTTTATTATGGTTGTTGAAGTTTTATGCCGTCTGCTTGCCCGAGCGGCATCTGTAGGGCTCATCAAAGGCATCAATATCAAACGACATTCCCCTTTTCTTAGTCACATGTTGTATGCAGACGATCTTATGTGTTTTTGCCAAGCATCCCTTGTTGAAGCTCAGTCGGTTAAAGATATTCTTCAATAATATTGTCTAGCTTCAGGGCAAGGGGTAAATTTTGACAAATCCTCGATGTACTACAACTCCAATGTGCACCCGAAGCATGCAAAAATGACCAATCGAATTCTGGGATCAAAATCCTAGAAACCCTAAAGACAAATATCTTGGATCGCCTCTGCTCATGTCAAACAAAAATGCCACTGATTTCCAATTCATCATTGATAAAATCAATGTCAAACTCTCTAGTGAAAATCCAAAGGGTTTTCTCAAGCGGGTAGAACCGTTATGATCAAAGCTGGCCTTAACCTGATTTTGGTCTACAATATGCACACTTTCCTTCTCCCCGCCTCGATCATGACCAAAATTGATGTTCTTGCTCGCTATTTTTGGTGCAACGAGACTACTGAATGTAAAGTTAAACACATGTGTACCTGGGACCGAATCACTAATCCTCGACAACTGGATAGCATGAATAACCCCTCAATGAGGAATAAAAATTTGGCCTTAATGGCAAAAAGTATTTGACAAGCCATTTCTTCCCCCACAACACTCGGGTTACCCAACTTAAAGCGCTTTATTTTAACAACAAAAGCCTCTTCCAAATCTCCAAACCTCCGTCCATAGCTTCCTTTGCCTGGAGAGGCAATTTCACTGCGCTAACAAAAATGAAGCACTATCTCAAATGGTAAGTGTTGTCGGGAAACAATATTGACATTGGAGGGATTGCTGTGTTAAGCTTGGATTACTTCTGACTGACTGTTTGCTCAATCCCCTGACCCCTAATTTTCCACACAGAATCTAGGATTTATGAAACAATCCCACTGGTCAACACCCCAATGGAATGACAACCTCATAAGTTCCATCTTCCATGCCCCAGCTAGTGACATTTAGAATATCCTACTCCATCGATCAGATTGTCCTGACACTCTGATCTGACTCCTGGATAAAAAAAAGTTTCTTCACAGCAAGAACGCTACCAAGGTGTTCAATCTGGAGCAATCTGAATTCTCCACCTATCTCCCTCCATCTATCAGCACTGATGCTAAGATGTTAAGAGATTTGTGGAGAATCAAAGCGCCTACGTCTGCCCTTTTTCTTCTCTGGAAGCTCAGTCAAAATATGTTTCACACCATGACCAATTTGTCCCGTCTGCACACTCCTTTGGAGGATTGTCATATTTTCTGCCATGATCACACAGAAGATGCTACTCATCTGTTCTTCCTCTGTCCGGTCATACATCAACTCTGGCTTCTATCGCTCATCCCTATCGACTGGCTCAATGATAACTTTAAGGTAGCCAGTACCTCCATCTGTCTAAAGTTCATGTGGGATACTGCGAAGACCCACCCCGAGTTTAAAGAGAAAATGTTTTCTCAGTTTGTAGCTTTCATTCTAACCATATGGCAGACTCGTAACAACTGCATTTCCAAAAGACCAAATTCAATGCTCAGAAGTTTAGAATATCTTTTCAGAATACCTGGTACTTGGAAACACCAATAGTTTTCTTCAAATTCCAATCATACAAGCCAGTGGGGTGCCCTAACCTCTGCAGACACTATTGATCCAATTTCTATTCATCACATCGTTCAAATGGTTGTCATTGACACTCGGGCGAACTCTGTCTCCTCCTTGATATCTCCATTTGGTCCCCTCACTGAGATCGCTACCACCCGGATAGCATTGATACGGGCTCAAATCCATTCAGCTAGATATCACAGACTTAACCTTAGATCCTTATAACTCAAACTTATTCCACATTTCCTGGATCCATACATGATATTGGTCACATACGATGCTAATTTTTGGTTCAATCTCAACATAGAGCGGTCAGAGTTTTTGCAGTCAACATGCAGGGTGAGGTGCTAGCACGGGTTGCTTACCCGATCACAGGAAAGGTTATGGATAGTACCATGGTGGAGTGTCATGCAGCTAAAGCAGCTCTTCTTTCGATCCAAGCTAAGTAATGGAGAACATGTTTTTTTATATGAGACTCAGGGACGCTTCACTCTATTCTTCATGATGATCTCTAGAACAGTCATGGATTGGGCATGCCAACCACTCATTAGTAGCATACAACAACTACTCTCTATTCATAATCTTTGGTTTTGTAATTTTATTGGTATATACCTTAATTATGAGGCTCATAACCTCGTTGTTATAGCAGCCCAACAATTATGTACTTTTAATTAGTATCATATGTTATATGCTTTTAACCAAAAAAAAAAAAAAAAACTATACTTTCAAATGATTTTTTTATACTCAAACGATAATTGATGGGCACCAGTGAAATTTGTTGAACCAATTAATTAAAATTGACCAACCAGCCACCACGCAAGTTCCTATGCAATCAATGACGTTCCATTGTAAGATAGAATCAAAAAATTTGAATCCAAAGAATTTGACAGAAGTAGTGGAGAAGGTCCTCCATTAATGGCTACTTTTGGTAGAAATTCTTGTGTACAATCATTTTCCAACCTAAAAATGGGAAATTTGTTTGATTCTCCTGTTTTCTTCTCTGTACGTCTATTTTATTCCCATTTCCCATCCAATCGAATCGAATCTAATCTAATCTAATCTAATCTAATCAAATCAATCTGAATGAAATTTTCAGTTAGGCAGGCCAATGATGAGTACAACTGGGGTCTCTTAGGCGACTGTTAATCACAACCATTAAAAAAGAATATCGTTGATTTGATGGAATGGAATGAGAGATGGTTTGGTGTTCTATGGTACTAGGTCAGTAGATTTGTGGCGGATGAAATCATAAGTTCAGAATTTGAACCATTTGTCGGATTAAATTATATTTCATGATGATGATATATAATTATGTGACAATACAATTCTTCAATTATATATTTTTAACGGTACGCAACGAGAGCTCCCTACATTGTTTTACTTTCCTTATAAATCAAAAACTATAGCAAATGAAAAAAAAAAAAAAAAACATACAAGCTTGATGAGTGTTTGATGCTTTGAAGGCAGCTTTTCTCTTCTTCTTTCTTCTTTGATACAATCATTCACTATTAAATCTCTAGTCTTTCAATTCAAACTATTCAATTTATATTCTTGGTTCCTTTATAGAACTAAACTTTACATTCTGCCTCTTTTAGTTTGGAGCTAAATTTGGTTTTTGAGTTACTAAGCTTCATAAAATGAATGAAATTGTAAATTCCAAATTAATTTCTTACTAAGTGGCATTGACAATTTCTTGCTAATTAGTGATGCAACCGAACCGCCTTAGAGTGCTCGATGTCGTAATATTTGCATCACTGATGTTTATCCAAAATCACTTAAAGTTACTGATGCAACCGAACCGCCTTAGAGTGCTCGATGTCGTAATATTTTCTCACTAGAGTTACTAAGCTTCATAAACTGCCTGAAAGTCTCACTGATGTTTATCCAAAATCATTTTATCCCTGAAAGTCTTTCAAGTGGAAAATGGAGTTTGAATGTCATCATCATGTCAAGCTTTCTCAAACATTCTCTTGTCCCATGCATCATGTTTTTCTTCATGAACCATTGCCAGTTTCCATAATTTGAACCTCTATACAATAAAGAGTGGTAGTGGTGGACTTTATTGGACATTTTTTCCCACCTCCAAGTGCCCACTGACATAATCAAAGTGGTCATAATAAGTATCACAAGAAACCTGCACTCTCATTTATCCATTCCAACTAATCATCCACCACATCACCATGTTTATGTAACAAAATCAAGGATCCTTTCTAAGCAGCCTAGAGAAAGAGCACTGATCAGTGTCAGTACTCTCTCCCCAGGCTACATAGAAAGGTTCCAAAATCAAATATCTCATATCATGCATTCATGCTCTAAACTTCAATCATAGCAAATGCGACAATTCGCCCTTCGAAAAGAATGATAAAATTGTGCACTTTGTTGTTTTTGCCAATTCTTTTACTATCGATATGTCTTGCTTCCTGAAATTCTGATTACTATGGCTGTGGGATTTTTTTTTTTTTTAAGGATCTCATATAGCCCTTGTTTTCATGTAAGATGAGATCAAAAGAAAAGTTAGAAAACTGAGTTATAGTACACAATATAATACAAAACCCTACCAGGAAAAAGTGCAACTTCACATTCCCACTTGATTCAGTTTCAAGCAAAACTTGTTCCCCACTTGTCTTTCATTCATAAAATAACTTAAACCCCACAACATCACTAGATGAACCCTTGTGACTCCCTTCCCTACTGATCACACTTCTCTCCATCTCCAATGGCATCTCCAACCATCTCTCTCTTCTTCTTATTCTGCTTCTCCTCCTATTCTTCCCTCACAACAATACAGGCTTGTCATCATGTTGATCAAGGTGCCTTGCTTGGGTTCAAGGAAAAGATCACTCATGACCCCTCCAACTTGTTAAAATCTTGGAACACATCTACTAATTGTTGCATCAATTGGGAAGGTGTACAATGTGATTCGTCTGGGCGTGTTGTCAACCTTTCACGTCCGGGGCTCTACTCAGGGGACGATTTCATAGCTGATACGTCAATGAGTGGGACTATATCGCCTAGTCTAGGCAATATTCGGTTCCTACGCCTTCTGGACCTTAGTAATCTGAAGGACTTGAAGGGGGCTATACCACCTGAGCTAGGAAAACTTTCACACCTCACCCATGTCTTCCTAGACTCTAATCGCCTCACGGGTTTGATTCCTACAACTTTTCGGAACCTTTCAAAACTTGAAAATTTCTACCTTAGTGAGAACCAATTATCCGGTGTGATTCCAAATTCTATTTTTGAATCCTGGGGGTCTCTTTCAGAACTAGGCCTATCCGGAAATAGGTTATCAGGTGGGATTCCATATTCGATTGGGAATTTGGTATCCCTAACAAAACTCGATCTCCATTACAACAATCTATCCGGTCCTATCCCAGCATCAATTGGTAGTTTAGGAAAGCTTGAGTATTTAGACCTCTCCGATAATGAGATCACTGGAAGTATTCCTACATCGATTGGAAATCTATCAAAATTGGTTCTGATGTACCTCAATCAGAACAGGCTGAGTGGAAGTATTCCTAGCTCAATCTCAGATCTCATTTCACTCCAATTCTGTCGTATCTCCGAAAACAGGCTCACGGGTAGTCTTCCAGTCTCCATTGGCCAGCTTACTAGCATCCAGAGATTGATCATTGAGAACAACAGACTCGGAGGCAAACTTCCTGCAACCATCGGTCATCTCACTACACTCACTGACATATTCTTCGCCAACAACCAATTCACAGGTAAAATTCCTTCCAGTTTAGGAAATCTTCGCAACCTTCAAACTCTAGACCTCTCAAGAAACCGCCTTTCGGGGCCAGTTCCACCCCAGTTAGCGAAACTAAAAATTTTGCAGACCTTAGACCTGTCATTCAACCCATTAGGCCTAGATAGGATACCCGAATGGATTGCTAGAATGAACGTTTTTCGCCTCATTTTAGCAAAAACAGGGCTAACTGGCAAGTTCCCCATATGGCTATCTTCAACCTCTATATCAATGCTTGATTTATCGAGCAATGGGTTGACAGGTAAATTGCCCAATTTGATTGGAAACATGACTAATCTCTCATTCCTCAACCTATCCAACAATGGGTTCAATTCCAATATCCCTCTAGAATTCAAGAACCTTACACTCTTGATGGACATTGATCTTCACTCCAACAAGTTCTCTGGTCATCCAGGAACAATTTTTTCGAAAAAAGTTAATGACCCATTAGGCCACTACAATTCTATCGATGTCTCTAATAACCTCTTCACTGGTCCCCTAGATGAAAATATTGGTGATCAAGTCTCAATGACTTCAATTCAGACGTTAGTACTATCAAACAATCTGTTGGGGGGATCAATACCGCAATCACTTGGAAATTTGAGTGAACTGAAGAAGTTGGAGCTCAAGGCAAATAAACTTTCCGGGAAGATCCCCTTGGAGCTTAGTGAAGCAAAAGAACTGTCATCAATAGTACTATCAGGTAATAATCTAAGTGGTAGCATACCACAGGCAGTTCTTAACTTGAACAAGCTTAGAGAATTCAATGTATCGGAGAATAAGCTAAGTGGCAAGATACCTCCTCATAAAGCCAGCATCCCTGCTTCAGCCTTTAAGAACAATCTTGGCTTGTGTGGAGCTCCTCTTCCTCCTTGTAAGCATGGTGTTTAGATGTTCATTCTTGATTTTTATTTTTATTTTCCTCAATCAATCAATTTGTATGTCACTAGATTTTAATTTTTTTGTATGTTATTACGTAAGATTTTAATTTTTTTTATCCCTAAGGACAAATTGTGTAGCTAACACAATCGAGATTCCATCCCATGATTCTCTTTTCAAGCTCACGGATTTTACCATGAGCTCAAACTACAATAAATCACAGGCAGTTTGTAAATCCCATGAGTAGAAATATTCATATTTCCAATTTGTATCATGTGATTCATGAAAAACTACCTGTTCTTCGCATAACACATTACTTGTTTGATATTATACCGCGGCATCAAACCACACAAGGACCATGATCATACAAACTGCATTCACTAAAGTTTTATTTTAAACTATATTCACGGAGCACACTAAGAGTCAAACCACACTAAAAGTATGGCAGATCCCCCAGTGTCATCGGAGTAACTCATTCAAATGTTTCTTGAGAGCTTGAATTAAATTTTGAAACAGTAAACCAAAGCATTTGTTAACTTTAAATATTTTGATTTTCCAAGAAAAAAGATCCATGCCCAAGTGCTAGCTTCAACAATTATTAGACAAGAAAAATGACCATACTATTTTCATTGTTTCTCATCAAGACGAACAGTGGAGCAGCTTGAGATGTAGGTTTACTACTTCCAACAATATGAATACGAAAATTCTAAATGTCGAGGAAGTGGGCAAGGAAAACAGCGAGGGAGGAGGGGACCATCCATCTCCCTTGGGATGCGCGCATGAAAAATGATGGCACGCGTCCCAAGGGGGTGGACGGTCCCCTCCCTCCCTCGCTGTTTTCCTCGCCCACTCCCTCGACAGGTAGAAGTGCTCATATGAATAATTCTGAATATACTTCTTATTACTGTATTGTAGTGTAAATAATAAAAGAAGCAAATTTCATTTCTTCAAATCAACAAAATAAGTGTAAGAATATACTAATTACTAGCCTATATGAATACTTCTTTTTTGTTAAAAGTCTATTGATACATAAGAAGCTAGATTTTTTAGGGATACATAATATATATTGGATTGGATAAAAGACTTTTTTTTTTCTTTTGCATTAATCACAAAATCACAGAGAAGATATAACCAATACCATCTCTCTATATATATACCTTCAGAATCTCCAACAAATTTAGCATGAAAAGAACTCCTTCAAGGTTGCAAATAAAAGATCACCACCATGAAGTATTGCGCCCTTGCTCTGTTGTTAATCACTCTATCATCAAGCCTTTGTTTCGGTAAAATTAATTTCATATTTTCCTTTTCATACACATTATGTGTACTTGTATCATTTCAAAAAAACAAACACACACCCTTCAATAATGTAGTTTTCGCCATATTTTAATTTTCCTACTAAGTACTGACATTTGTTTCGTTTGCCTTTTGGAAACAGAGGTTGAGGCAGCAAAAAGAAAATATAACTGTGATTTTGCATGGTATTCTCCTGAACCATGCACCTTGGATAGATGCAAACCTTATTGCAAGGCAAATTATCCAAATGGAATTGGAAGATGTATGAGTAAATATCAATGCGCATGCAACTTTTGGAGTCCGGTTCCATGTGGATCGACGAAAACCGAAGGACCTAAAACAGTAGATCCATTGATACAGACCCAAGCGTAACTCATGTAAATGTTTTTGGTGACCTTCAACAAGTTTTAATGAATAAAAATATAAATAAGTGTTTCTAATGCTCTTCGACGAATTTTAATGAAAAAAATATAAAATCCATGTCGAATTGAAATTTCTAGAGATTCGACCAACGGCTGAGAAAATAGGGTGTTTCCATCCCCAAGTGCTCCAGCATTGAGGTGATAGGTTTTACCCTCTTCACAGATACAAATAGTTCATATTTCTCTCGTTAATGGAAAGGCAAAATAAATCTGGAATACACGGATGCCTCTTGCACAACTTTCATTAAACTTCTATAAACTATACATTATGACAGTTAAAATGACAAACAAAACATTCCTTGCTGATTTGAACACAGATAGCTAATTTGAAACTGGAACCTCTAGTTTCTTCATTTTAACCTTTTTCTTTTTCATTTCTGTTTACCTTTTTCTTTTTATTTTACAGCCCATTCGGGAGACATGGCATACATTTACGATCGCTAAATACAGTGCAAGTAATAAAAGAATTGCATCTCTGATATCACAATCAAGAATAATGAACAGTTGAATGATGATAAGCACCCTGAAGAAAAGCAGCAAAAGCATGCATTAGAAACTTAATTCAGCTCAAACTAGACTAAAAATTGTCAGACATTATAAAGATAGAGATGATATTAGTAGCTGATTCTTTACCACTTTTGGGAGGCTTCCATAGCAATAATGACATTATCAGGAAGGGAAAGCAAAGATCCTATCTTCAATCTTTGTGCGACAAAGAGGACACTCTGAACATGCTAGCGAACAAGGTTTGCACACTGTACAAAAAGATGCACAAGTAACTTTCAGCAATAAAATTATATTCAGGTGTTTAAGCAGCCAATCAACCAATTTTTTTATGGGGGTGAATACTGAATACACAGCCCATATTCACCCACATCACATCCATCACCATTGTGTTTATGAATTTCAGAACGCGTAGCTTACTTGATGATGGATAAAGTTAGTCAGCCACTTAAAATGCAAAAGTGTTTGGGTAGAGGACCTAGTAGGCCATCTTGTTGCCTACTCTATTCAATAATTGGGAGGGGAAAAAAAACCGATATGAAATCCATCTGTGAATGAGACAAATTAAGATTACTTACAGCAGAAATGCCGACATGGGAGAAGAAGGGTTGCTGTTGGTACTTCAAAGCACACTTTACATACATGAGAATTTGCATCTCCATTGGCCAGACTTTCATTTTGTTTTTCTTTCATCTCTTGCATTCTGGCCTGAAATCAAGGAAGTGCAATGAAAAGCAAATAAATCACACTGAGAAAAGGAGAAACATACGCATATTGTCATATATAAATGTACCATGAGTTTCACTTGTGAATATTATGAAGAAAAAAGTCTAGAATGCTTTCAGATAGCCAAGTCTAACACATTATTAAGCTTGTGGATGAAAGCCTTTCAATTGTCAAAGAATATAAAGATTCTCATGTACTTGGACACAATAAGCTTAAGGACGGAATGCAGATAGTTACATGCGCATGCAGTTAGTGGAATGCCATATAGTTTAGAGGAACATTGTAGCACATGCACTCAAGTAAATATTTCTAGCGCCTTCCATTTAGCATTATTGTCTTTGTTACTAGTAAGCAGCGCTAACTAAAAATTAGTACTAATAAAATATACCAAACTTTAACGGACCTAAAATTTCTAACACTATGAATTCTGAGTTAAACCTGTGTTCATGCAACATAATCCCGTGTCAAAGCTTACCTTAAGGCGGACAACCAAAGGATCCAGTTCGGTACCCTCATTAATTGATGGTGTACTCTCTGAAACTTGTATGTCTATAAGGCCAACATCTGTACTGTTAATGTCATTGGTCTTCTGATCATCACTGTTGTTTATTCCTCCAAAAGACCTCTCATCACCATTCAACTCATCAACAGGCCCCCTCTCTTTCTTTAACTTTGCAACAAGCACCCACATGCTTGCCAAATCATTTTCCAAAGCTGCCTCTCGTTTCTTTGCCTCATCAACTTTCTTTCTGTATTCTTCCTCTGCAAGCTCCTTTTCCACCAGAGCTGCTTCTAGAGCAGCCTCCTTATGTTTCCTGGCCTGCAGCTCCATCTTTATGTCATCTGGATCAAGATTCCAGTTCTCTGAATCCTCATAGAATGTCCCAGGAATTTCACTGCTCCTGTTAGACAACCGACCTTTTCTTCCAAGCTTTGTGTTGTCAATCTTGCGACCTGCACCGTAACTATTTTGCAAGTTACCACCTCTAGAATTTGCCATATCTTGAGCAGCCAGCAAATCCTTTGCTTGTCTTGCATTCTGTAATGAAAGATTTGTGACCTCATTTGCCAAGTTTTTCAACTCAACAGCTGCAGCAGACGCCAATTCCTTTGCATAAGAAGCCTCTTCAGCCAACTTTTGATTCTGCACTCGCAATCCACTGTTCTCTTCCATCAGTTGAACGTGTTCGAGCTTTAGTTTCTCATTCTGCATCTCCTGTTCAAAGGATAAGTATAGTTAAACTGGTTCAACATCTCATAATTTACATCATAAGAAAGATTTTATATATATATGCTCAAACTTAACACTCTGAGTTCAAGTGAGTTACAGGTATTACTGAAATGTTCATGGAATTAATGAGTATTAGATGTGAATAAAAGGGTTGGAGATGAAACTTGCTAGGGATTGGGGCACAAACAATTGCGATAGGATTGATTATTTACTAAGTACACTTCAAGGTTGTTATATATATATATATATATAAAGTAGCAGTACTAAGTATATCTCAGCTTTCATTAGAATCATTACTAAGAACATAATTCCTCTTAAAAGCTAATAGAGCAAACTACCTGTGATTGCATTTTCTGTTTCAACTCATCAATGAATTCTTCAGAGGCACAACGATTAGAAGGTATTGGTGACTTTTCATCCTTGGTTGATGCCAACTGTTGTTGCAAGAGCAGTATTTTCTCCTGCAGTTCTTTGTTCTCTGAACACTGTAGATAAATCATTGCACATTATTTTTACACCAATATGAACCAATTGCGATTAAAAGCGAGAAATCTCCTTTTAATAATATATCTGCAACGGTATCTTTTAACCAAGACATGGAAGGGCCCAATTATCATAATAAAACACAGCACTACAGCAGACGGTACAAAAATAGAGTTAGGACAAGAACATAAGGTGGCAGCTAATCACCTTATCTTGCAACTGTTCCTGGAGGACACGATTGTCTGCAGATTTTATCTGCATCCACAGGAAAAAAAAAGTTCATTAATAGTATCAAGTTTATGAAAATTGCATGTGTTGAAAAATAAGATAGCAATTACATATAAATTGATTATTAGTTATTACTCATACTTTTATAGGAGGATAATCATTGAGAAATTGTCCATACAATTTCATAAACATGAAATGGACCAGCACTAACCTCTAGCTCAAAACTGTTCTCATTGCACTGTGACATCAATTTGATAACTGTCTGTTTTGCAAAGGAATCAGGATTTCAGAAACCAGACAAACAAGGCTACTTCAGAAGTGACAGGAAATAGAACATATATTAATAGTGATGATGGCATGGACATCAAAATACCTGCTGCATCTCAACCAAGGAAGCATTAGCCATAGAAGCTTCACCACTCTCAATAATGTGTTTCTCTAAAGCTCTCATTTGCCTCCTTTTTTCTTGTATTTCAGATTCCAATTTAAGAATCTGTATTAGGGAATTGGCGTGAATCAGACAAACATAAAACTAAATACTGCTTAGAAGTTAGAAATGAAGTAGCATGCTGGTTACATAGACATTATTGAAAAAACTGGAACTTAGGCACAATGAACTGATGAGGAACTCCACATCAATATCATTTTACAAAGTGAATAAATCATAACAATACCTGAGCTTGTGAGCCATCAGGATCGTTCACAGACTGATCCATTAATCGTTTAAGGGTACTGGTGCTAAATGCAATCTCTCCAGCAAGCATCTTAACCTGTTCGACAAGTAGATCCATCTGATCTGACATTGTCATGCCACCCTATATTCCATTGAAAAAAAATAATATGATCTGAGAATCCAAGCTAAAAAATAAAAGATTATGATGAATATCAAGGATTCTAGATTGATTAGTCAACATCTTTTAAACAAGCACTAGAATTACGGGTCCTTCGCTCATCAACTTAAGTGATTAACAAAAACCAATAATACCAATTAAGATAATCTGAATCATTCTCTATACACAGCAAGAGGTGTACATCAACGAGATTTTGTTGAAATACTGAAGTAAAATGCTTGTACAAATGCCGTTACCGAATAGTCTCATTAGACATGCAAGACATGCCATTTTAGTTTGCCATCAGGCACATTTCTTATTATTGTAGTTAAGAATTATCCAAAAGAGATCTACAACATCCAAGGTTCTATGTTTTTATTTGTGTAGCTTATGGCTGTGGACATAATATCATGCATCCATACAATATTAATCAGAAACTGGATAGTGAGTCATACTGTTTGTAGTCTAGAACCCCTTGTCCCACTGATAAGCTCACCGGCTTGGGTCAACTCTGAGACAGAACTGCTAGCTTGTGATTGTTCTTCATTCCACTTGCTGGAAGATCTTCTGTGCCTAAGATCATGATAAGGTTCCAATGTAGCTGACAAAACTGATGAGGGAGATTCTCTTTTGTCGTTACTATCCCCAAGCAGAGGAGAATTGTCACACAGAACTTCTAGTTTCTGAAATAAGTAAAATGAGAAGCATCAAAACAGGGACATAGCTAATGGTCAGCCCAGCACCCCATCATTATTTTGTAAAAAGGAAATTGAAAGATCTAAAATGCCAGATAAGGTCATGTCCACATGCCCATCAAATGGATGTTCGATATTGAACACTTGTTCAGTAATCTAGACATGCTCAGAACACCACTGAATGGTTACCATCCCGAGAATAGCCTGACTATCCATTCAGAAAGACAGAAGCTTCGTTTGAAAATCTGTTTAAAAACATTAGTTTAAGCTAAATATATATATATATATATATAAAATAAAATAAAATAAAAGGATAGAAATTAGAGTTGTATGATTGATATATGTATCTAATCAGACTTGAATTGGTTCCACAATTTACTTGAGTAACCTAGGCATAAGAACTCAGGTTAATATGGGACAGTGATCTTAAATGAGTATAGTAAGAAGTTGAGGATCTAGGGTCCTCTTCATGACTTTCGAAGAATAGGTCAGAACTAAGGAGTGTGACAGTCTTATTTGATGCTTGTAGTTGTAGCTACAGCCTACAGTTTCTGTGATGTCAAGCATTACGTGAATAATGAAGTACTGTAAGACCAAGAAATTTCTTGAGTTCACCAAATTGGTATCTAGAGTCTAGACGTGAGTCCATTGACACCCCCATTAGAGCGGATCTAGCTGGATGTGCAGAACAACATTCTGTATGCTACGGACTGTCAAGTGGAACCACAGAAGTGTCATTTACTTCAAGGTCCTTCCATAACCCAAGCTCAGAGAAGGAAAAGAGAGAATACACAATAAGAACATTAGCTTGCTATGAAATGTCTCTTTTTTTCGAAAACACTCAAGAGGGGAGTGGGTTAAGGAAGACCCCAACAAGTATAATAGGATGACGATAAGAAGAAATATTGGGGGGGGGGGGGGGGGCAGCTGAGAATCGCATAACCCCTACATGCTATGTTTTCCATCAGTTCAACTTTATTCTAGACAAGCATTATACTATCATGTAAATGCTCAAAACTGCCTGCAGATTATGATTAAGGACATAAAAGAGTGAACATGACCATATATTTATGAGCGAAGAGAAAAGAAATTACATCATCTTCTCCAAGTGAATAAGATCTTTGATGACTGGGAACATCTGTCAGACATCCAGGGATCGTATTCTTTGAAGAAACTAGTATCAGCTTTGTTAGCCTTTGTATTCGACTCATAAGAGCAGACTTTGCTTCCTCTTCTTCCTCTAATCTTGATTGCATTTTCACTTGACCCTCTTCTAACTGCTCAAGTAATGCCAAATCAATACTCAATGCAAAAAGGGGTTGTAATTTTAAACAATCATATTTGGAGAAAAACAAATCAGTGCTACTAACAATTTAACATATTCAACAATTGAACGAAAATTGTCAACATTAAAATTTTAAATATATACAAACCTTTTGCCTCAAGGTCAATATCTCTTCGTGATTGATACCGGCAACCATTCCCTGCTTTAGATGATCAAGCTCATTTTTGAGGATTGAAATTTCCTTTTGATACTTCTTAATCAATGACTTCTCATCAATAATCTGGAATGTCAAACATTTTCAACAAAGTTAAACATACAACTGAATAGTGCTTGTTGAAACCTAATAACATGATGGTTTCATAAGCAGCTGATAACTAACCCTATTACGGGAGGCAAATATTTCCACTCGCTTTGCCCTGCTAGCGAACTTCAGTGTATTGTGAGTTTCCTCCATATTACTTGTAGCAGGAGTAACTGTGCATATAAGCTGCACAGATATTATTAGTTGATGTTCAACAGGCACATTCACGGTATGTGAATGTGGCCACATATAGCAATAAAATATCATAAGGACCAAAAGACGAAGCATTAACAAGAAAATGCACAAAAGACGCATACAAATATGCAACTCCATAAAAGGGTATGTTTTCTTGTATGCATGCGTAACTTTCTTTTGTGCAATTCCATAAACTACAGATGCATATAGCAATAAAATATCACAAGGACCAAAAGACGAAGCAATAACAAGAAAATGCACAAAAGACACATACAAATATGCGACTCCATAAAAGGGAATGTTTTCTTGTATGCATGTGTAACTTTCTTTTGTGCAATTCCATAAACTAAAGATACATATCTCAAGGGCAAGGAAACTTCCAAGATGAAAGAAGAATATAAACAGTCAGTCAAGAAAACTTACAGAAACATGTCCACGGCCACTCAGCGAGGATTGTAGAAGGCGAGTAAGCTTAGAATCACGATATGGAACATGAGATGCTTTCCCCTCACTTAGCTTGCCAATTACCTTCAATATAAACCAACAATCAATCATACCACTCTCTAGACTGAATCAAACATTTACATATAATGAATTCTTTGCCATATCAAACAAAAAGTTTGATATCATAGAGATCATCTTCTTTCTTCAAGAATAAGTGATACTACAAACTTTGGAGACATGTGTGTCAGACAAATGTGCATGAACCTCGAATTGGAACAAAAAATATAACAGTGAATACAGGTTTTGTTTTGTTCTTTTCAATTAAACTCAATACAACCGAGAACATGATAAACCCCAACTTCAAAATGATGTAAATGATTATAAGAAAAATTGTTTCAAACAAAAGAAAATCAGAAGCCTCACTATCAAGATAACAATGTTATATTGATGAAGGAAACAACCCAGCACCTACAGTTCCAAGAGTTAAAAGACTTTTGTTTATGTAAGATCCTTCCTTTCTCCTTATGCCAGTTGTTTCTGTTTTTGAGCTCTCAGATCCTGCTAAATCAATCAAATTCTGAAACAAGCAAATAGAAAAATTGTGAGTACAGAAAATGAAGAAAAAACAACATGCTAGGATGAATTGGAGATTGAAATAAAGGGCAGCTCACACACCAGTTGACAAAAAATCACTTCATCATACTCATCTCCATGGGCACTACTTTCAATCATCTATAAAAATTAGATTGTGAATGTCAGAGACAAAACAGAAAAAAAAAACAGATTAGCAACAGTGTAGAAACAGACAGAAACGACGTCCAAGAAAAAATTAGGATGCTACACCAAAATAGTTTTGCTAAAGCAGAAAATAGAAAGCAAGGTCACTTTAGGTCCAAACAAGATAAAGAGCTTTAATTTTCTAGATAGAACATTATAAACTTTTAAGGTAGGACTTTTTTGTTCCTCTATAAGCAGTGCAATTGTGTAAAATTAAGCATACAGATTTGTTTTGAGTCTTGAGAATATCTTACCAAAGTAAATATAGTATGACTACGGCTGCTGAACAAGTTGAAGTTATTTGAACCAACGTGGCGATGCTCTGTCATCACCAAAATTAGAAGTTAAGATCAACGATAATGTAAACCATTGGCACACTGTATCCAACACAATCTTCATAAATACCTTCCCCAGCTGCAATGAAAGAAAGTGCATGCCCAGGGGATAAAACTACTTCTTCTTTTATCCCTTCAACATATGTACCCTGCAAAACTTGGCATAATCAATCACCAATCAGAACCTTATTCTATGAAACAAAAGCAGCAAGCAAAAGATATGCAGCAACCGCTTGCACAAACATTGATCTTGATAATTGTAAATGTTATAAAATAAGAATATGCAAGTTCATCTTCAAACCTGAGCATCCTCCCTGACACGCAAATTTTGTCCGGTTGGATCAAGCAAGTCATTTATCACCTGAATTAGAATAAAAATAAGCTTCACAGTTAGATGAATTTTTTATAGGTTACTAACCTCATTACAATATCAAGATATACATGACTGTAAACAAAGGCCTGAATCTAAAGAAAATACAGACACAATAAAGGCCATATGTAAAGACAAAGGTAGTTCTCAATTGCAAAAGGTTTAAGCATAAACGATACATCTTGGTTCAGAAGCTAATATATACACTCTAGACTACTAACCTCATTATAGATCTCAAGATATGACACACGAAGTAAAAACTCTCTTCCAGGAGTCTGCCAGAGATCAAAATAGCCATGTCATCCAAAAGCTTGAAAAAGTTAATATTCATACATAAATAATACAGGTATATGAATGCCACAAATATCAGCTGTCTAGACTTACATCTTGAATTATGCTGAACACATCCTTGATGGCCAATGGTATAATTCCAGGAGAATTTTGGTCTCCCTACAAACAATCCATATGGAAAAAAAAAGGATATAAGGGGATAGAACCATGCATCCATATTAAGCATTAGATAATTTCCTGCAATCTAAGTCTCAAGTTGAATCATAAATGTTTGGGGATCCTTCAAAACCCCCACTCATCTGTATTAAGCATTAGATATACATATTTCAGTTCAAATCAGGAAAAAAAAAAAACAAACAAACTTGAATAGTATGAAGATTGAGAAAAAAAAAAATGTCATGTAAATGATATAGGCGTATTAATCATCATGCATGTGCAGATGTGCTAATAAGATTGGGCATAAGAAGCAAAAATTTGAAGAACAAAAAAAAGACAAACATAACACCATCGTTTCCTGATGACAAAAAGGCAACAACAACATTATGCATATAGGGGACGGGGAACAATGAGTGCACCATGCTTAGTAATTCCCTTTCGGGTCCATAACAGATCAGCCAAGCCAACATGTAATTTTCAGGAGTTCGATGAGGAAGAGAAAATAACATCATCTTTCTTTATACAGAATCAAAGAAATCTAACTGCTACCATCATAGAGCAGCCTGCGACTAGCCTTACCCCATCACTTCTCAAGAGTGAAGTGCGAAACTAGAGCGATACCGCTACACAATCTTAATGGTCTAATAATTCCCAAAAATGAAATGCAAAGGGAAAGTGGTAAAGCTACATAATCTTTAAGAATTGAGTAGTTACATGCATTGTATGTGTTTTCCCACTACTAGTCACACCATAAGCAAACACAGTACCTACAACATAAAAACATAGTTGAGTAAACACTATAAAATAATTCAATCAAATAATTGTTAACAACAAAATTTGATCTGTTTCACAAGATAGCCAGAATAAAACTTGTGAAACCATGAAACGGATACATTACCATTGACACCCTCCATAGCAGCCTTGACCACTGGTCTCGCAGCAACATCATAGACCGTACTAGAATTCGTTGATGGTCCAAATACTCGATCTGTAATGGAAAGTATCATATAACACGAAGACAAAACTCAGAAGTTATAAAGGTTTGCAATCAAACATCCTTTCTAAAGTTTCATCATCCTAAATCAAACACTGAATAACAACTACGCTAATAAAAAATTTCAATGCAATCAAATGAGTATAGAACAATACCATACCGCAGTTGTGGCTATTCGATGATGGCTCATAGTGAATAAACTCAGTTTATGAAGCAAAGGATAGTCAATGCATAATTGTGCCTAGAATCTAGAATAATTATAAAGAGTCCCACCTGATATGACACCATTGAACAACAAAAAGCTACCAAATTCAATTGGATCTTAGTGAGGTTTTCTATCCGACTCTACCGAAACAAGGAGACATTCAATTTCATCAATCAAGCTTTCTTAGAAACAATACCATATGCATAAGCTGTAGCTGCATTGAACTCGCTCCGGACGATTTTCTCTCCATCAGCATACCAAGCGACCTCATCTCCACGCTGATACTCTCGCTCACTACATCAACAACAACAACAAGTCAAAATCACAATCACTCAACTTCACTAATCCACATTGTAACCCTAATTCACCAAATTTCGCAAATTCAACTTGTCAAAATCACAAAACACTCAGATCTGACGAAATCAATCCAGATCTACATCCATACCTGAGCGGCCGAAACCGAATAGTGACCGAAATGCTGTCTCCAGATCTAGACGGATCAACGGACTCGGCAATGAGCTCGTCCGCGGACGGAAACGGAACCGGTGCGCGACTTACTAGACTTTTGGAACTTCTGTAGATTGAATCGCTTCTCCCTTGCGAGACAGGTTTGGAAGACGAATTACTGGCTCCGTAGAACGTTGAAGCCGAAGATGAGGAGCATGAGCGAGGCACTGATCTTCCGTTCATGAGCGAAGAAGATGACGAGGTCGACGAAAACGGACTCGGACTTGATGTTGGCTTTCTGTATCCGAATGGCGAACTGCTCCTCCCTCGCGACGACGAGGACGCCATTGATCAATCAAATCAAGAACGAACGAATGAACGTACGAACAAACAACAAGAAGGAAAAACAAGAAAAGAGAATGAGGAGAAGATTGAAAAAAGAAGAGAATCTGTCAGAGGTCCTCACATGGCTTGAAAGAGAAAAAGTGAAAGAAAAGAAAAACAAGTGAGATTTTTGTTGAAAGATAGAGGCGAAGAGTTTTCATCATTGTGAGGTTGACCAAAGAGAGCGAAAGAGAGATTTCGTTGCTTGTGTTCGAAGTGAGAGAGAGAGAGAGAGAGTTGCAGAGATGGAGAGAGAGAGAACCACAAGAGGTGAGTGGAGAGTGAAAGAGAAGGAGAAGGATTTTTTTATTTTTTTTTTTATCTTTCTTTTAATAATTTGGAGGAAATAGATCACCTGAAATACGTGGAGGGTGGTGGTGAGGTGGAAAAGAGAGGGGTGTATTTAACAAAATGGTTTTGGGGAATATTTGCCGCGCTGTAAGGGAGGGTTTGATTTGAAAAGGTTTAAAAATTAAAAATGAGCGGGAATAACCGTGTGGTATATAGGGTGTAGTGGTGGTGAAATTTGAACACAAGGGGGTAAAAAGTAAAAACTGGAGTGTGGAGAGAAGTGCGGATACTCGAAGAACTGAAACATGGGGATATACTGATATAGTGTGTGTGTGTGTTATGTGGCTGTCATTTAAGTACAGTTGTAAAGTTGTAAGAAGGACACCAAGACACTTAATCGGTGCACTTAAGAATTGTTGATTTGATTGATTGTGTTTGATTGTGGTTGTTTGGTGGGTTATAGTAAAATTCAGTAGGTTGGTGAGATTTTCAAGGAAGAATTTATTCGGAGGTGCGGAAGAAAATGTACATATTGAAGAGCCGACTTTTAGGGGATTTTTTTCTTTTTATTTGGACGTTATTAATTTCAAAATTTTAGGAAACTGGGTTTTTTCAATTATGTTTTATAACAGAAGTTATGTGGTGTAATCTTGAAAGAACGATAAAATTTTCAAAGAGTTTATGTGTATTTCAAGGTTGTAAACAATTTCTCTGACGATGTCACATCATTTTAATTGCAAAACTTGATTTCCTAGTCTCACTCTATTAAATTATATTTAATTGAATTTTAAAATTATTTTAAATTTTAATTGAGTCTA
This sequence comes from Berberis vulgaris, assembly GCA_963556465.1. Lineage (NCBI taxonomy): Eukaryota > Viridiplantae > Streptophyta > Magnoliopsida > Ranunculales > Berberidaceae > Berberis > Berberis vulgaris. Next base: position 4,230,060 of record OY747137.1, read on the forward strand.
CATGAACAAGCTTCACAAAATCTACCAAAATAAAAACAAGGATTTGCATTTGTGATGCTAAACTCAAGCTCATCCCATGGTAGATAAACTACCAATTCTCTTTCTCCTCCCACCACCACTTCCTATTGTTAGCAAACCCACTCCCACCACCACAATCCATAATTGGGGCTGGACAAGAATGGGAGAAATTCATGAACTTATCTAATTAAATTGAGATTATGAATGCTTGATTAAGGAAAAATGAATTAACAATGACCAGTTAATGTTATTGACTTAACAATTACGTTAAAAAATAAGGTTATTCTCTTTCAAGGGATCCATACTAATAACCTGAAAATATGTTTTCATAACAAAAAAAAATTATTAAAAATGAAAAAAAAAAGCCTCGATCCACCAACTCCAAACCAGGAAATAGATAGGCCTGGGAGGACCACAACAATCTAGCAATGGACAAAAAAATTCCGAAATGACTTTGTCCTCACTCAATATGTCGATGCTCTCCACGGAGCATCTCCTACTGACCCACTCATTGCACATTTTTATACCGTTTAGTTTCCGTTGAGGAAATATGTTTTAAATTTCCATAGTTTCAACGGCAATTATTTGAGCCACCCGAACCGTGGACTTTGCTTATAATTTGTATACACGACAAACCATTTCCGAAATAATAAACAATAAGTAGGTAGGTTAGTAGATAAATAATTATGTGCAATATGTGTGGTTTATTACTTGAATGAGAAAGAAGTCGATTTAAGTGTTATAAGCATAAGAAGACCCCAAATAATAGACATTATAGGTTTGACGATTTGAAATGTAGTAGGAGAATGACGTGAATAATTTATCGACATATCGGCCTCTTAATAAATAATTGAATGAAATTGTATATGGGCTAGAGACAAACTTGCCGATGGTGATTTAGTACCTCATTAAGGCCTAAATTGTTTGGTCTCCGGATGAGCTGATAACAAGTTAAGACTAAATACTGAAAATGACAAAGATGGCCTTAGTGTTCATCTACCACGGTACTGACATAAAATTTATGGAAAGGGACCGCTAGCTGATATGTCTACTAATAAGCATTACATTGTCACGGTATTTCTCACAATGTGCAACGCGCTCATGATTAATGATGAGACCTACATGGTCTAAGACATGCTCAAGCCAGGCTTAATTTAGGCATGGGCGTTCATCAATTGTAGCTCAGTTGATCGGACATTCATTCTCTTTGTGAAAGGTATCGGGTTCGAGACTCGTCAGTTAGAATTTTGTGAGTTTTCGCCCGATTATTAGGAACACATTTGCTCCGCCGTTGATAAGTCTTCGAATATTGAATCCAGCTTAGATGGACTAAACCGGAGTGAAACGGGTATTGAATGCAGCTGTTTAGATGGACTAAAAAGGCGAAGGCGATGGATCGGAGCGAAAGCAAATCTCTTTGCGAGATGGAGGCGACGAGGATATTAAGTGGCAACAATATTGTAGCATTTGGGCATGGTTTGGTTAACATGTAGCATTTGGGCATGGATTAATAAATAAAAATGGTCAATGACCAAAAAAAATTAATAATAAAAAAAAAAACTTGGGTCCCAAAGAGAGTCAAGTACCAAAGGAGACTCGGTCATGGACTGGTAAGATTTTAAATGAGATCTTCTTAGGGGTGGGCATCCCATCCCGCGATCCCGATCTTGTCCTGATCTCTTCCCGTTTCGATTTTCTTGGGTCTTATTGGAATTGATCAATCTCATCCCGATCACATCCTGTCCCGATTTAGAGTGGGATCGGGATGAAGATTTTCAATCCCACCTGTCCCGAACCGATTTTTTTAATATTTAATATGAAATATGTAATACGAAACTATGAAAATATTTATTGACGTGACTTTTATTTGTTGTTTTATTTTTTTACATGACTATTTTATTCTCACAAGTTTTCATGCGACTCACCTACATAATGAATCTAACTCAAACTCTCTACCTTCTTTTTTTCTTTTTCCTAACTCTTGACAACAACAATGTGTGTTCCTCGTAGTTTTTAAATGACAAACTCATTGATCAATAGTGATTCTAAAAAAATGAGTAAAAACTAATGAAATGGCAAAATAATAATCAATGACTTAAAGTTATATAGTTGTTTTTAGAGTTGTGTGTTTGGTAAATTCAAAATTTTCAATCTTGCATGTTAAATTTTCAATTCAAAATTTAGTACATGTTCATTCCGTCTTGTCCCAAACTCGTTTGAGATTGAGATGGGACGAGGTCAGCATGAGGTCTATCCCGTCCCATCCCGATCTCGAACAAATGGGATGGATAGGGATGATGTCAATCTCGTCCCGTGCCCACCCCTAGATCTTCTCCTTCCATCATGCCCTTAACGGTATAGTCAATAAAGAAGTGAAACACTCACTATATAAGATGATCAAAACGGATGAGAAATGTACATATATACAATCATAATTTTATCAGTCCATCTCCATCCATGTTTAGGACCGCCTAACTTTATCATCGGAGTGCCTTTAGCCACCACAATAGTGATCTCTGGTTCAGCGTTATTCGGTTTTTTTTTTTATATATATCAAAAATCAACATAGACGGATTTTAACACATCAATTACCAAAACATCCCCTCCCCGAAACACATCGAGGTTATATCGTGCTTGTTTTACACACACTAAATCAAACTAAAAGTAGATTCGCTCAAATAATAGTGAGTAAAGAAGCAATGTTGGACGCCAAACACCATACAAGCCAACTTGCAGGGATCATTTAGGTAAACAAACCACTTGTTACAATCCACAGCTCACAAACAGATGTAAAGAAATGGAATCAACATCAAAGCTGCTTGGAATCAATTTAGTGATTAGGACTGAATGAAAACAAGTAGCAAAGAGACTCTGGGAACAATTTACACTTCGACTTAATCACATGGAACGACTTACACTGTGGTCCTTATAAAGTATCTGAGAGGGAATACATGCATGTTGCGGATCTAAGGACAGTAAGAGCTGTGAGCTGTGAGCTGTGAGCTGTGAGCTGTGAGTAATGCCATATATATGTTGTACTCGCAAGCTCACTTAAATCACTTTGGCCCTCCAACCATTTGGTAGGTTTCTTGGTGTTGAAATAGGAATGTTGCGAGATTAGGGTTTAAGAGATTCCGGTTATCTAACTTGCTCGTCTCCGTCTAAAATAGCTAGGACTACGATTTAGGATTGATTGATCATACATTCGATTACCAGTTTATTTATTATTGTTATTATTTTTTTATTTATTTGAAGGGTGTTAGATTGAAAATTTCCTCGATCTATAAATTTGTTCAATTTTGAATACTCAATCCAAGAGCCCTTTTAGGGAGCGAGGGATGGGTGGAAATAAGTGAGGGTGCGTATCTCGAGGGGGATGGGTGGTTATCCATCCTTCATTCCCTTTTCCTCGCTCCCAAGAATTTTCGCTCAATCCAATCATCATGTTTTTATTTAGCTTTATTGACCTAAACACGAGAAGGATAATAGTTAAAAAGTTATGCACCCAATTTAAGCATTTTGAGTGCAAAGCCTCACCGGATTCTCTTCTTGAATTGATGTTGCGAGCAAGGATTGTGATTTCGTTTTTTGAGTTAATTTTGGTTTTCTGATTTTAAGAATGTGTAAAAAAAACGTAAAAATTTTGAAAATACATGAAACATATATAATAAATTTCGAGGGCACATGCATGATAAAAATATAAACTTTACTAATTATGAGCGAGTTCTAGATTTTAAATGCAAAATCATTTTATTAACTTCCAATATGATTGGAAACAAATTCTTATCCAATTAAGCCAAACTTAACATTAATTAAATAAAATAACCTGAACAATGTCAGTAGCCTAACTGTCACGCCCCGATTTTTGGACAACATAAATTAATATATTGTCCAAAAACTAAGCCAGGCCAGGAACAATTTAAATGGTACAGTCATAAGACAGTAAATGAAATAATAACTTTCCTCAAAATTCTTCCTCTCAAAATGAGGTCCCCAATTATAAATAAATGAAAATTACATAAATCAATCTCTGACTTGAAAAAAAAATCTGAGCATATATAACTAAACTCTACATCTGATTACCTAGGAATAATAATAATAATAAAGATCTAACAAAAACGTGTCGACTCCTTAGTTATCGCGACATATCACCCTTGCGCTCCAATTAACCCTGATAGATCTCTGGGGCTACGCTCATTAAGAACGCACCAAAATTTGTAAAACAATACAAAATCTGAGTCAGTATATTAATACTGGTGTGAACAAACTTACAAATTGAGACAATTAAATATAAAAGAAAAATGTATTTCACCTTAAGGAAGACAGATAGTTCTCATTCGAGATTCGAATGAGTTGTTAGTTTCTTCCCTCAAGACTAACCTAGTACATGATAAAACAATTCATACACAATTTCATGTTATGATCAATTCAATGGTTTTATTTTATTTTATTTTTCCTAATTATTGGCTTCTTTTCCACAATCGCACGTTCCTCCTGTACCGAACACACCTCACCCAAGTGTGCATCCCTTGCCATCGAAGTCACTCGAAGCGTACATGGCTCAAGTGGGGTGCAACATCGAGTGTCATGTCATCTCACCCGAAGTTCGATACCTGACAAGTATTTCCTAAATTTACACTTACTACCGAACTCACATGGAACGGTGTACCGATATGCAAGCAAGTTTTCATACCCAAAATTTATATCACACGTATACAAGCAAGTCTGTATACAAAAAATAATAATTCTCTTCTTTTTTTCGGAGTTGTGAAAAAAAAATCATTTCTAAGTATTTAATTTGAGCCATTGTTTTCCCAAATCAATTAACATTATATCACAGTCCCACTACAAGAACCGTATACATATAACATTATCTCAGTTCAGTTCATAACATTATAAGCTTATAAAAATTATAGATATTATAACATTAAAAAATTAAATGTTGGGAACTCAACTGTATTAAACTTTCATTAATACATGCACAGTGACTTAGATTGATAAATATGTAGTTTTATGTACCTTATACACCAATGAAAAGATAAATTATCCCCTATAGATAAAACTAGTTCTGTTTTACTAAAAAATATGGTCTACAGATAGTTGTAACTTGTATTTTCATTAGTAATGCACTATTCTAATAACATGCTCTTAGCAAGTTTTTTTATTTTTTTCCCCATAAAAACCATCATTCTAAAAGGATTCATGCAATGGCTTTATAAGTGTTTCTTTCTTTTGCACTTTCTATTTTGATTCGTTTGACCTGTCACGTGGACACAAGTTTTTTTTTAATTTTTATTTGGATGTAAATCAAACCAAGATGTCAAATCGATTTTTCCTCAAATCAAAATGTCAAATCGGTTTTTCCATTAAAGATGTAAATCAAACCAAGATTCAAATTGATTTTTCTTTACAAATCAAGATGTTAAATCGGTTTTTCCTCCATTAAAGATGTAAATCAAATCAAGATGTCTAGGGAATCGTAGTTACATTGAAAAAAAAATATTGAAGGGGATAGAGTTTTACTCACAATTTTTTTTTCTTTGCAAATATCCAAAAGTTCTTCCTTCAAAGCGCCTCCCACATTTTCCAATGTAAGTTTTTTTTTTTTTTGTATGCAAAGAAAAAAAAAGGGTTAGGGTTTCTTTTTAAATGATTTTTTTATTAGGGTTTCATTAGCTAAACACAACGGTGCATTGTAAGGAGTCCATTACCAACTTCTCATAAGTTGCATCGGCACAATAAATAAAATATATTTACCCATCCAAAACCAACAACTTCAAACAATGAATTGCCCGCAAATAGAAAAAGCCATCTGGCTTCGAAGTTTTGTTAGTGATTTGGGTGTTACTCAGGATGATGTGAAGTGTTATGTAACAGTCAGAGTGCTATCCATTTGGCGAAGAACCAGGTTCATCATTACCCACTTCTCATAAGGTGCATTCGCAGGTAGGCTACAATTTTCAAGTTTCAAGTTTTCCAGGTTTATACAAACAGAACGAATTTTTTTTTCAACCCTTAACCCTTCCCACCTCATGCCGCCTGCTGAGTTTGAACTTGTGACGTGTAATTTCATCCGCCACACCTCTACCAACTCAGCTGATACACCTTTGACAATCAGAACGAATGTTGTCAAAAGTATGTCCATCCAAATATGTGGCACTCAAATCAAGGGTGTTCAAAGAGTTCAGACAACATGTGAAATCAGAAGAAGGCTTCAGCAAACATGATTGTAAATACAAATGCTTTAAGTGGGATGTCTTTCCTTGAGGAAATAGATGACAAGGAAAAATATAGAGTTCACAACCAATGGGGGAATGAACGAGAAGTCCAGATCAAGTTTTTCAATCCGCATTCTTACAGCATGATCGATCCACATATCAATATAACGAATCATTTCCTAAGCAATAGCATACCTTGAAGGAATTTGATTTTGGCCTTTTTGCATTGCTGCAAACACTAAGCAACAACACTTATAAATCGAAACTTATCCTCCCATAGTTTATCTAAATTTTCGGACAAGTATTCACTGTCCTAGTTGATTCCAAATATAGTAAATAGATCAAAGTGGAGGTCAGATGAAGCCGCAGTGAGATACCTCCATCTTGGAGACAATTAGAACAACATCTCCCACTGTCAAAAGAGAGAATGTCCTCTGGCAATCCACTAGTATGTTCATGTGTTTTAGTGTTGTCTGCCTGGACAAAATCTTCTTTTATCTTCATTCTGAGTACTGGCAGTCATATCCAAAAATTATATTCTCACCAATGTCGCATGGCACAGCACGACAAGGTGGCAATTGTGTGGGGAAAGTCAGCAACAGCACAACAACAGTGAAAGATGAGAGAAAGTCTACAACCACCCGATCCGCACAGTAAGATATTGTCCGCTTTGGACTCAACCGGCTCGCACGACTTTAAAAGGCCTCTTACTATGGGGATCCAACCTCGCACATATATAGCACACCCCCCTTCCGTACTCAGGCGATGTGGGACTATGTCCCCCTTTGTAGTTCGTCCAACCTCTCTCGGGCTTATTGGGTTCCAACCCTCACCCTCAGGTCCGCCCACTCCAGGGTCTCACAGAGTCCTTCCTACCAGAAGCCAGAGTCCTTCCTACAAGAAGCCAAAGTTCTTCCTTCAAGAAGCCATAGTCCTCCCTTCCCCAAAGTTTGTCGTTGCCTGAGACGGAGAAAAGTGTACATAAAAACAACCGTAACGAGATCTCAAGATCACGGCTCTGATACTATTTCAAACAAAACAACTTCTTTATTCATCTCAGAATGAGATATTTATTGGGATACAAATAGAATCTTAATTAGGAAAGAAAAACTAATTATAATCCTGGTTAATCCGTTATTCTTATAACTAAAGTCATTGTTAAATAGGTATTCCTAATTATATAACTATTATAATTCTTAACAATAAATTGGACAATATATTTCGCAAAATTAAATAAACTGCTACGAGAATTATTTTTCTACATAGAAATAGGTAAATCGAGAGCGGAACAATGGAAAATTTCATTAACACGGATCGAATAGTGTACTGCCGCCCATCCATGCTTCGCAGGAAGCCAGGAAAAGTAGGATCTAAACCAAGAATTAAGAAAAACAAAATTAGCTTTTGGGTAAAACAAACTAGAAAAATGACGTGTTAGCGACACTTACCACATTCCACATGAACATATCACTTCCTCAAGAAAAGTGCAGCTAGTATTGCCAGAAGAATGAAGACAACAATCTGCACCAAAATTATTATATACTTAGCAAACAATCCGCAACACAAATCTTCGATTAAAAGCGTTACAGAGATAAGCTTCATTAGGGATTCACCAGAGTTGCATTATATCTTGGATGACTCTCAATCACATAGGAACTCCTGAAAAAAGTAAAATAAAATAATAAAAAACCATGTCAGCTAAAGAGAAGACAGAGTTCGTGAAGAGAAATAGAGCAGTAGCAGACCTTTTGTTAAGCAAACCGGAGTTCTTGCAAGCCTCTTGTATTGCTTCTACACGGCTCAGCGTTTTAGTGGCGTTGGGATCATTCTTGTCAACCTGGGAACAACCATTCATATGATTATCAGAGTATTGAAAATTAACAAAACTTGAAAGCAGTTACTCAAATTAGCTTACATATAGGTGGTCCTCTCATGGATTCTCATGGAATATGATTACATGTAACCAAACACACCTTAAGATGAATCACTTAGTTTTATTTATATGTATCGAAAAGTTAAAATTGTACCAAATTGTTTTTTGTATATACAGAAACAGAATCACCATACCTTGGCCTTCAGAATACACGAAAAGTCGAAAAAAGTGCCATAGACGTCAGACATTGTTTTCGTACGATCAATAACTTTCGCACTAAGACCTAGAAAAAGAAATAGATCGAAATATTAACCACGGATACTGCTGACTCATTACATCCATATTTCAATAGACAACACCTACACATCAAAATTATTTGATAAAATGGGTAAATTAATATGATTTCAAAAATTTTGCTTTGACGAAATCTTCTGCATCTATTGTTGCTCTTTAATATTAATGGTCATAGAGATTCTGAAGGTTACATCTAATGCATCGTGATTTACAGGTTATGTATTATTAGCCATTACATGTTGAGAAGTTTCTGTGACTTTATCTTCACGGTGATGCAGTTTTAAGTTATAATCACACTTGTAAGTCACTGACGTTGGGAACTTTGCAACACAAAAGGTTTCAAGCACTTATATGAATAAACATGAGAGCATCATGAGTTCACGTTCCTAGCCCAATTATATTCAACAGCTGATCTTGTTTAGGAATGACATCATTTTTATCTTTTACCAAGTTCAAGAATGTTACAAACAAGAGAAAAAAAAAGTATAAGATAACACCAAACAAATAAATTAAACCCGTAGTGTTAACTTTTTAGAATTGAAAACTTGTTTCAAATCAAATCCATTGAATAAAAACCCGTAATGTTAGCTTACCAGGTCTCATTTTCACTACTCCTCTGAACACTTCAATATTGTTGTAGCATAAAGCCAAAGTTCCAATTGCCATGATCTAGAACAAGTGGAAAAACATCAGTTACATATGCTAGTTTCCATCATCCTACAACACAGATAATTAGAAATCGAAAAGGGTTAATTATCAAATCAAAGCACATTTAGTAATTGCAACCACGAAGAAACTCATTCAAGTGATACGAAAAGAACCAACTATATGGATGCTCACTTCACCTGAAAGACCACCTTTCCCTAGGTTCAAAGTTTGAATTTAATATTAAAGCAGTCATTGTTAGCAGTTAGAAGTAGAATTATGTAACGCTACTGAATACTGCAAAAGTAGCATGTTGCACAGAGCCAGTTGCATTCAGGGGATAAACAAGGCAAAGTCATGAAAGAAACCTGAAAGCTGATTCAACAAAATATTTTTTGCTCATAACATGCATATCAACTAACAAGAGAGGCAATTCATAACTCAAATCAGAAATTTTCACACCTGAGGAATTGCACAAAATTTGAATATAGCTGGATCTCGCAAATTAGACATGTATATCAGACAATCTTCTACATGCAATAGTGCATTGGTGATCATATCATTCAGACAATGCACTGCTTTCACCGAATTTTCTTCATATTTCAATTCCTGGCGTAAATATCATAAAAAATGTTAAACAAGGAATGATCAGTACTATAGTACTATAAATACATTTCCTAAACTTGTGAGGCTTGAAACTTGTCTATAGCTTTCCTATTAATATGCATGCTGAAAAATCCAAGAAACATAAATAATAATAATAATAATAATAATAATAATAATAATAATAATAATAATAATAATAATAATAATAATAATAATAATAATAATAATAATAATAATAATAATACTAAATAAATAAATAATTAAATAAAAAATTGTGGCAAAAAACATTTTAGCTCAAACGGAATAGATGAAGGAGGTCACCTCAAGTTTGTTTGCATATTTACTCCATATTAGCCGAGGCCAGAACATGCGTGGCTTCGGTATCTCATTTATATCCTCCAGGTAATCTCGAATAATATTTGTTTTCTGAAACAAATATATATGGTAATTTTGATTTTCAGTATGGTTGACCCATGATAATTAATTTGTAAAAACAATATAGATATCACAACACACTACCTGAAGAAACAATCCCATTGAATTGGAGAGAGAATCTGAAGCCAAATCTTCCAACTTGGAGACATGAAAAAGCTTGGACAGTCCTAGTCCAAGAAGTCCTGCTACATAGTGACAGTACTCGTCGTACTCATCAACAGTTTCTACCTACAATAAAGAAAACCACGAAAGGAGAATTAAGATTTTTAGTGGAAATCTTCAGGTTTTTAAAAGACTTTGCTGCAATGTCTTGTAATTTTGAAACAAATGTTGAAATTCCATAATATTAGCCTCAAGGCTGTGGTTAGTGAAACACCAAGCTCATATTATTTGGATAGTGAAGCACCCATTGGCAGGTGTTACTTTAAGAAACACTATCTCAGCTAGGATTAAAACTTGTGCTTTTCCACATAACAACTATAGAAACAATAGATAATATGGACAAAAAAATCATAATATGTAAACTAAATAATAAAGAATGAGTTTAAGGAGCAAAAATATTTCAAAATTACTTTTTCCATAAGAAACAGGATATCATGGTAGCATCGTTTATTCATATCAGACTACATCAAGCTTGATTTTGTGGATATTTATGTCATGCTATCACCTATGATGGATGTTACAGTTCCTTCATCCTAGTACCACACTTAAACTTTATTTCTTGAGTTGTAAAGAGGACTTCTCTGTTCTCATCACTTGTGGAATGCTATTTCTTGATTGTGAGTTCCGAAATTCATTTGAAGTCATGTATAAAGTAAGAGCTCCGACTATTTTACCACATATCAATACCAATTAAAAAACCACTGCGAAACAAACATAGATTCCAAGATTGAGCAAACAAGAACCAACAAAGAATCAATGCCCCTAAGGAGATGCATAGCATACCTCCTTCAGTATGAACTTTGCCATCCCTGCACCCATTCTTTTGATTACATCCTCGATTGCTTCCTGATAACTGAAGAATACTTCAAAAAACAGATGTTAAATTGAAATATAAAGGAGCCTGTGAGCTTATTATATTACAGCAAGCACGGAAAAGTTCAGCATGATGCAAAGCACAGGTAGAAACATTTTTCTCCCCGGTAAAGGGCAAGGGTAGAAGCATGCACAGGGGAGAAAAACTGACAGTTGGATACTCATTTAAAACTGACAACATGGAATGACTGCTAGTGCATCTAGTCTTATAATTCAGTAGAAAATAAATAAATAAATAAATAAATAAATAAATAAATAAAGCAACTCCAGACTCTGAAAGACTTTACCGAAACAATCCCTTTAGAATTAATCAATGACTGGTCAAATTGGTTACGAATCTTGGCATCTCCATTATCTCCGTCAATTTCTTTCTTCCTTTTTTATATACATTATCTGCATTTTCACTTTAACTAATTTTCCTTAATGTTTTCCTAAATTTTTTTTGAATGGCAATGTTTCATTGCATTATGAAGCCCCAAGGGGGTGCAACAAGAACACCTTAAAGAAAACAAACAGTGATTACATCTGATCCAAAAACCCATCCCCCCTTATGTTGTTGTTCTCCCATGTGGCAGCACCTACACTGTCTTTAGTTTCTTTATCCATATCAAGCCCAAAGGTTCACCCAGGTCTTCTGATTCAGAGCTCTATGAAACGCAATAACTCTTTACTCGACCTAGTCAGGACCACCTATCCCACAGGTCTGGAGAAAGTTGTGATCCTCTCCCTTCACAAAAGGAAGAGAAATATGAGAACTTTTTATTATGTAGTGCAGGTCTGCACATATCATACTGAGTATTAAATATTTGATCGCTAATTCTAAAATTGATGTAGAATTTATCTCAAAGATTTTCATAAGTTTTTCCCTTTTCAAATAGCCAATTATATTCATACTGCTTTCACTCATCATCTTTACATATTCATCTTCAATCCCCATTAACTAAAAGATGAGTTCAGATCACCTGCAAGGCTACAACCTAGTGTAGAATGCCATGTTCCTACCCCATAGACCTCTTAATAAAAATGCAACAATTTCAATGGAGAAACAACGGCACCATGTATTTAATGACATTGCAAGTATAACTTAGGTAGAATTTCAGATGGTGTAGGACTCCAAATCCCTACACCTTGGAGCACAGTAGACAGCTCTAACTAGAAAAACAGTAAGAAAGTGAAAGAAAATGCATGATATATGCCTATACGAGGTGTTTACATACCACGACGCAAAAAATTTATGCAGGAATGTTTTTATTTAAGCCAATTTAATCATAACAAGTTTAGAGACAGGTACCATTTTCCGAGTTCTAAAAATGCATTCGAGACATGATGAAACTCATCCATGAGAACCTTGCAGTGCTCTGTCCCGCCTAATTATAAAAGAAATACTAGGATAAGCAATTATGCAAGTTCACATCTGAAACATATGGATGCCAAATGAAGCTGTACTTGGGAAAATTGTAGCTTCTAATTGATTTCGGAGATATAAATGTTTAAATATGTAGAAATACATTTTCAATTGTTGATAAAATTCATCAATCTACATGCAAATGAAACAGGTCAGTTCAGTGATTATGCAAGTCAAACTTCAAAATACCACCTATAGAAGCTTTACAATCAATGATAAAATCAGGTATGTCATATGATCTTAGTAGACACTAGACACACACGGACACACGCTTGCACAGTTGCATTGTGATATCAAGTACTGAAAAATAGATTAGTGACTTTGTATTGCCTACCTCAGCTTGGCAATTAGTTGAAAATTTGAAACATTAAACTTCAGACTGGACACCCACCGATGAATCTGAAACCTTATGGTATATTTCGAAGCTCCATTACAAACCAAGAAGCCACTATTCTAGGGAAGAGAAGCAGAAAATATACCATGCAATAATGCAGAAGAGTGCACCTACCTTGATAATTGGACATAAAAGTAAACAGTGTCTCAATGAGTACCATGTGTTTTGAGAAAATGGTGGTTTTCGAGAACACTTACATGAAAAATGCCAACTGCTGTCATAAATGTGGCGATGAAAAGCTTTCAAAATCGGCACTTTTATATCATTCTCTATGCTGGTATCATCCTCTGTGAAATTAGCAGGAAGATGCTAAAATATTAGAATTAGATTTGCAAAGTGATGTTGCATGAATCCTTGAATATTTCAACTATGAAACTCTTTGTAATTATGCAACAGGATTCAACTTATGTATAAAAGGTTTTTTTACTGGTTGCCATACATTATAGAGTGCAAGTGCACATCAAAGTGAGATAAAATAAGCTAGAAACCCGAACAGTTACAATAATTGTAATGCTTATGCAGGATATTTATTGGAAACTCCCAGTGGAAACATGTACATGATTTAATATAATCAAGATGTAATAATAATGAAAATATAAAAATAAAATAATAATAATAATAATAAATAAATAAATAAAATTCTTGTACAATAGTGTCAAATACGTGAGATGAATCAGACCCTCAAATGTAAAATTTAGACAATATCTTAGTCCTTATATCAGGTTTCACATTCCCACCAGTTTTTCTGATAGTAACACATTCCCACTAATTATAATTACATAACTTGAATCAACAAAATAAAAAAATAAAGTTGTAGTTAAGTGCCATATAAATACCTAACACCCGTTAAACAATGTTGGCTTATGAATTTGAAGTACTTTCAGACAAGGAACTAGAAATTTAAAGTAACAAAATTTATAGAACTTTGTAAGCGAAATCGCATGCAAAATTTTTTTTAATTAAATAATAATAATAATAATAATAATAATAATAATAATAATAATAATAATAATAATAATGATAATGATGATGATGATGATAATAAATAAGAAAAGAATGAGACAAACCAACTGTATCAAGGGCTCTGAGAATCAAGTAGAAAATGCACACCTGCACAGAGGAAATAAGAAATTAATACTGCATGACTAAGAAGAATATTCTGTAGCTTGCAATTTTATCAAGAGGCAAATGACATAACTTGGATGAAATCTCATGGATGAAATCTGTGTGTATTGACATAACTTGGTTTGATGTTTTGAAGATTTATTTTGCCCTCTCTCATCATCTCTTCTTTCTTTCCATATGACCACACAGTCCCCTGTGTTAAACTCCATATATACAATAACTCCCTGGATTCCGAGACACAACTCAACTAACCCTGTACTTCACTAGCCATGAAATTAACCAAATTTCTGAAATACACAAAGGAGGAGGGGTGTGGGGGTGTGGTTGTTCCCGTCAACTAGAAAAATGGAGCAGCAATCATCTTCAAGACTGTCCAAGGTTAGAATTGTATCAAAGAAAGTGGCTAGAGCACAGTGCTCTATACACATTTACAGTGGTCAATGACTTTCACTACATAAATTTTGAAGCCCTCTCCAAACCGTAAGTCACACAACATTTCTTCTTGAAAATTCTTGCACAAGTCATGAGAAAGTGTGACTTAATCTCCATAAATGTGTGACTTAATCTCCATAAATGTGTCAAATCTAAATCCAATGAGTTTCCCCCCATTAACTTATATAAGCTCTGATATCATGTAAAGAAAATAATTGAAAATTGTACTATTGTTGTTATTCCTTGATTGACTACAATCTTATATAAGCTAATTCTAACCTAACCTTGTGGAAACAGAAAAACTAAGACTTTCCTAACATATTCCTAACCTTGTGGAAACAGAAAAACTAAGACTTCTTATTCTATTCTGACTTTCTTAACATATTCTATACTTACGTATTGTAGACTTTATTATTCTTGTACTTTCTTTTTTTAGATGCGAATCAATCTTTGATTTGGGCTTGGTTATGTTGAGTGCAAACCCTACATATTCTAACACCTCACACCACAAAAAATGCAACATTTTCTCATTTACTAACCTCAATCTTATGCTAAACTCCTCCAACTCCTTCATACTATAGCATCGCCGGCTCACAATCCCCATTTTCCCATCCAACCCATCTGAACCCATTGCAATCAACAATTACCCCTCCTTTCAATAGTGAAAACATTCATTTTCCACTTCAAGTCACTGTTGAGTTGGTCAATTCTTCTTCTCCATCAAACTCTAATCACAAGTTTTTCAAAACAAAGCTTAAGAACATATTGTCTTTGACATTTCGCCTCACAGAATCACACACAGTTCATATTGTTATAATTCTAAAGCAAACCCATTAAGTTGACTAAAACAAGCTTCAATACACACAATTACAGACAAGCCAAATCAATCTATACCTAGTACTTGAACAAGGAAAGAAAAATAAAAAATACTTTGCTTACAGCGTTGCGAATCTCTGGACTGAGTTGTTGAATAACATAGGCGAAACTGCGAGAAACCTTATGAAGCATAGTATAACAAAAAGCCAAATGAGGCTCTGTGGGTATTTGTTTCTGTGCATGCTTGGCTTTGATCTTCAGTTTCAAGAGCGAGTAGAAATCGTCTGGGTTCTTCATCACTGTCCCAAACTTAATTCCCAACTTTATCTTCTCTTCCCCTTCTCTCTGGCTAGCTCGCTCTCTCGCATGTCTCAACTCAACAACAGATCTCTCACAGGGAATGCAGGCAGTGAAGGAGCCAGGCCGAGATTGTTGTTGAAGGGGGTAATGGAGCCAGGATTTCTGTCGAAAGGGTGGCGGAGTGAACGCAAGCACCCCACTTGCTCCCATGTAGATTCGTGCCCGAACGCAAGAGACCAGAGACAAAGTTTATATAAAATTTAAAGAAGAACGTTGGAAATGCAAGAGACAAGTCACTATTTTATTTATTTATTTATTTATTATTATTTTTATATATTAAAGTACACTATTACTGTATTAAAAAAAAACCCTAACCCCTATTCTTCTATGTCCCTCTTTTCTCCTCTCTCTCTCTTTTCTCCATCAATCCCACCACCTCCACCCCTCCTCCTCTCCACATCACCTCCCATCTTCTTCCGACTATCTCCTCCTCTCATTTTATTCTTTATATATATATTTTTTATTCTTCTCCCTGTGGCGTGATGGTGGTGGTGACTAGGTTGTGGTGAAGGAGAGGAGGAGGGGGTGGTAGTGTCATCTTCCTCGTTTTTTTCTCTGTTGCATGGTGGTGGTGGCGGCGAGGTGGTGGTGAAGGGGAGGAGGACGAGGAGGGGTGGCGATGGCCTCCTCTTAATTTTTATTTCTATTTTTTTATCTTCGCCCTCGCGGTGGTTCCTGCGAATGGAGAACCCATACTCGCCCAAATTTATGCGGGTGTGGGTTCCCCACTCGCAGAAACCGTTGCGAGAGACAAATTTTTTCCGCGAGGGTGAAGATTAAAAAAAAAAAAAAGGTAGGACATCGCCACCTCTCATTCTCCTCCCTTTCATCACCACCACCTCGCCACGCCCAAGGAGAAAAAAAAGATTTCTCCTCTTTCACCACTGCCACATCGCTGTCACCACCACCACCTCGCCACTGCCAGAGAGAAAAAAATGAGGATGAGAAAAAAAAAATGGGAGGAAGTGGGACACCACAACCTCTTCTTTTCCCCTTCACTATCACCACCGCCACCTCGCCATCACCACTACCACCACCAAGGAGAAAAAAGAGGAGGAGGAGAAGAATAAAAATAAAATAAAATGGGAGGAGGTGGGACATCGCCCTCTTCTTCCTCCTCCCCTTCACCACCATCACCGCCACTTCGCCATCACCACCACCTTGCCACCGCCAAGGAGAAAAAAAAGAGGATAAGAAGAAAAGAAAAATGGGAGGAGGTGAGACACCGCCACCTTTCATTCTCCCTTTCACCATCGCCACCTCGCCATCACCACCACCACCACCAAGGAAAAAATATGGGATATGAGGTGGTGGTGGTGAAGAAGAAGACTAAGAATAAGAATAAGAAAAAAAAAGAATAAGAATAAGAAAATGAAGGGAAAATGAAGAGGATGAAGGGAAGATGAGGAGGATGAGAGGTGGCGGTAACCAGGTGAAGGGAGGAAGAGGTGGCGGTGATGGTTGATGGTGAAAAGAGACAAAAAGGATAAGAGAGTGAGAGAAGAGAAAAGGAGTTAGGTTTTTTTTTTTTTAACATTTTATTGGTGGTATTCTTCAGCAGGTGGTGGTGTCTTTAAAAAAAATGTTGGTATCCTTCAGAAAGTAGGGTGTTGGTGGTGTCCATCAACGAAAATTGACTTTTAAGGCTTACTTTTTCACAAAATAGACAATTTAGATATCATAGTTGATGTAATGACTAATTTGTGCCTATATTTATACTATTATGACCAATAAGGACTATTTCATTAACCCATGTTAACTTATAAACTTATAAGACATATTTACCATTCTTAAACAAATAGAAAATCCAATTTTATACTTTTGTGAATAACAACGACTCTTTTATTAATGATTCTAATTTTTATTTTTTACTTTTTTTTAACCCTTAACCCCTCCCAACCCATTAATAATTTTTTTGTTAATTTTTAATTTTTTTTATGTTATCTTGTTTTTTAATTGCATTTTGAGCAATTATTTTATGACATTTGTTAGTTACAAATGACTACATTAATATTTTTATGTTAGCATTTTTTTTATTCTTGAATGTTTTGTCACTTTGAATGTGTTTGATTTGACTGTTGTGAAGATATATCTAAGTTTGAATAACAATTTTTTTTTTGTTTCAATTAATGGTTGTTTCACTGTTACTATTTAGTTTACATGAAACTATCTTATTCAATATTGGTTCCTATTTTACCTCTGAGGCTATGATCATTATGAGACCCTGGAGTGGGCGGATCTGAGGGTGCGGGTTGGAGCCTAATAGGCCCAACATACCCAATAGGGTCGAGAAAGGTTAGACGAGCTACAAAGGGGGACATAGTCCCACATCGCCTGGGTGCGGGAGGGGGCTGCGCTATATATGTGCGAGGTTGGATCCCCATAGTACAACACATTTTAAAGCCGTGCATGCCGGTTGGGCCCAGAGCGGACAATATGATAATGTGCGGATCCGGTCATTACAAAATGGTATTAGAGTCTAACCCAGCCGGAAGTGTGCTGACGTGGACGTTGGGCCCTAAGGGGGGTGGACTGTGAGACCTTTGAGTGAGCGGACCTGAGAGTGAGAGTTGGAGCCCAATAGGCCCAACAGACCCGCGAGAGGTTGGACGAGCTACAAAGGGGACATAGTCCCACATCGCTTGGCCGGGTGCGGGAGGGGGATGAAATATATATGTGCGAGGTTGGATCCCCATAGTACCACGCGTTTTAAAGCCGTGTGGGCCGATTGGGCCCAGAGCGCACAGTATTACTGTGCGGAACGAGTCGTTACAATCATGCTCTGTGGTAGATAGCTTGTTACTAAATAGCGACAGAGAATAAAATATATCACTTTACAAGTACTCATGCATTGAAGAATAGGAAATCAAATTTCGATAATGAGAAAGTTGATTTTATTAACTACATTATGGGATAAGAAGCAATGATAATTAAAATCAAATTTCTAATCATAATTAAGAAAAGTAATGCACGAGTACCTGCAAATTTTTTCTAATCAAATAATTATGACATTCACACCGCCACTTACTTCCAAACTCACTCTTCTTCACCCCTTTTTACTCATCTTCTTCATCAGATCGACAAGACCCAAAGCCCAAAACAGGCTGAGTTTTTAATTTTGAGTTCTTGATTGGTGTTTTTATTTCTAAATTGGTATTTGTTGGTTTACATGATTGTGTATTTGCAGAGATGGGAGATGAGGAGAGAGGAACCTCCACCCAACAATTGTTACGGGCGGAAGCGTTACAAATGTCGAAATGCGAAGCTACAAACAAAATACTAACAAATATCGGAGACAACCAATTTAACGTGGTTCGGCAAACTCGCATACGTCCACGACAAATACCAACTTTACTAGTGAGAGAGAAATATTACAAATGAAGAGAGCTACAAAACGTCAAGGACGTTACAAATACAAGGTGTCTCAGTGACACCACACAGATACGCTGGTTGCGTATAACACAAAACTAAAAACAAAACAACAATACTCTCTCTCTCACCCCTCCCTTCCTTTTTCTCTCACAGATACTCTCACAAAGGGATAAACCCTAACAAACAGATCTCACAAAACATGGAGGATGATTCTCAAATGGGGAAAACCCCATCTCTTTTATAGCCTAAAAAGGTGGTGGTGGAGGGCGGTGGAGACCCTTCCACCACCTTTTTCTCCCTTCTCTTACCTGATCCAACTCAGATCCAGCTGTTCCAACTATTTCATCTTCAATCACATCTGATTTTCAACTCAAATTCAGCAATCAAGCAGGGATTCAACTCAAGCTAAGTCAAGAATCTCGGCGTCAACGATTTCGACAACCTCTATTGCCGACAAGCCGTGATTCAGGTAAGTTCTTCAAGTCGGTTTTGTTCTCCATTTCAACAATTCTCCACCTCGGTGAAGATTTCACAAATCTAAGCCGACAACAACAACCACGAACAAAACAAGCAACTGACTTCCAACAAACAGAATCAAACCAATACTAATTGAGGGTCTCACCCCTCCAAACGCGCTCATAGGCGCCATACACCCGAAGGTGCCTTATACTAAAGCATGCTCAAACTAACAAACCAACTCCACCTTGACTAGCATGGAGTCTCGAACCAGACTTTTCATAAACACAATGTGCACAAACCTTCATACTGCACATCTTCATATCTTCTACCAATTGTTTCTTCAACAATTCGTGCAGAACTTTCTCACCTTTACTGCCTGCACGCAAATGCCAAACCCTCGAGGTTTCCTTACAAACATCTTTGGAGCTATCAGTAACTCCACCATAAGCAACATCCATAGGGCCTTCAATAACACAAGTTGCTCCACCAGATTCAACTTTTTGATTCCTTGTAACTGTATTCCCCTGCAAGAAATACAAGCTACCCTTCCGAACTGCTTTCAGAATCACTGGTATCAGTGCACCAGAAACAATATTTAGAGTTCCCTTATTTACCGAAACCTTGTAACATTTGGACTCTAAAGCACTAACGAGATGTTCATAATTTAATTCTTCTTTTCCCGTTAGCAAAGTCGTAACGAGATGTTCATATTCTTCTGTAAGGGAATTCAAAAGGCACAAAGCCTAGTAATTTTCTGGAACATCTTTTTCTAAATTCAATAGGTCGGCAATAAGCCTATCGAACTCATCCAAATGCTCAGACAGAGTAATCCCGGGTCTCATATTCATCCGAAAAAGTTGCTTCGTGAGGAAGAGCTTATTTTGAATGCTTTTCGTCATGTACTTATCTTCCAACTTTTTCCACAATACTTTAGCGGAGGTTTCCTTCATTACAAAATATTTTTGCTCCTTCGCTAAACACAATCTTATTGACCCGCAAGCTTTCCGATTTAACTTGTTCCATTCTTCTTCATTTATTTTCTCCAGCTTGTCTCCCAAAGTATCATCCAAATTTTCCTTTGCTAACACATCCAGAACTTCGCATTGCCACATGCCGAAGTTGTTTTTGCCATTGAACTTTTCGACATCAAATTTACTGACTGTAGCGGTAACCATCTTTGATCCAGAAGTTGATGGATCTGATATATTCTTAATCAACCACTGGTCCACGCAGCTTCAAACGAACCCCAAGAACTAACCCTCGGCTCTGATACCAATTTGTTACGGGCGGAAGCGTTACAAATGTCGAAATGCGAAGCTACGAACAAAATACTAACAAATATCGGAGACAACCAATTTAACGTGGTTCGGCAAACTCGCCTACGTCCACGACAAATACCAACTTTACTAGTGAGAGAAAAATATTACAAATGGAGAGAGCTACAAAACATCAAGGACGTTACAAATACAAGGTGTCTCAGTGACACCACACAGATACGCTGGTTGCGTATAACACAAAACTAAAAACAAAACAACAATACTCTCTCTCTCACCCCTCCCTTCATTTCTCTCTCACAGATACTCTCACAAAGGGATAAACCCTAACAAACAGATCTCACAAAACAGGGAGGATGATTCTTAAATGGGGAAAACCCCATCTCTTTTATAGCCTAAAGAGGTGGTGGTGGAGGGCGGTGGAGATCCTTCCACCACCCTCTTCTCCCTTCTCTTATCTGATCCAACTCAGATCCAGCTGTTTCAACTATTTCATCTTCAATCACATTCAACTCAAATTCAGCAATCAAGCAGGGATTCAACTCAAGCTAAGTCAAGAATCTCGACGTCAACGATTTCGGCAACCTCTATTGCCGACAAGTCGTGATTCAGGTAAGTTCTTCAAGTCGGTTTTGTTCTTTGTTTCAACAACAACAACAACATGCTGAAGGAGGAGGAGATGGATCATCAATAGAGACAAGGGCATTCCTCAAATATTAACCCATAGCTTCTCACTTCTCCTACCTCTTCATCCCATTCCATGCTCCTATGTCCTTACAACACTCACCTGATTTACAAACTTACAACCATTTGATTCTAATTAATCAAAAGAGACACAGTTCTCAGCTTATTGAACAAGAAGAAACTACATGAATAATACTATTTGAGAGTTTTTTTTTTTTTTTGACCAAAACCCGTTTTCTTTGAAAATTCTCAAACAGACAAGTCCTAATCCAACACAAGGTGTCAAAATCCAGTTCTAGAGCAAGTCTCGCCATCCAAGTGTATTCCCTCACATGATTACAGCTAAGCTGGAGTACAACATTATATTCAGCTAACTTCTTGTTGGTTGGCATTACCATACACAGGATAAGCCCCATATGCTGCAACAACATATGCATTTGGATTCTGAGGTGCAGCAGCTGCAGGATAGCCAGCATAACCTTCATACCCCTGCCCTCCATTCCACTGGTTACCAGGATCTGCTCTCTGCTTGTTCGCAGGACTTCGCCCCCAAGAAAGTCTAACTGTTTGTTTGCCAATAACTACACCATTCAGCCTCAAAAGTGCCTCCTCAACACTGTTTCTATTAGCAAACTGTACAAAACCACATCCTTTGCCAAGTGGTATTTTTCACAGTAAGAACATCACCATACTGCGAAAATGTCTGCCTCAGCTCGTCATCAGTAATAGTGGGATCCAGGCCTCCTACAAATATGGTTGTATTCGTCGAATCCTCTTCAGACTGAGCCGCAACACCATTTGAGCCATAACCACTTACAACCACAGCTTGTGAATTGTATTGTTGTTTCCTGGGGTATCAATTTGAGCCATAACCACCCATTTCCATTTACCCATCTAAACTCATAAAACAAAATTCAACAACAGAGATTACATAAAAATTGAAACTTGAAAATTACCTTCATTGCCCTTCCTTCTCACTGTGTTTACAAAGACCAGCCATGACCTTCTTCCTCAAATCAGAAACAGAGAAACACTTAAAAGGAGGGATTTTGATTGGTCGAATCAGATATAGATGAGTTCTCAGAGAGAAGCTTCACTCGTTCTCTGGACGAGTTGTTAATCTCCGAGGAGAGATTTGATTCTTCCGAAGAGATTTTGAAGCTTGGAATGTATTCCTGAAGCATGTTAGCTACTTGTTTGAATCGTCTAAGGTAGAGAAGAGTTTGAGAGCTGGTTCGAATCGAGGAGAGAGTGAGAGAGCTACATCAAGTTCTTTTTAAATCCACTAAATGAAAATGCCAGCTTTGACCCTGAAATCCTTCAAATTCTTGACGCACGTGCCCAACATTCTCCTAGGCACGTGTCCAGGAGGGTCCAGGCGAAAAACCCAGGCCGCCTAGAATTGTTGTATCACGAAACACATTTCACAACGAAGATAACAAATTATCCGTTATCATTTTCTTGCACCATAATTATGTTGGACTATTTTATAATACATTAAAGATGATCCACGTAAGTCTTGTTTGCTGAATATTTATTTTTGTTATCACTCTCTAATTTATAATTCATTCGTGCATCTATAAGCATCTATAATTCTGAAAAATTATAAGAAATATGTGCTTATGGCTCGGGGATAAAGATGTGAGTTAATTTACGAGCCATAAGCACATATTACTTTTCCTTCTAGTAATTTTGTTTGCCCATTCATCGATTTGCCTGTCTCACACTCCTTTCTTCCATTCACAAATCTAACGAAGGATGTGTTGCATTGGTCGCGAATCAATCTAATAAACACCAGAACAACAAAATGGTTTTTGCATCTCATCACCAATCACTACTACTACTACTAATAATAATAATAATAAATCAATATATAGTCA
Source organism: Berberis vulgaris (assembly GCA_963556465.1). NCBI lineage: Eukaryota > Viridiplantae > Streptophyta > Magnoliopsida > Ranunculales > Berberidaceae > Berberis > Berberis vulgaris. The sequence goes on from OY747137.1 coordinate 4,253,385, forward strand.
TATCCCTTAAATAGTCAAGCTACAATTATTAATATAGACCTCGCCAGGGTGCTGTGGGGGATTAGTTCTCAATGCTAAATAAAACTATGCATAAAACATGGTTACAATTCCCATCCGGAAATGCCTCTATGTCTCTCCTCCAACTAATTTGTATGTGTATATATACATATTTATCGAGCTTGCTTTTGCTCGTACATTTTCCCTCTATTTGCCGGATAACTTTTTTTGTCTAAAATGTCGAATATTCATGAAGATGGTATTATGTGCATTAATAAGACAACATCTGCTGTGAATTGACATATTTTCTCACAGGTTGACTATAGATATTTCGACCAGGTTCTCATGTTACAAATTATCTTTGTTTCTTTGACGAGAGCAATACTCGAGTTGGTCCTCAAGCCTCTCGATTTTATTACAACGATGGCACATTTATTGGTTAGTTCTTCCAAATTATGAAATTTCAATTTAAATATATAATAACCTTATCCTCTATTTGATATTAAAAAAAAAAACCTTCTTTGAACATGTGATTTCATCCGCCACAGACCTACTGCTAAGCTGATACCTATTAGCTGAATGTCCCAAAAATAACATAGCAAATCCTATAATACAAAACACAACATGAAATTGTTACCTTTCATCATGGTAGAGAGAGAGAGATTTTAATAGCAAACAAGATTAATGGATTTTAGTTTAAATCCTAGGAAAGTTGATACAAAGTTAATTAGGATAATATATTTGGAAGCAATTACAAGTAAACTTGGTTCTTTCCCACAATAACTATACAACAAAGAATTATTATTGTTTTTAAATACCATAATCATATCTTCATTATTTTTTTTATTTTTTTTTTGGAAAGTGAGCTGGGGTTTTTAGGATCCCCGAACCTTATATTAATAAAAAAGTTGATGATGAAGTTTACAATCGTTCATACGTTCACTCGTTTCATCATCTACAAAACAATAAACTTGCGTCAAAGCTTCAACAAAGAACCTAATTAGTTCTAGCTTCACCGTCTCCAGGTTAGGGAGTAACCTTGCAAAGTGTTTTGCTACTAAAGTGGTTGCATGATAGACCTGCCATAACTTTCTTCATCGTAATTACCAATCAATCCTTTAAGCACTCTCATGACCTGATTTATACCTAATGTGGGTCCTAGGATGTATGAGAAGTCGTCGTAAAGAATTGAAACACAATGAATCATGATATATAAATCATTGAATGTTAGCACTAATCTAGCATCCCTACAAGGTTCTAATAAGCATTTGCATTCTACCTGTATTACCATCATCAGTTACCTGAATTTAGGATTTGTTTTCTTGCTTCGAGAAGACCTTCGAGGAACATATTTCGTGGGAGGTTGTATTGTGGTAACCTCATGTTCTTTTTCAATCGTGTTTGGCCCCACCTTTGCTGCTTTCGCTTCAAGTATGCTTTTAACTTCAGTGACCAATGCATCCCTGTCTATTCTTGCAATTTCTGAATTCAAAACATTGATGACTTGGGGTGTTAGCCAATCCATGGGCGCTGTTGGATCTTCCCCCTGTCTTCCATCAGTTATCTCTTGTCCTACTTCAGGAAATGTAGAAGCTGGTTTTGAGGTTGCATCAACCTCTTCACTGCATATTTCCTCACTTTCTTTTATTGCGTCTTGGCCCCTATTCTCGATTATCTTTAGGATAGCTACCCCTAGTTCCATGCCTACCATCTGATTTGTGATGGGAAAAGCAGAGCGTATCTGATCAGTGTTGAACAATTCATGCTCACCATTTTGACACCCCGACTTCGGTTGTTGACACCCCAATGCAGGTTGAAACTCAGGACTTGTCGTCCCCGGGCTACCTAAATCATCATGATTAGTTGGGTCTCCTTGCTTCCCTTTTTCAATCTCACTAGCTGTGTATCCCACCTCTTGAAGGCCTTCCTATGTTGTTTCTTGTACGAATATGTCACTGGCAGTTGCCTTTTCTTTACTAGCCGAAAAATTCTTTGTTTGATTACTCTCATCTTCGACATTATCCCCCGTAAGCATCTCAAACTTGTTCGACAGCGATAAATTCATCGGCTCTTTGGCCACCGGTTTCTCCGCACCCACTCCCTCCTTTATTACCTCTCCCATATTATTTTTTGCACCACTCATGCCAACCTCTGATTTTGTAACTTTATTTTTATGAGCCACTAGAACATATTGCTGTTTGACAACTTTAGCTTCCATCTTTTGTTTTTCATTCTTCTCTTCGTTTACCACATGGGATGCTTTCACATTGCCCTTGAGACCTAACTTTTTCCTACAAAATTCCTCCTGATGCCCTAGCAAAGAACAATAATCACAATATTTGAACCCCGGGTATTCAATTTTCTGCCAAAAGCCCTTATTGTTAGCCATGTCTATCCAAATTCTATTAGGTAGCTTATCCACCAAAGACATCTCCACACAAACACGGGCAGAACTCGGGCGTGATAAACATCGAGCATGATCATCCATGCGCAAAAAACCACCAAAAGAGTTCACAATTGCTTTCAAAAGAGGGTGATGAAATAAATGCAAAGGCAAGTTAGGCAACTCTACCCATAATGGAGCCAATATCGGATCTGCTTTCAGACTGAAACCATCATGCCAGCGAAAAACTTTGAATCGAACTCCACGAATCAAAAAGGAATCTCTCGATAGGACTTTCTTTGCTTCTGCCTCAGATTGAAGACGGACTAGAACGTGGCGTTGATCAAGTAATCATAATGAGAAGTTTCCTAGGATACTCCAGTTTCTATTAATCGAATCCCGAATATCTTCCAAAGTTGGCTTATAACTAGAGAACTTCAATACAATCACATGCTTCTCCATAAAAGCTTCTCCACGTACTTCATTCGATGTCGTAAGACCAATTGTCGACTCTCCTTCTTTTCAGAATCTAGTTCCCTCCACATGCGTATCCGTAACCTCATCTACCAAAATGTTTCCAACGATTTGGACGAAAGAGAGGTTAGGAGCCCCTTCCATGGCTCCCCCACTTTCCATTGGGGGAGAAGGTATGGCAGCTATAGGTGTCGACATACCAAAACAAACAACCTGGTAGAACTAGGCCCGCACCTAGCAACAATCAAACCAGGAAATCAGGGAGCGTAACAGCGGCCAGAATGGAAGCTGAGACGTGATGACGGCCTAGTCTGACGGTGGCCTAAAGTGGTGGCAGCCTAGCGTGACGGAGGCCTAGCTTGCAAGCGGCCTAGTGCGGTGGTGGCCTAGCTTTGGCGACCAGAAAACAAGCTTGATGGCAGCTGTTTTTCTTGCTGAAACCTAGCCGCCACTTTAATCAATGGGTGAGATCGTCTCCAATGATCTTGAGACGGCTAAGATTGAAAGAATCAGAAACGAAAATTTAAGCTTGATGGACGGCTAAGACTGAGACACAAAGTTTGGGAGGAACCCAATGCAAAGCGCACTGAGGCGATTTGAAGGGCAGATTATTTATGATCTTTGATTAATATATAAATCTATCATTCATATATATTTTTTATTAATACATATCTTATAATCATCTTTTGGTATGTAAAAAAAATGGTGATGTTTTCACAGAGTGGTCAAATATTCGGAAGAACTGGTTTCGCAAGAATGGACGACTTGAGAATTCTTTTCTTTCAAGATGAAGTGATGACGAGAACTGAAACTTTAGGGTCATTTGCAATGATGATTTATGCATTCTTAGCGGGCGTAAAAGTGGACATGGCTCACTGGTCTGTCAACCTTAATCTTGCCATTAATTTTTACGCTTCATCTAAAGGAAAATGTTGTGCGCGACACAAAAGTTGGACAATTTCTCCCAATAATAGCAATATTGACATCAACAACCTCTTTTCATGTAATAAATAATTTCTTGACCGAACTCAAAATCCTTAACACAGAGCTAGGACGACAAGCTAGTTCTATATCTGCAGTCAGTGGCACCTGTAGCTGGATCGCGCTTATAATCTTTTTCATTACGATTGCATATTCAAATAGCCAAGAAAAATATAAAATTGGTTTTAGCTCTGTTAATATTCATAACAATGGTACTACGGAAGATTGTGATTTGGATTATCAAACGTACTGAAGCTATAAATGATATCCATTTGTTCGTCATATTTCTCATGATTCCGGCAACTGGATTCATTGGAGAGATCGTTGGTGTACGCTTCATGTTCGGACCACTGATATTAGGGTTGGCAATACCAAATGGACCTCCTGTTGGATCCGCATTGACAGATAGATTAGAATGTCTTATTTTTGGATTATTGATGCCAATTTACTTTTTGGGGAATTCTAAATGTCGAGGAAACCAGCGAGGGGAGTGAGGTGGAGGGGGGGGAGCCATTCGCTCTTCTCGAGATGCGTGCAAGAAAAGTCAATGCACGCATCTCGAGGGGAGTGAATGGCTCCCCTCCCTCCACCTCACTCCCCTCGCTGGTTTCCTCGCTCATTTCCTCGCCATGTAGCATCTCTCTTACTTTTTAGCTATTGGTAATTCGACAAGTGATCATGAATTCTTCGATACATTTTCCAGTACCTATGAATGGACAACGTTAATTCTAGCACTTAGTTTACTTGGGAAGTTCGTAGGCACTATCATCCCTTGCCTATATCTTTCAACGGTGCGGCGTTGCTTGGCATAACATTAACTACTCTTGGCATATTCGATGTTTCAATCTATTATAGCGCATTAGCTCGAGAGGTATGATTTCTAACCTCTTATCATGCTTAATTGTTTCATATTGAAATTACTTTCAAGGAATTTTGTAACAAGAACCTTTCTATGCATGCAGCCTGGGGAGAGAGCATTGATTAGTGTTTGGGAAGGGCGTTCAGCACGTGAGTGTCAATTCTACTCTTCTTTATCTTCTCCAAATTTATGGAGAGAATGATAGAGTTGACATTCACGTTGTGATACCCTCCCTAGACACAGAGACCATAATTTTTCTTGCAACAATTATGGCATTTGAGAAGACAATGATTCAAAAGTGTGCAAGTCATGTTCCTCAACCCACTCCATGTAAGAGCAACTAATATCCACCAAACAGTATACTACAACCACCACCAATACTTATTTCGGGTAGGATTTGGGAACAAAGATTTTTTACAACAAAGATTTTTTACAAAAAAAAATGTTACACACGCTTATGTCACCACTTAGAAATTTCAATGAAAAACAATCAAATATTTGTGTAATTTAATTTGATGGTCATCCTTAAAGGGTAAACAAAATATAAAGGTAAAGAAAACATACTACGAATATATAAAAAATGGAGAAAATAACAAGATATTATTTACTCGAGTACCATAGAATAAAAACAAAACTGTACAATAATTCAATGTCTGTGTAATTTAATTTTATGGTCTAATTTGATACATTTTTATTAAAATTTGTTTAAAATGTCATGTAAATGATAGTCATGAGTAAAGAACACGTGCAGCGCACATGCGGACTACTAGCTTCCCTTAACTGTCATAATATTTCTCACATCTTTCCGTAGATCTTAGAGCATCTCCAAGAAATCCTGTATAATTTCATTTCATTTACTACTAAGTTAAAGATCACATTTGACGAAGTTAGTATTTCTAAAATTTATGAATTTTTATGAAAGCGGCTTATATAGAAACGAGATCACTCCCACCAAATACTATTGCTGCTGCTGCTACTACTACTAATACTAATACTAATAATAATAATAATCCCAAAAGTTTGTTCACTAGTTCCAAATGACCTAATTAATCTTCACTAATAAGAAAAATATGTGTAAGAAAGAAGTACTGAAGGAAGGTTTTGAGATTGCACTCATTATTCGAGCCATAGAGAGTTGCTATAACCTCATGATTGTGAGGAGACAATAAGAAAACTACTCTACACTCCTTGCTGAACTCACAGAATGGAATGAGTATCCCAAACTTGGATTCTTCGGAGACATTGTTGCTTCATCAGACTTCAAGGGAAACATTCCTATATTAGTGGTACAACAACATTCTTGTGTATCTCGAGATGAAGTTTTAGAAAATAGTGATGAATGATAAATAAGTATAATGCATTTCACAAGTATTGTTAATGTTACCATTTGCCTCTTCTTTTTTGGTTCTAGTGTAGAATTAAATTGGGGTTTTTGAAGAGATGGATATTTTCAAATTTATCTGATTTCAATCTACACTTTTGGTTACTTTGTGAAGGATTTTAATACAACAATTGTTTTTAGTATATGGGATGTTCAATCGATATATATCTATATTACAAATTAGAATGGTGTTTGAGGTTGGAGATTAAAGATGGTTGAGATTTAACCAAATATAAGAATCTTATGAATCGTATAGAATTTAAAGCACCAAGAGTGCATGGGTTCGATTCTCATACCCAATATTTTAATATTTATTTATCTTGACATTTAAAGTAAAATAAACTTTATTTTATCATGTTAAACTTTTATCGTGCCAACGACACGGGAAATACTCTAGTCTATATTACAAATCAGGATGATGTTTGAGGTTGGAGATAAAAGACAACTGAGATTTACCCAAATATACGAATCTAATGGATCATATAGAACTTAAAGCACTAAGAGTGCATGAGTTCGATTCTCATACCTAACATTTTGATATTTATTTATTTTTCTTCAATTGTTGATGGTGGTGATTAGGCATGTAAGTATGAAGGATAAAAACTTAAGGGTGATCATGTTTTGACAAATTTTAAACTTTTATTATGCCAATGGCACGGAAAATACCCTAATGTATGTACATATTAGGTTGGGAAATGACAACTACAGTTACAACTTAAGTTTTGTTAGATATCATCTTGTCGTATAAGTGATACCCAAAAATCACCTCATTTCTAATGTGTTTTGGAAAGTAATGGTGAAAATTGATGAAAAACATATAGCAGATGATATATAAGCTAAATACTCAACCTCCAAAATAAGTGATTTTTTGTGGGCACGGTCTTGTATATTACAAATCAGAATGATGTTTGAGGTTGAAGATAAAATACGATTGAGATTTACCCAAACATAAAAATTTAACGGATCACATAGAACTTAAAGCAACAAAATATAAGTTAAACATAGAACTTAAATATAGTTTACGGTTGATATTCATTTCATCTAATGGCTGAGACTTAAAGTTAGTTTTTATGTCTTACCTTTAATCAATCCCCAATAAGAGTGCATAGGTTCGATTCTCATACCCAACATTTTGATATTTATTTATCTTGATATTTAAAGTATAATAAACTCTATTTATCATGTTAAATTTTTATCGTGCCAACGGCACGGGAAATACCCTAGTATATATATAAGAAGAGTACACCAAAAACATGTGTCCCCCTTCTAACCCTCCTCTGCTTATATGGCATACTTTAAAAATAACGAAAAAATGAAAAAATAATAATAAGAGATTACAAGGTTCCACAATATATTGTACCGAAGTCACCAAAATTTGGAAAATTTCGCAAACTAAGTATTTACACAATAAAAAAAACTTACTTCCTATGGACTACAAAAAAGAAAAAAAAAACTCTCTTTGGAAAATATAGGGTTTATTTGAGTTTAACACTCATTAGTTTTTGCCTATTAGAATTTGGCATTCGTTTTGAAAACTATTTGAGTCTAACCCTCTTTTTCTGACGTAACCGTTAAGTTCACATCATTGATCGGTCAAGATTAATTTTCAAACCCTTTTGCCCTTACCTTAGGTTAAACCATAGTTTAGCCCAAAAGAAGACACACCTCCTTCCTCTTCCTCGCGGCGATCTCCCTCCTCCCTACTGTGACGGAGATGCACCTCCCTCTCCCCTGCTATAGCAAAGACGCTCCTCCATGCGATGAAAATGCACACTCTTCCCTGCGACGAACAAATCGGCAATGAAAAATGTGAAATTGGATATCCATGCACGATTAATGCAAAGTTATAAAAATGTTCCAGAGTAGTGGTTCCTCACATTGCTATTTGGCAACATTGGATTGCTAGTTGAGTACACGTGTTGTCATCTTTTCTTTCCTCTTTTTATCTTTGCTTCCATGCATGGATTTCTCCTCCGAGTATAGAGAGTGAGAGAGCTCTCACGAAGAAATGAGCCCTTCTAGGGGTCGAGGGAGGGAGCGAGGGATGGGTGGAAGCCACCCATTCGTCTCGAGATAAATGCATTTGCCTCAAGATACACGATGTCACTTATCTCGAGGCAAATGGGTGGCTTCCACCCATCCCTCGCCCCTTTCCCTCGTTCCCTCCCTCGACCCCTAGAATTTTCGCGAAGAGATATAAAACAAAGAGTTTTAGAGATAGAGAGAGAAGGGAAAGCTTTCTCCTTTATTATTTCTTCTTCTTTATCATCAGCAACAAGGTTTAGCAGACCCCATTGCTTCAAATTTTGAAAAAAAAATTCTCTGCATAGTAGTTTTCAACTACCCAAGTGGGAAGATCCAATTTCACTTCACTTCACTTCCACTTATTCTCTTCATCGGATCTTGTTCTTGCTCAATCAACACTTCCAAATCCAGCATTGGTTCTTTTTGTTATCTAATTAAAGAAAGAAGATCCGTTTGATTGATTTGGGTTTGATTCCAATCTCAAAATTTCATTTCCTAATCTGGGTATCCCCCAATTTGCTCTGTTTGTGCACATTTTATTATTATTATTATTATTATTATTATATATTTATTATTATTATGAAATGAGATTGGAAATCGAACTTCTTTGCAGAATTGAGAATTGGGGGTGTGGGGTTATTTTCTACTAGTATGTTTCTGATCTGGTTTTTTGGTATAAACAATGGAAGACAACCAAGAACAGAAGCAACATGTGTGTAAGTTCTGCAATAAGATATTCATGTGTGGGAGATCTTTTGGGAGGGCACATGAGGTGACACATGAGCAACAACTCTTCACTTGAAGAAAAAGGAGAAGAAGTTGTTGGACAATAATAAGAAAAATAAGAGGTGTGTCTTCGTCGCAGCAAGGAAGAAGGAGATCGCCGCGAGGAGGAAGGAGGTGTGTCTTCTTTTGGGCTAAACTATGATTTAACTTAAGGTAAGGGCAAATGAGATTAATATTGACTGGTCAATGACGTGGACTTAACGATTTTGTCAGAAAATGAGGATTAAACTTAAATAGTTTTCAAAACGAGTGTCAAACTCTAATAGGAATAAACTAATGAGTGCCAAACAAAAAAACCCGAAAATATACTTCTATGGTTTGGACTCTTTTCTATATGGTTTTTTAGTTGGGTTTTTTTTTTTATAATGTCCCCTAAAACATAATCTAAATTAATGTTGTCCCTCATTTTGTTTAAATCAAAGTTTGTACCCCAAAACCCAATTTCTGAGAAGACCAAAACTCTTTTTCTATATGATTGTAGGATTCTTAGGTTTCACGTGTTTAAATCGAACATCATCAAGCTTCTTCAATTAAAAATTACATATTTTTGTGACATGAGTGTTGATTTTGTGAGTGTTTTAGCAGTAGCACAATACGCATGTTTCTATTGTTCAAATTTAATTTGTAAAAGTGGTCATTTAATCATACAAGCAAAGATATTTCTAGATCCCAATACACCCAAACCTAGATAGTTGCCAAAAAGCACAAGCCAGAAAACACAATATGTGCCCCGCCACACCCTTGTAACTCCAAATACCCAGATTTGTTACAATTCCTCCTGTGATACTCCAACCTCCCCATGAATTGGTTATTCCTAAACGAGTCATGAAGGGTATAACATACCCTGTCTCTACATTGGATCAAGAACGGGGTCAAAAGGATAAAAAACGGCTAATTTGTATAGAGCCATTGAGCCAACCCACCCAGAAACTAGAGCTGTTTATTTTATTTCATTTTATTTTAAAAAAATTGGTCATTGACCCTTATTTAGTTACTAATCTATGCCCGAAGGCTACATTATTGCCCCCGTAGGAATAATCAAACAATGCCCGAAAGCTACATCATTTTTGCTACTTAACATCCATGTCGCCTCCACCTCACATGAAGACTTGTTTTCGCTCTGGTCCATTGCCTCCACCTCACATGAGACTTCTTTTTGCTCCGCTTTAGAACATCTAAGCAACTGCATTCAATACCTGAAGGATAATCAATAATAGAGTACATGTGCTTCTAATAATCGAGCGAAAACTTACAAAATCCTAACTAGCCCGCAACCTCTCACAAGGAGAATAGATGTCTGACCAATTGAGCTATAATTAATGGACTTCATTTATGCACAATAACCGTAATCCACAAATAATGAATGCATAACCAAGTATAAAAATTAGTTTAATGCATCAATTTATCTCTATGCTAAAAAAAATAAAAGGAAACATAGAAAAAGAAAATCGTGCTAGCAATGATTGAGGAAATGCAAAATGATGATTTTTGCTAATAATTTTTTGGGGCAAACTCATGAAGCGTAATGTAAAAGATTATTACAAGTTAGGAGCAACCTAATAACTTACCCCAAATAACCGGTGAAATAAATTGATATTAGAATAAATATATAATGCATGCATATTACCATTGATGCAGTCGTTTTTCACTCCCTGCTTTGACCTTGACCTACAAACTTGATGACCTGCACAAGGAACTCACGTGAGTCATAGACCACCGTTGTGGTGGCCGATGACATTCCGATGCTAAAGTCAGACAATGATCTCAGGAAGGTAAAATGTTGTAAACAGGAAATTTGTAGCGTACCTTAGCTTACCAACCTCATGTCTTATTTATAGTGCAGGAGTCCTGGTTTAACCAGGCCATCGATGGCGTAGCTTAGGAAAGAAGATCTGCGTGGAGATCCTTCTCTAATTAGGAGTCGTGTTGTGGAGGGAAGTTTTCATGTTAGCCATGTACTTCTAGATACGTGGGAGATAGTTCCCATTATGAGAGTATTCTATAGGTGGAAGTCTCCATATGTGATACGTACTCTGGAATATGCTTCTTAGTTGGAAGCAAAGAGCCGCTGTAATTGTCCGTCTGAAGTTGATCCTCAAGATATTTGTCTTAACATGGCTTACGGGTATTGAGGATAGCTATGAGACACGTGGGCCTAGCAGGCTGTAAGAATTCGGGTCCGTTTGGCGGACTGCATTTGGCGGGCTTAAAACCACATGAACTGAATCAGTGTTGAGCTGACGCTAGGGCGTATCTTTCCTCGATATCATCATGACACATGTACGACGCAAAGTTGAGATCGTTTTAGTGTATCATCAGCTACTCCCCCCGAGTTAGTGGGTCATCACATCGGTTAGCTAAGTCATTTCTTGAAAAGATACACCGCTCATGATGATTGAGTCTGAATCATTGCTTGAGCTGTGCACTTCATTAATTAAATATGCGTCGGTTCAGTGGAGAAGATGCGAGAACCCAATCCCTATTTAGGTCATCCTTTGTGCAGAGACTAACTCTTCTATTTTCCTGCTTTTAGAGATATTGCTTTGTTCATCTTCTGATTGAAAAGATTGTTCGTCTTCTTCATGGATCAACAAAACCTTTTTGATGACGCAACTTTGGCCAAAGGCCTTGAGATTTTCGAAGACAGGTTGTTTTCCGAATCGGGCCTTGCTGAAATCCGTACGAAGGATGATTAGAAGCCAATGTTGCCACCGGCAGGGTTCATCTGTTGCACCACGGGATGCTTCAAACTGCAGTCTGTTTTCCTGTTTTGGATGTGATTTGGGACTTCCTTGGAATTTCTCCGGCCCAATTGGTGCCTAATGGGTACATGATCATTCTTCTCATTTTGATTAGGGCGAAGGAAGCTGGTGTCCGTGGGTGATCCAGTTGCTGACTTCTCCTTGGTTAAACAATCACGCTGTCTGTAAAATGATGTCATCGACTTGCTTTGAGAATTTGCCCAGTGACTTCAAGTCCTGGCAGAAGTATTGCTTCTTGGCTCCTGCGGATTCAAAGTATTTAATGTTCAAGACTCGTCCGCTCGAACGAGAGTTCAAGCTACTTAGTAAGTATAGATTTTTCTTCTGATTCCATTGCGCTTGATCGTATGCTAATCGTTGCTCATGTTTCCTTGCAAAACGATTTCCCACTACTCTTCATACCCCAGAGGAGTGAAACACTATGGAGACATTTTGCGACTTGCCAACGAAGAATGTGGTGGAGGTCATATGTGTTCCCAATTTCATTCGCATTGGACTGTGGGACAACTGGCATGAGTCCCCCACTCTTTACCGATCATTGCGAGTTAAGTTTGAAGGTGGGGCCCCTTCTAGAAAAAGCAAAGTTGACGGGCCAAGGCTCTTGTCTTGTCTGACACGGAAGGGTCGTCTGAGACGCTTGCCTCCTTTGTAAGTTCAAAGAAATTTCGCGTTAGAACTGGGTTGTGTTCAAAATGATCCGCTCCAGTGAGTGAAGAGCGTGAGCCTGATCGACCCGTCAGGGTGGAGTCCGATGTAGTCCGGTTGGGAGAGGGACCACCTGCAATTAGCAGGGGTTGAAGATGTATCGCGTCTTAGCACCGCACAGGCGGAAGCTCTGAGCGAGCAGTTGATGCTAGCTGCAATGACAAATTTTACTAGTGCCAATACGCCCGGGACCGTTTCGATAGAAGGTTCCTGTGAGGATCCACCTGAGGTTCTGGAATTCGATCGTCTCATCGGTAGGCTGTCCGATAGTGGTCGTGGTGGCACGGGCCAAGTTTCTCATAATCCGCATTGTTCTCTGTCTCACTCCAAGCCGTATCTCAAGGTGTTGGAGGGTCTGTTGGACAACTCACTTCCTCTTCTTCCTCCGGATCCCGCTAAGCCGTCTCACACTAAGGGATAAGGAAAGGTTGCAGAAGAGAGCCTAGGAGCAGTGGTGACTACAAAGGGTGGTGCTGGCGTCCTCATCCTGAAGAGCTTCATCCGTATGCGCGGATAAGTCTGTTTGCCCCGGACCTAGTAAAGATGAGTACTCAAGTCCGGCACTAGGAGGTTGATGTGGACTATAAGCATATAAGCAGGCATCATAGCTTGCTGATGGATCACACTCCAATACCCGAAGAGGATATGCTAAAAGGGCGTATGGATAAGGGTTTAAAATACCTTATGTTAGGAATGTCTCACTTGAGCCAGGTGGCCGTTGTTGGGACGGAAGCCGAGGTGGCCCGTGAGAGGGTGTACACCATGGAGTGTGTCTTTTCGCACATGCAGATGTTGTATTCTGATGCGCTTTATGAGATTGAGCTGCTGAGGATGTGGGCTGAAGAGAGGAGGCTGGAACGGTCGGTCGTTGCTGCTGAGGCTCAGAGGGTTCGTCTGGATGCCCTTGAGTCTGATTTAGTAGAGGCAATGTCCACGAGAGATAGATTCCAGGAGGAGTTGGATCTGACCCGCCGTGATTTGGAGGTTGCGCAGGAAGGTGTGGCTAAGGCGCGTTCTGAATTGTGGTCCCTTGCTGAGGAGAATGCCCTGAAGGAGGCTAATTGGGCTATTCAGAAACAACAGCTGGAGTCCGAGCTCGAGTGGCAAGGAAGGCTGAGGACCAACTTGAACTGGAGCAACATGAGCTCAGTGCTATAAAGAACAGTCTGATTACGGAGCAGTCTAATGTCGATGCACTGACTGGCAAGCTGAAGCTATTGGAGCGTGAACTTGCTGAAGCGAAAGCTCGTGAGGAAGAACTTCTCTAGGAGCAAGGCAAGTGTGAATTCCGCTGGGTTGTACATGGTAGGTTGAAGCTGCTGGGGCTGATGAATGAAGAGCATCCGGAATGGGACCTTGATCACTATAAGATGTTGTATGTAGACTTATCAGGCATTTGCGTCGTCAGACGAAGAGGGTGATCCAAACCATGATGCTCAGATTGTGGCGCATACAGATGCAACTCCTAATTCCTCCTCTGTCAAGCTTAGCTCTTATGTTTTTGTACCCCCTCCTGATAAGGAGTAGACTTTATACGCTTGTACCGCTTTTACTTTAACTGTTAATGAAAACAAATCTTTTTTGAATATGCTCTGCATCTGTTTCATGTTTGTTTTCCCTATTGCGCGCTTTTTGTTTTGCCTTGTCGTTTTACTTTGGCATAGGCTGGTTAGATCAGTAGAAAGTTGAGTAGTCTATCTACTGTTGAGAGTTCGAGAATTTTTCACATTTCAGTCGTCCACTGAATGAGCCTAAAAATATAATGGCCCTAACTGCATTTTCGAGCTAAAGATTAAGTGAAGCCTGGAAGGGATGGAAGGGAATTTTAAGGGCTAAAAACTAGAAAACAACAAACAAACCCTCAGGATTGAAGCTCTCAAAGAGTCTCTTGTTTGCTCTTTTTCTTGACTGAAAAAGATAAGTAAACTCCATAATAACTTGGCTAGCCACTCAAAGACATGTTACAAACTGACTAGCCATACCGATGTTGAATTCTAAACAGCTTTTGCATAGACTGTCACCAAATTCTAAGCCTACGTACCAAAATTGATCATAAATATTAAACTTAAAATTGAAAAAAAAAAAAAAAAACTCTTAAGATCGGGGAGAGAAGGAAGTCCACTCTGTTTTCTTATATACACCAACAAACTATATAAAGGGTATAAAAAGATAACACAGGACTTCCAACACAATGACCAAATCGAAGCACGAGAACACTGTGAGCATTGTTACTCAGAAGTTTTAGAATCTACTGAACACATGCCAAAAATAGGTTCTCTACTCTCTTCCAAGAATGAACACATACTCTACCTCCCTCGAGCCAAAAAAATACACAAAGTACATATGTTGACTGACTCGCAGCATCGATTTAAAACACTTCGGCGACCTTGCTAGCAAGAATACGTTCTCGTCTTTCAACGTATCCATAAGGGAACCAACCTGCCTTCCCTTTGCATTCACCTTCAGCCCAACCATTGTTTGATACCTGTTTGAAGCAACAGTTGAGTATAAGAGATGAAATAATGTGAAATACAACTGATACAAATCTCGTGGATACAAGATGAGCCACAATAAGATAAGTTGATCTTGAAAGAAATTTTTTGTGTTCATAAATAAAATGGGGAGAAATTCACACAAATACTAATAGGAATTGTTAAAAACCATGAAGAACTAATAGGAAATAGAGGAGCTTTTTAAACGCATCTGGACTAATATAAGAAACTCTATACAACATTTAAACATACTATTCCTTGTTTTCCCTCCCCCAACCTCAACTTCAGCACCCAAGGACAAAGTTGCAGTTATACACTTCTTTCACATTGAATGTGAAAAGAAATTGTTTTGAATTGTAGTATGCAAAACACTATAGTGCAAGAAAAAGAAAAGACCTTCCGCACGACAACATAGTCACCAACTGACAAATTGAGTTCCACATCAGACTCCGCCTGATATGAATGGACAACCTATACAAAAGGGAACGAGAAACAACGAAGAGAGTAAGAAAAAAAAAAAAGTTCAAATCACACATTGTTGCTTGGATATTAAAACAGAAACACACTGATTACCTCTCCTAAAAAGTAACCCATGCCATCTGTTGCTCCATCATATGTTGAAGAGGCAAAGACACCATTAACTTCTTCATATGATGGAGGAGGTGGCATAGAGTTGTCTGGAATGGGACTAGGGGAAGCTTCAATTCTCTGACGCTCTGACACCATCTACCAATCACAAAAATTAAAGGTTAACAAATTACAATTGTCAATTTGAAAATGGTCAACATAATAATATAAATCTTCAACAGCTAGCTGATGCAAAGATGATTAAAAAAACTTGGCTGATTACCTCGCCCTCAAGCTGATCAAGTATCTGTAGAACTCTCTGATGATAGGTGCGTTCAGATTCAACCTTTAATGTAGAAAAACGAAAAAAATAAGATGTCAAACTTGACCCTTGTTTGAAATAATGAGTACTTGGCTTTATCATATTGAACAGTCAACATGCATTACCATGGAAATAAGCCGCTGAAGCGTTAACCGCTGCTGTTGCGCTTCTACAGCAGCCATTGCTGCTGCTGCTTCTTTTCCTAACGTTGCAACATTTGACTTCAGCTCTTGCAGCTTAATTTCTGCAACCTCCAGCTTTGAAGTAAAATCAGGATTACCCATGTTGGATTCCCTCACTTTAGTTTGTCTTTTGGAGACTTCAATAGCCTGGGCATACCCAAAATGGAATATCTAAGCTTCAGAGAACTACAACATGGACCTGATAGGTATTTTAATGTTTCTAATCATATTTGCATTACGACGTGTCAAATTTGTACTGGAAATGTTACTATATAAAATTTTCATTAATAGTATATATCATATTCATGTTATGTTATGTTGTGAATTACAAACTCCTCATGCACAGTTATGTAGCCTAAGGTATGTGCCCCGTACACGTGCCCGAAAGTTGATTGATAATTTCACGTAAGCAAAAACATAAAACAGTCACAAACACATTTAGCTCGCTTAAAAGAGACAGTTCCATTAAACTCTACCTGAGCTTCAGCTTCCTGTCGCATTTTATCGTAACGTTGGGTAAGATGTCGAGCATCTTCCAATGGAGCTCCCATTACCATCGCTCTCAATGGTTCAGCAACCTGAATATTAGAGAGTCATACAAAGCGTTATATGCCAGAGTTGAAAACAAAACATTAACATGTACAAAATTTCAAAACATTAGAAACACATCACTTAAGAGTAAACCCATAGAAAATATAGGTGAAAAGTAAAACAATAAAAAAGGAAAAGAAAAAATTGTAACAACTCATTATCAAGTATAATCTTTGAAGGCTTCAAATCAAGTCTAATTTGACATCAAAATTGAAATCTAAAACAGTGTGACTTGAGCTCAAGAGACCTTCAATTTTTGCCCAAGACAACTCAATCTTCTGTAAACAATCATTCAGTTAATTCGGAAAGTCCGACTCCATTTTGAGGGATATTGATATTACATTTCAAATAAAAACCAAATCCTGATCAAAGAAGGAAATAAAGAATTTTTTTTTTTATCAAAGTCACTGTTAATGTGCTCATAGAAGTAACAGCTGCCGCTAACATATTCTTTGGAATCTAATTTGGAATGAAATAAAACAATATATGTTGCACACATAAGGATACTAACACAGATGTCATGCCGGACTTGGTAATGCGACAAATCTCAAAAAAATTGATAACCAAGACGACATGAGTACGGATGGGACATTAACACATTATTAAGATCATAAGCGGTAAGTCATATTATTTAAGATCAAAAGCGATAAATCATATCATACGAACATCCATGTCAAACTTCATTTATTAGTAAAAGTGGGTAATTAGGTCTAAATATCACCCAAAAAAATGAACAAGTTTGTCCTTTATTCAATTACCTTTAGGATTGATATCTAGATGGTAAGAAATGTTCAGTTTATTCATCCTTCCAATAAAACAATATATGTTGCACACATAAGGATACTAACACAGATGTCATGCCGGACTTGGTAATGCGACAAATCTCAAAAAAATTAATAACCAAGACGACATGGGTACGGATGGGACATTAACACATTATTAAGATCATAAGCGGTAAGTCATATTATTTAAGATCAAAAGCGATAAATCATATCATACGAACATCCATGTCAAACTTCATTTATTAGTAAAGGTGGGTAATTAGGTCTAAATATCACCCAAAAAAATGAACAAGTTTGTCCTTTATTCAATTACCTTTAGGATTGATATCTAGATGGTAAGAAATGTTCAGTTTATTCATCCTTTCAATACACAAAAGATAAAGAAAACAGTTACAGGAAGCATTGTCCACGGAGCATACAAGAAGTGTATCACGCACGCCAACCCCATGACACATGCCGACCTAAGTCAACACGTGTCTCGGGAGCGTCCAACAAGTGTCGTGTCCGTGTTTCCTAGAAACAATTGATTGAATCCCATAAAAGTATTAATCATGCCAATGGTGTTATGGTCTAGTGGGTTTGTCCCCCACGTCCTAGGTTTGAGACTCACCTGCGACATGGTTTTTTTCTTATGGTTGTTGACCTGTAGGTCGCATCTTGTTGATAGGTTGTGGGATTCTTAAAAAGCCAACTCGCTTTCAAAAAAAAAAAAGATGGCGCAAGAAGGGAAGGGTAAGATAAAATCAAATATGGTGTAGGAGGTTTACCACTAGAATCATGTTTACTGGATTTCTCGACCAACCAAAAACCACCGCTTTGAATCAGGAACCATGACCTTAAGAGTACCAGGCAAAGGGAACATGTAGGCCAGAATCTCCGTGCCCCCAAGTTTTCTAAATAAAATGAATGCGAGCCACTAAACAAGGTGTATGTTTGTGCATGCATTTAGTAGAACCGTAGAGGTTGCGCTTCTGATTACAGTTTGATGTTTTCGCTACTAGTAAATGAGTGAAGCTCTTCAGGAAAGTTCTTAAACCTCTATCATATGTTACACCAATATATGAATGGGACAAGGCATAATTGCCAAGCACTTCTAATTAGAGTTCCTTTTTAAAATAAAAAAAATAAAAAGGAATATTAAAATGGCTCTAATTAGAGATGTAAACTCAAACAAAATAAGATCAGACTGATTTCTTCACAAATAATCGCTGATACCACCTAGTTGAATGATCTCGGAAGAATTTGGAGTGAAATAGAATTAGAAGGGGGTTGTCTTGTGGTTTTCTTTGGAAGGATAAACGAATTGATTGAGTCCAAGTGCTTCCGTCATAATAAAGGTAACGATTTCAAGCCGAATGAAGTGTATCTTATTTACTGAATGAAGATTAGCAGCGATCCTAACTGAAATCGAGTTGGCATATTAAGATTCAATCAGAGTATATATGATCCCACAAAGGCCATTAACGACCCAGGAAAGATATATTGTGGAATATCTAAAGAAGAACGAAAGGGGATGAGAAACTCTATCATGGATACCTCAACACCACTGAAGACAATGAGGTATCAAAGGCTAGTCTGAGTCTCTGAAAACAAATTGTGATCCAACAATATAGTTTTAAATTAGAGATTAATTGTTTATATTTCCCTAGCTGTATAATTCATGAAGATTACACACCCTTAGTTGACTAAAAAGTATATCTGCAGAGAAAGACCTAAACATCAAATGGTTTAAGATTACGCTATTCTGAAAGAGCTGTCATTTTTAAGCCTCAGATCTCTTATTTCAATTTTCTTAAGGATGAAAAGGTTGATGGCCCAATGCCATCAGTATATGTATCTATCTACTTTCCCATCAAATACCCACTCTTCCCAAAGTCCACTTTTCCAAAAAATTTAGGGAACAATCCCATCATCATTTATGGCACGACATATTGGGAAATGCCTAGTACCAACCATGCACAACCCAATTATACTGTACTTCATTGACTCTCTTCCAAGTTCCTATTCTTCTATCAAAATTGATAAGAAACCCTATACATATATTTAGCATAATAAGAAAGATCAGTGAAACCCCACATTAAAAATTGTGATAAAAAATGAGAGGGTTGAAGATAACCATAAGTAATCCATAAAATCAAGTAGATTCCTATGTCATACAAAGATCAACTACATCACTTCAATGCAGATTTTTAATTCGAACAGAAAAAACTGAACTCATCATACATTATGACAAGGGCCACATTGTGTTTTTGCTGAATATGATTTTTTACAAGCAATGTCCTATGCTTATCATTCAAACAATTTTCTTTTCTGACACACACACTTAAAACAAAATAAAGTTCAAACAGAAGAGTTCATACTCTATACACGACATTTTAATCATTTGGTCACACAAGATGATTTAGTTTTGTATGGTAGAAAAACCAGAAACAATTACTTCAATCATTAGATAGTAATTGAGAATCTTCTCCTGCTAGAACCATCCATCAGTCAGGTATTAAAGGCTAGTCCTTGAATATCTTCATAGTCGAAGGGCTGCTCAGGCCCTCAGACCACATCATGTAATTAAAGCAACTATTTTCAGCTCGAAACACATATTTTCCAGGAAGGGGAAAAAATAAACTCGTATTTTCTACAGAATGTAAAGCATACAGTGTGCAATTGTTTCACATTCCTGTCAACCATCATGTTTCACATGTAAACCACAGACTTTGAACTATGAAGTATATATAGAAATGATTTGTTGTGTAAAAGTAGCTCGTAGTAGCTAAATCAAAATATTGGAAGAACCAAGCCATCCACCCTCTGAAGAGTGTTGGCATTACATAATATTATAAATACAGAAAAGGATAGGATGTACAAGAGTTCCTTGTATGGTATTATTTAACAGATCAAACCTGTGTGCCAAGGGCTTTGAGTAAATTTCCACGCTCTTTTTCCATTTGAGAACGAGCTCGCCCATAATTTAATGCAGCTTTCGACAATGTATTCCCACTGGTGCAGGTATTTTCTGTACCATATTTCCTGCTGTCATCTGACAACTTTGTTCCTGTTGATAAATTGGGGTTTGAGTACATAAGTACTGCGACCATATTGTAAATTAAACAAAATATACTTTTAAAGGATAATTGCACTTCTGTGGTTTACCTATTTCAACTTGTTTTGATCCAGTCACAATGTAACCTTCTACTCCTCGAACAACATCCCTTTGGAAATGCTGGATCATGGAATTGCTGGTAAACTTAGAAAAGTAGTAAAGGTGGGCTAGAAAGGCATTTATCAAAATAAAAATGGAAAGAAACTTAAGGTGATGGATAACCTTTGCAGCACGGGTTGAAATATAAAGGTTCTCAAGCTTTTGATGTTGCTGAAGTTCTGCTTCATCGGCAACTACATCTGGGCCCCCATAAGCTCCAAACTGCTTCAGAACAGCCTGAGGAAATGTTTAGGAATAAGTAAGACGAGTTACTTCAAAAAAGCTACCAGTTGACGCATACAGCTGCCAGTGTTAGAAGGATGCAAACACAACACAATAAATACATATAGAGGAGTTGCGATAAACATTTCCATGCAAAGCACGTACTAACAAAAAAAATCCATGAAGAACAACAGAAAACAAAAAGGGTGCTAGGTCTCGCAAAAGTATGCCTTTGACTGAAGTTGATTGTAGGTTGCACGATCACTTTCAATATAGTGGCATACCCATGTCAGACAAGTCGCGGGTTCTTATGCAACAATTCATTTTTTTTCAATTTCAGGAATGAAACCTGCACAAATAATGCGATATTCCAAGTATGGACTAGTAGTTTATTGCTATCTGTCGTTGTTTGCTGTTTCCATAACTAAAATTCATAGCCAATTTCCATTTTAATGGAAAAAAAAAAACAGTCATCTAATCTTTACATCTCAACTTAATATTAATAAATATTGTCAATGATTGAACATCAACCCGTATCCCCGAATCTTAATTTTTCAACATTCGATGTGCCAACACCCCTCAACTGTTTTCCAAGTCTGACAAGTGTACTCGCCGCATCCGTACAACAATATAAAACCAAAGACATGGGAAGCACAAAATGTTTAAGAATTTTAAAGATGGAAAGGAAAGGGGTTGCAGTTACAATATTCAATTGGAGAAATGTTGACATTTTCAATTATGAGCTGCTGTTTAAGAACTCGGATGGGTTCTTCTACAAGATTACTTACATTGTAAATGGTGAATCATGAAATCCTTGCTTCTCACATCATCAACACTGATTACAATCAATCGAGCGTTTTTCCTTTGATCTCAATTGTTTTTGCATGTACTATTTGCTTCCAATTAGATTACTATCTAGAACAAAAATTGTTTTTTTTTTAATGTCTCAACACAAAATCAGGCTTCCCACATTGAGATTGTGTTTAAAAGGCTAAAATTTATAGATTTTCAGATGTATCTTCAAAATTCAAACAAAGCAGAAGTACATTTCATGATCTCCCAACATGCCCCATTAAATTCAACAACTCTTGAGATTTCCAACTAAAGCACCCCAATCAGATCCAAACACAATCACAGCTCAACACAATCTCCAAACAATCAAAACCCCAATGCAACAAACCCCCAACCCCAAATACCCACACCAAGGAACCCCCCAATCACAACCAACAATTTGCATGTTTTCACGTAGAATCACAAAAATGATCATTTGGGGCAGCTAAAAAATCAAAACTTTAACCCAAAAACAGAACCCCCACACAGAGATCTTCACCTAAACTACCAGATCTTGATGTAACAGAGTTACTAATCAAATTAGGGTTTTGTACAAAAGGGTTGAAAAAGGGCATAGAGAAAAACAGTTACCTGTTGTTGCTTTGCGACCTGCTCTCTAAGCTTCGTTGCTTGTTTCCTGATTGCTTCCATTAACAACTTGCAGAGAGAGAGAGTGTCTACAGAAAGAGAAAGGGTTTGAAATGTTGAAAGAGAAGGTGGTGGGAGTACCCACACACACTTAAAAAATATATTTGTTTTTCATTTCTTTGCAACAAAACATAAATAAATAAAGTATTTTAGACACACAATGCTGGCCTTGAGCTTTTCATGATTATTAAATAAGCTTTTTTTTTCTTTTGAAAAATAGATGAAATGCAAATTATATGTTTCTTGCAAGGTCAAGTTTTTAACATATAATTTGGTGATTATTTAATATTTTTATTTTGGATTTACATAGTTTTAATTTGTAAGTCAAATTTTCTTAATTTCATCTATTTGGAAAACATTGGTAAGTGAAGCCCATTCTTTTAATAGCCTAAGGTGAAACCCAATGGCATTTTAAAATAAAAAACATATCTAGCATATATCAATATTGGAGTCTATGGAACGGGTGAAGTGAAATTCTAGTCTCAATATATTCTTAAAGAAAACTCCATGAAATTTTAGTTCATCACAATTTTCGTCATTGAGAAATGACTAGGAAAATCAAAAGAAGAAAAGGCAACGACGAAGAAAGAGGATAAGATGAAAAAAATAAAAAAAAACTTACATTTTGTTCATCGTTAACTTAACAACTTTTGCAATGCGCAAGTATTGCTCCATCATGCATTCACAACACTGGGAATACTGAAATCTAAGTATCTTTGTCTTTTCCCTACCGGATTCAGATATTAAACTTTAATTTTCTATTTATTGATAGTAAATCAATTCTTCAAAAGACTATTTACCGACTACTGATATTAATCCAAATTCGAGAAGAATGCCTCAAAATCGAATTCACAAAAATGATTTCAATTTTCATATCTATATTCCGTATAACCAAACAGACCCTATGATAAAAACCATGATTTTTTTGTTCTTCACTATAGAAAATCTATATCAAGAAGCAGCTGATATATACATAATTTAAAGTCGATAGCTGACATGTAGTGCCAACCATTATGGTTTTAGTAACACAATGATCCTTTTTTTCCCATCATAATATACCAACCACCCATTCTACATGCTGCTGTTTATCTATCATTCCATCCATAAGGTTTTAGTCTTTGTTAACATCCTAAAACTAAGCTTGCTCCCTTTTAGTTTCTTATAATAATTATTTCAATTCACTGAGAAGATATATTCATATTTCTGCAACTAATATGTATATAAAGTTTCATCAAAAAAAAAAAAAAAATCATTGAGATGCTAAGCACCTATTTCGCAGCGTTGAGCTACATTGAGGTGCTATTGTGTAGCTTTCAAAGTGCGAGTTTTGGAATTGTCTTAAGCTTGTATTAACCAAATGCATGGAATTTTCATTAATAGCCTTAGGAATCATTTTATATAACAATCCGATTACTTCCTCTCTCAGAAAAATGAACTTGGATTTAACATGAGTTGGTCTGATGTGCAGAATTGAATGTCCTTCATAGCTTCATTTAAGACTTAAGAGGTATAGTACTGGTGAGTTCTTGATCAGACATGTCATTAGAAATTTCAGGCCAAACCTGCATGTGTTTTAAATTTGGAAATGTTTGGTTGTTTAGTCACCATTCATCATGTGAAGGGAAAGGGCCACCAAATGGTCAAGAAAACCATCTTGGCAGTCTTTATGATACTATCCACTATTCACCAATTTTACTTCATTGGTCAGAATTTTTTTTTTTTTGTGAGAGGTCACGATTTTCCCTTGAAAATGTTGATAAGCCCTTCAGATACTAAATGTAGCTTCTTAGATAGATCAGAGTGAGGCAAAAATAAGTCTTCATGCGAGACAGACAGGGGCGACAATAATATTGAGTGGCAACAATGATGTAGCGTTCGGGCAGGTTAGGTTAACCCTATGGTACAAGACTGAATTTGGAAGAGTGAATTCAAGTGGTGGTGTTGAATTTTTATCTCATCGGGATGCTGTAGGCCATGGTACTCACACCTCATCTACTGCAGCAGGATCTCTGGTGGAAAATGCGAGCTTTATGGGTTTTGCTCGGGGATTGGCAAGAGGAGGAGCTCTGGCAACTAGATTAGCTATATATAAAGTCTGTTGGGGTACTAGTAGCTGCAGCTCAGCTGATATTCTTGCTGCTTTTGATGATGCCATTTCTGATGGTGTGGACGTAATTCAAACTCTGGTCCTTATCCTGAGAGAGTTATCAGTACTGCTCCTTGGAATTATATATATCTGTTGCTGCTACTATTGATAGAGCTTTTCCTACGGAATTCACACTCGGCAACAATAAGACCTTGATGGGTTTTTTTCTAAATTCATCTACAGTCCCTATAGCCGTTTCAATTCAACCTTTGATAGTCTATATGTTTCTCATGTGAAGATTTGATCATCATCATGTTTTACGCATTGGTATATGCAGAATCTATTGTTTCTAATGATTCAGATGAAAACAAAGCATGGTAAACTGTTTTGCATTTCATTTACGATTCGGGTCCTAACAGACCTGAATCTGCCTTCAATATCAATTCCAGAACTGAAGAATAGCTTGACGATATTGAGAACTGTTACAAATGGGTCCAGTTGAATCCAACTATACTGTTCGCGTCAAAACGCCTCCTGGTGTGAAACTGCAAGTTGAGCCCTCCAGCCTACCATTGGTAGTTCGAACTGTTATTGATGATTTTAATGCCGAGGAATAAAGGTGGCAGGAAAAGCATTATCCCTATAATAGTAGCTATAATCAAGTAATTGACGAAGAATAAAAAATGGCAATACAGATTATGTGTCATATTAAGGAAAAAAAAAAAAAAAGGTTATGGTTTGTTAATTCATCATGCTATTAGATGTCCGTAAAGTTGTAATATACAGAATGTTATTAGATAAAAATCAAGTTTAACAGCTTCTCGAATGTTTAGTTATCACCACCTCTTCGGTTGCTCACCTTCTTATTGTTTTTCGCTGAAAACTTGCCTACACTTGTTTCACATTCGTATCAGTCATCTTGCTCGAGCTGCATCTAGAGATGACAATATGACATTTTTTTAATCTGAAACTGCAAACAAATTTTTAGGGCATTGCAGTTAGGTTTCTTAATAAGTTCAAATCCCTTGAGAGGTGGCTGGCTCATAAAATTATCGAACAATTTGGCAGGAAGAAATTTTTTGTTCTTTTTTTTTTTTTCCACATCGGCAAAGAGAAAAGGCTTGTGAATCACATTAAGAATTAGCCTAAGTCGAGCTTCCTCTTTATTAGATCTGCAGCTTCAATTATAGAATTTCTCATGTGATCTGCTATAAACTTCAAGAGAAAAGTTGCTCAAATTTTGAAAACTTGACTCTATGCTTCACATTGTGAACCGCTATACAGATGGTGAGACTATGTTCTAATTCAGGTGTTATAATTTCAAAGGTTTTCGGCCTAAAATACCGGGAAATCCGGTATCCCTTTTAAAACTACGCTGTATTGCTCTGTTTGTTAGAAAATGCTACTCTTGAATAAAGGGAAAACCATTTCACCCACCCCTTTATCCAAGGAAAACATATGGTTTGAGGTGAAGAAATGGACGCTAATTTTTAATCAGGACAGCAAAATCAATGTTAATCAACAATAGTTTTTTAGTTTGGGTTCAAAACTGTCAACACAAACCTTGACTTTGATCGAATTGACATTTCGCAGAGCCATTTTGTTATTATGAAGTTGATATGATAGCACCCTCAAAATCAAACTCCATTCCTCAACGGCTCAACTGTCCGTGTTGCTATCACCAGGAAACAATGCAACAAATCATGTGGAATGTAAAATATATTTGATTTGAAAATGCCAAAGTAAATTGGCATTCAGTGAGAGTATCAACTTCGACCATTCAGTGTGTTTGGAGTTCAAATGTCCAAATTCCTCTACTGTCCATGTTGCAATCCTCAGGAAACAATGCATAAGTTGGTCTTTCCAGAGTGAGGTGACGCCCTAGAGAGGTTCGAGCACTCGAGAATGGATCAGGCAGGCAGTGCATACACAATTTACCCACAACCCACCAGGGGTTTCCTGAGCCTTTTCTAAGAAAAAAAATCATTTCGACCAAGAACCATTTCGAGTGGCTAGTTTGATGAGATTCTTCAAAAAGTTTGCTCAGAAGACAAAATAAGCCACCTCTTACAACAAGAAATGATAGGCGTGCTATTCTTTACAACAAATATGATATTCCTTACATGTATATATTTACACAAAAATTTTACGTTTGACAAATTTAAATAAAAGGAGGAAGTAAAACAGGAAGAGATTTCCATTACAGTGCAAGATTTATGTGAACTGATGCATTGAATGGCTTCAAGCTTCAGCAACCTTGTTAAAAATGATGGAGGCGTAGTTGGCAACATTTGTATCTGGGGATTGCCTGAGACGCCCAATTACTGGGTACAGCTCTGAAGAGCGAAGAAATGAGCGACAAGGTTGATACGCACACATTTTTGCCAATGAAAATAAAGCAATCTTCAGAGGGGACTCATTAACAGTGTCCCTTCTACTTGGGCTCAAAGCCACAGTAGAGCAATCGGATACCAACTTCAGCAAAGCCTGCAAAAGCAAATGAAACATTGCCAACGCATTAAAGGGATTGAACAAATAGGTTATCAATCCTTTATCCAGAAGTGCAAAAGAGATAATCAATATGGAATTAGATTAGTAAAGATGAAAACCATAAAACTAGAGCTACATGCTTAATGACTGGCGTGACTCTCTATTACTATTGGCTATGATCAAGACTTCCCATTATATAACAATAGCTACAGATGGTGGTAAGACCAGTTGTGGCCTTTTGTAGCTGAACATTTCAAACTTAACAAAGAAATGTCCACTACTTCTGCGCAATACTGATAAGTCAGTATAAATGACAGAGACAATAAAAATGAACACTAGAGTAGAATGCATTGCAGCAAAATGTGTGCTGAAGACAGCTTAAGTCAATAGAGATGGTTTAGTGAGTCGTATTCAACTTGAACTCCAATCAGGAACGTGTAGGCAAAAAGTTCTAAAATGAAAAATGCCAAATACAAGGATCAAGTCAGTAAGATTGGAAAAATGGACAGACGAGGCTTTTGGAGTAAGTATATTCCGGACAACATGTGTAATATAAGGTGCCGACAATTACAATTAGGACGAGTTCAACAAGAAGCATGAACTCATGAACATTAGCACAGTAGCAGACAGACAGACATTCTGTAATGGTGGCTCAAGTAATTATTTGTGTTGATCTGAGGAATATTTATATGCAACACATTAACAAGCATTTTACAAACCTGCATGGCTCCTGTAGAGACAATTTCGTCACAAAGCCTGCTGGAGTTGCGGACAAGATTGCTCAGTGCACCTGCAGCATTTGACTTAGTTTTGTCTTCCTCAGTCGGATTCAGAAGATGAATGAGTAGAGGTATGGATCTCCGAAGCTCATCATACAACAAGTCACTGTGGTAAGCAGCATTGCCAATCTGTGGAGAACAAGTTCAAATCACCATCATTTTCGGAAGGCAAACTTTTTGCCTGAAAGTGGGTTGAGTATTTCTAAATAGGGGGGAATACACTGCTAACTGTACAAGGCAGTGGATTGTAGATAGACATAATATGTTTTCTAACTAGCGAGCATATAAGAAAAAACACCTTCTTTTAAAAGGCAAAGCTGAAAACAACGTAAATCACAACCATTAAGGGCAGAACATATTTTACAAGCATGTGCTACATAATTTCTTATTGATGGTACCGTAAAATATATTTTTGCTATAGTGATGTATTTTTAAGTTGAACAAAGGATTTTCAAATTGAACACCTTTTCAGCCTCCCTCAAATGACCAAAATCTATAATTGACTTGAAAGTGAAAGAAGTTATAAAATCTTTGAATGATGTGAAATTAGATATGGGAATGATCTTACAGCAAAACAAGCAAACTTTCTGGTCCGTTTATCTGGATCGGCACATCTATCAATGAGAAGACTGATGATCTGGTGCCTTGCCTAGAAAACAAATAAAAAAATGTTAATGAAAAAAGCACAATGAACCTGACCATTCAGCCATCGAGCAAACCCAAAATAACCAACTTCTAGTTAACAATTATTCTATGCCAATGCTACAGCATCATTACGTACCAGGGAACCATAGAAATAGGGACTATGCCGACACATGTTCCCTAAGGCACTGCAAGCTTTTGCACGTACATTTGGATCTTCATGATTAAGGAAGCCTTTCAAGTATTCCAACAAATTTGCCCTATCTATATGTTCATAGAAAGCCTGCATACAAACATAATTTTAAATATTGCAGCAGCTCTTCTAGTAATTCGTGTCTAGAAAGGACTATGCAAATGGCTAGAAACGTCACCTTATCCATCCGAGCCAAGTCAGAAATTATCATCAAAATGTCTAGCACAACCTCCCTTGGACTTGAAGCATCGAGCAGCTTTCCCATTCTGGCAGGATCCAAAAGACCCTTCCCCAAAAGTTGGATGGCTAGGGGTTTACGACCTGCCATTTTCGCAAGAAAAGCGACAGGCCATCCCTTATCCTTTGGATCCACATGATCCAAGCACCGTAGTATACAACCAGGAACTCCTACCTGCAAAGTTCAATGTCAGGAATTGTAACTAACAAAGAAGCAGTTTGTACAAGGATTGAAGATTCAACCTCGTGGAGAATCTGAATGTACTTGGGCATGTTTGCTTCAATTGATTTCAGCATGTCTTTGTCATCAATGCCTACTGGTCCACCAGGTGAACCCATGTTAAGAAGAAAACCACTGCTCACAGATGCAGTAGCTGATGGTAAGCCTGGTAAATTCTGCATAGCAACGAAGGGAAATGCCAAAAGATCAATTACAGCACTAATGAGATCTCTAACCCCATCATTCCCTCCACCAGGCCCATTCCAGCATTTCAAGAGTTTGAGGTGTGCTTCAGATAGTAAGCAACAAATGAGCTTAACATGTTCAGTTCTATTTAAGATCTCACGAAACGCTAAAGCTCCACTTGAGAGACAATAACGTAATGAAGAAACAGTCCAGACAACACCTTTAGGAGATAGACCAATACTATCCTTTGCACCATCTGTCTGTTGAGGCTTATTTTTTATGCTGCTTCCCAATAAACTAATAAGGAGCTGAGGGATACCATTTGCAGAGGCCTGCTGTACCGCCAATGGTCCTCCCAGTTTTAGTCTGGCTTCCAGTAAGCCAACGCAACCATCCCTAAGGCCATGCCAGTATGAGAGCATACCATTTTGATTGGCAGTCACTTCATTTCTTTCTGATGATTGGATACTGAGGAGACTGCATATAGTGGAAGTGGGAGGGATCAGAGGCAGTGCAAGTTCAGGTACAGAGGATTCAACCACACCTCCACTTTCAAGGGACAGAATAGATGCAAGAGCCAGCATCGCCGATGCACAATGTGGTTGTAAGCTTGTTGCCACCATATCATTAGTAGAACAGTGATGTGCAAGTACAGAGAATCGAGCAAGCTGCTCTTTTGGAGAAGTTGTAAGCATGAATAATGAAGAAGCTCTTCCTGACAACTTCAAACAGTGTGCAATTGTGGAAAGAGTGAGGCATGCATACAGAACAAGGGAATGTAGGTTTGATGTTTTGGATTTCTGATTATTTCCTTCTCCCACAGGTGACTCCTTATTTGAAGAGGAAACACAAAAGGATAATACAGAGAATATTTCTGAAACCATTGTACTATTCCCACCTCCACTGATGATAGTTGTAACAGGTAGGGATTTTGGAATCCCACAGAGAACACTAGAGAAGAACCCATTGTACAAGCAGCACCTTAATATGAGCTGAAACAATAAACAAGTATGTTAGTGATATTGCAGAATGTGGTGAAAAAATGTAACAAGAGAACCCTATTATGTGAGATCCCTAATGTAAGGAAAGTGTGTACATATGCAATCCATTCACACAACATGTGAGCAGAAGAAGGGATGTATTTAGCAGGATGGTTCTAATTGTTTTGGACCATGTATAGAGGAAACTAAAATACTAATTAGAGAGTTCAATACGCGCCTTAGATCCATGATGCAGAAGATAGCATCTGAGCAGAGGAAGGGTACGAAGGGATATAATTAGCTGGAAGGTTCTCATTGTTTTGGACCATGTATAGAGGAGATTAAATACTAATTTCAGTACATGCCATGATGCAGAAGTATAAATTAAAACCAGTCAAAATACTGAACCTACTTATAACTAACAAAATTTAATATCAAAAGAACAAAGACACATCTAATTGACAGTCAAAAGCACACAAAATGCCATAACATTACCATAATAAAGTAAAAGTAAATGATGCAAAAGACAAAAAAAATTTAATCAGTAACAACACATACATATGCATTATATGATATATCACAAGAGCACATCATAAATTTGCGATGAGAGAGAAATAGCACCTGCAGAGCAGCAGACAGGGTAGACTCAATACGCTGGTGAAGGCAATAGAAAATGGCAACCTGCATTGGTTTTGATTTAACAAATGCGACTGTAAATGCATCAACAATTTTCTCTGATTCTTTCCCAAGTAATGAGCATTTTTCATCTCGGTTGTCAAGTTGACATGAAGACTGGTTCCAGAGAGTGTTAAATGGAAACAAGAAAGCATGTTCCCTTGATGACAGAATTTCAAGTGCATTTACTAGGGCCCAAATAGCCCTGCAAGCTTCACCAGCAGCACGCAGCATGTTCCTTGAACCTGACACGAGACTTGAGCCAGAAACCACTAAGCACAATGATAGTAGATCTGCAACTCCAGATGTTTTAGCATGATTCAGAATCTCTTTTGAAGCTTCATCTTCCAAAAAAGGAACAGGAGCCACCTGAGGGACAGGTGAGACACGTGTTTTAAGTGCCTGAGCAACTCGGCAAAGCATGACTGCAAGACATGCAGTTGCTTCGTTCAAAATTTTTCCAGATGCTTCTTCTGTATAGCCCACAACCTGCATAATTGGTGGCCTGGTGAACATGAGAAACTATGACATGGACCGTGAGCATTAAGCATTGCAATAAAAGAAGATAACCTGTGAGTACAGCTCCACTACTGTAGCCCAATGCTGCATGTACCAATTCGCAGTACAAAAGTCCATCAGTTTCTTTAAGACTGAGAAACTCTGCAGGTTCCAATATGTAAAATAGTGTCAGCAACAAATCAATAATGTAAGTAATAACACTAACTAGGAGGCACCTAAATAGCTGCAACAAGGCAGTAAATAACATGATTACTACTTTCATCAGAATCATAACA
The DNA here is from genome assembly GCA_963556465.1 of Berberis vulgaris. NCBI lineage: Eukaryota > Viridiplantae > Streptophyta > Magnoliopsida > Ranunculales > Berberidaceae > Berberis > Berberis vulgaris. The sequence goes on from OY747137.1 coordinate 4,284,853, forward strand.
ATAGAATGAGTTAATTATATAGCTCAATTTTTTTTATGATGGAAAAAAGTATTATACCATTGCCGTCAAGTCATTTCCGGCAGACCATTTCATGCTAACTACAACTGCATTGAACATGAGTAGTCCATGTATGATATCATCTACCACAACAGACTGAACAGCTCCAGCAGCAACTAAGTTTGACAGAATTCTAAGTGACTGGTTTAGAAGTAACAAATCTTGATCCCTGCATACGAAATAAAAGTAGAACAATAGTTGTCTGTCAGGTATCTTCAAAGGAATCAAATATAAAGTAAACATGTGGTATGGAAGAAAATTAAGAGCAGTAGTCAACTAATACAATCAATGAAGTCACCAGGTTACATACGAAATGGAGCAAGATCTTGGGAAGAAGTTTTTTAACAAACTTTAGAAGAAATGCTAGATTTTGTTAACTTTTATGAATCCTAAGGTGTGCTTGGACTCTATTATGGTAACTTTTCATAAGCCTTGAACAAGCTGACTGAGCTTATGTTAGACACGTTAACGAATGTAACCTTGTCATCCTGCTCACTCCCCTTATTCTCTTTTCCAAGGAAACATATTTGACCAGAAAGACAAGGAAGAATCTACATACTGTTATTGATCTCCAAGATGTAGAGACAAGTCACTTCCTGTCATTCCAGCCTCGTTGAAGAATATGTTCTAAAGCAGGTGATACTAGGCATGGCATCGGGTCGTGTTCAGTACTGGTCTGCCAGACCCAAAAAAAAAAATAATAATAATAAAATAAAAAATAAAAATAAAAATAAAAATAAAAATGAAGGAACCAGAACTGAACCAAGAGCAGGTTCTGGTCCCTCAGGTCCGGGTATACCCGAACACAGGTCTTGTGGATCTGTCTGGAACTGCCCCACTAGAACCGGCATATTCCGACAGCTTTTGGGTGTTTTTTCAGATGTGTTGTTTATAGTTATTTTTCACGCGTTCAATGTTCATTTCTTTGCAGACATGTATCATCGTGATACAGCTGAAATTTTTTATAACATGTCATTAAAGCTTTAATTCCCTATGAATTGAAGGCAGTTAATAAATGATAGCTTTGAACACTGTGAAACAGTTTGATTTTACCGGCAAGTGTTAACTGAATCCTTCGACCAGGTTTTCAGGGGCATCAATACAAGTGTCAATGCTTTGTTATCTTGACCAATAATAATTGCTCCTTTCACAGTGCGAGAGTTATTTTCCAACCTATCCAAATCTTGACAACCTGAGGGGAAGAGAAGCTAATCAATAAGCTAATTAAATTATCATTTAGATTAAACCAAAACAAAAAACTGAAGGTTACATAATTTTTAAGTAATAAAAACATATGCAATTTCCTCTGTGCAAATGAATTCATGCAGGCATTCAGTTCAATTTTACGCAAAATCATTCTAAACTTAACTGTACTCAATATGAAATATTAGAAAGTAACACGTGTGTACTACCAGAATTACATATATCAACTGTCAAAGTTAGTATCACATTTGTACTACCCATTTAACCCTTCTATATGATGTGGCATCAAGATTGATTACAAACTATCTAACAGATGGGAAGCATCCATCCCCCCGTCGACCAATTGAATATGCCACAAACCAGTGGAACAACTTACTTAACTCACCGCTTCTATTTCATTTCTATTCTCAAATTTTATAATAGCAATGCTCCATTAGTATTTATTGAACGAACATTACACAATTTAATTTATTGCCACTCCACTTTGAATTTTGCATGACATATATGGAAAGTAAGTTCTTAGGATTAGGAGTCTTGAAACCCTGTAGATACACTGAGAAACATGGAATCACTTGAGATGAATTCTTATAGGGACAGGTGTCACACATTGAAATGCCTTTGGCAGGGTTCGAACCCTAAACGTGTGATACCATCCGCCAGAGTCTTACCAACTGAGGTAGCGCCCATAGGCTAGAGGTTTAAGACCTTTTAAATTCAACCTGATTATTTGACCTTAAATTATTAAATTATTCTAACACAGACCACCTTAACTGCCACCCCAAACATTGTCCCCTTCAAACAATAAATAAAAGGAAATTAACAACAGGTTTTACTTGAATAATAGATATACCTGACTGGAGAGCATCGGTAGGAACAATTGATTCAAAGGACTCCTCGTGCCGCAAAGACTTGTTAAAGTTTGAACCGTGGGTATCTGATTGACCATGACAAAAAGAAAGTTAAATATAATAAATTAAGAGATAGAGAATATAGCTGTATCAGAGTAGAAAAAATTATTTGTGCCCATACCAAATGAAGTGTGATAGTGAGTGAGGAAGTCAAAAACTGAATGCAATATTTGAAATAAAAGTGTACTCACTCTCGGAACTTTGAACAGAGGATCCAGTGGTCAGTTGAGTTGTTTTGTTTATTTCACCTCTCCAAGCTGCATCATACTCCTTAGAGGCAGCACTTGCCACACGCAACTCCTGAAAGTGTAACATAAATGTATGACTTCCAAAAATTTAGGAATGGGAATGTCCCGTAATTCCACCATTTCATTGAGAAAATAATTGTATGAATGTATTACCCTCGCCTCCAAATCAGCTGAAGATTCTTTGACAAATGGGTGTTCAAGAAGTGTCGGCCAAGATAGCCTTTGTTGTGGTACCTGCATTCACAAACTATATGTCAGTTTCAACACGTATACTACTCGAGACAACTTCTTGTTGTCTCTAGATAATTCTGATAGGCCATGAAGAAGTGAAGATTCAATGGTTCAGATTAAAATGGATTTAAATTTAATATTGTCGTCTAGTCTATAAATAATGAGAAAAATATGTCGGCATATTACTGAACCGAACAAAATCTCATTAGGTATGTACGATGTTTAAGTCATCTAAATACAAGTTTGAGAAATCTCAAAACATTAATGTAATAATAGTCATATGAGAAGTAGAACAATGGTATTCATTTGTTAATATTTATGCAAGTTTTTCATAAACCACAGTTCCAGCCAAAAAGCAGATTTGAATACGTGGTTAAAAGTAGAACAACAGCATATGTTAGAATTTGTTTGTACACGTGATTTTGATGGGATATATGTGTGTTGAGCCGAACCTTATTGAGCAACCCCTTCAGAAAATTTTTGAAATCAGGACTCATGTTGTCAGGATATTTCACTGGATCCTGAAAAACCAGATGCAAATTAGATCCTGCCTTTTGTAAATTAATACCATATCTTGAGTTCTTAAAATATAAAGCAGAGAAGCAGAGAAAACATACTTTTATGATGTGTCTAATTAATGCGTATACTGAATTTGTGTAGAAAGGAGGCTGGCCAACATATAGCTCATACCTGGTTGCGCCAAACATTAGTTCCAATTATAAAATTTACGAACTCAAGATCATAAGAAAAGTTAATAATGGGGTTCAGACTGATAATTAGTTCAGTGTCCATAACAATTTAGCACAACCACCTTAGAAACTCTAAGTTGCAAACATAAAGAAAATAACTTAAAAACGAAAAACAGATTTCATGACACATTTCCCAAATCAATTTGGACTACCAATAAAATGAGGTTAAAGCAACAGACAAGCCAAATTGTGATACAACTACAAGTCTACTGAGCACCAATAAATAGAAACATCAGGGAAATTGATACACATTGCACAAAAAATTGAACAATATTTATCAAATTATAAATGTCTGGAGGAAGCAAAATTGAATGGAATTGAATATATTATAGTTATTGCATGGTCATATAAATAAAATGCATGAACAATGGCACATACAAAATAACGCCAAGCGACCATAGATCAGCAGTGTGGTTATAAGGTTGTTCTCGCACCAATTCGGGAGCCATATACAAAGGGGTACCTGAAAGAAGAGAAGAAATGTTAAATTCTGTGCTAAGTAGCTTGAAAGGCACATATGCTAAAGGGCAGTTTTGAAACAACAGAAGCTCGGAGAACAGCACCTTAAAATATTAAGCAGTTTGCTCTGCTATAATGTTGATATGTGTGTGTTCAAAATGAACTCTGAATCATTTTAAGAAAATGTACCATAATGGAAACGTATTTTACATGTTTATTAATAAAATCGCCATCGTGTGGAATAAACATGTCTCAAAAAAAAAAAGGATGGAGGTGCATTGGTCACATTGGAATTCCCAGCGTTCAATGCATGCAAGCCTATTTAGAACTGGAAAATGTTTAGTAACAAACCTTTGAGACTTTGTAAATTTAATGAGAAATAAAATCAGTAAACTAACCTTTAATAGAACGCAACACGACGGTGTTTGAGGACATTAAGCGTGCAAATCCAAAATCACAAAGCTGTAACGAAAGCCAAACAGATAAATGATTGCTGAGAAGTAAGACAGTGAACAAGTCCAAATTACGAAAAACATATACATATAATCAAAGTAAGTGAAAAGGAATTGTCTAGCAAGGCTGAAGTTTGGAAGAACTGGCAATTGAAACTAAACTCAGTGTTTGAGTAAGAATGGTATTTCTTTGAATACCAGCATCTTAAAAGTAAGATATTTAACAGTGAAAAATGCCTGAAGCAAGGAAATTTAAATTTTACATCATGCAAACAAAGCCCAGTTCATTCCATAGTGTAGCCAGAATATCAATAATAGTGCAGTTTGTTCTAGAAACTAAAGAAATACACAAACAAAAGAATTATTCTTTTTTTCATAAATGTCCCCAACAAATTGCACAAGGAACATTTCTCACCAAATTTGACGTTGATGGCATCACATTGCTAATTGCTATTATCATCTAAAAAAAATGATACTATGGCACCTGCTAGGGTTCAGTACAGAAATGAGGTGATAAATAAACTTTTGCGGCTGTTGCTGCTATTAATAGGATATTACTTTCTCAACTGTAGTGACAAATTCACCAAAATAAACTTTCTTGGTTACTCTTATCAGGAAAATTTCAACCTTATGAGGTGCCCATGGAGAAGGAAGCAGTGATGGAATTAATGACCGGCAATTTTGCTTTAAAATTTTCTCCCTTTTGTTTATCATTGTCAAATTAAGGATCTCTTGAAGCATGCAACATCCTTAACTACCAAATAATATAGGACTCTTCTCTTAAGAAGGATCCCCTCCCCTCTACCCCATTCTCCTCACACTTCCTAAACTCACTAACCAAAACATCTTTTCTCCAGCAAAAAACAGAAATATTTGAGTAAACGTCTACCAATCTATTGCTAGTTCACCAAATTTCCAAAACTTTGTTCTCTCAATGCATACATATTGACTCCCAAAGTGTTTCTTTTTTGCATGATATACACCCCTACCATACATGATTTTGAATGCCAACCATTGTCAGTATCTGGAATTAATCCTATATCATGCCAAAGATTTCGCTCCTCCGTCGCCTATCACTACTTACCAAGCACTGTTCATCTGTTTTACAATCTGATACCTATTACCGAATCACTTAGTTCTTGTTGAAGGCAAACTGATTTTTATTTTATTTTATTTTATTTTTCCATTTAAAAGTGTCCATGCTTTATTAAACACCACAATGTGATCAAAGAGCAAAACCGCTTCTCTACTCATAAAATATAAAATAAAATAGTATATATAGATATAAAGAGGAATAAAGAAAGAGACACTGCACCCCTCACCCTAAAGCAAACTCCTAGGAATCAGTAGACACACCATCACCATCTGAACAAATGAGAATAGCAACCCGTCCCCAACACTAACCTAAACACTGAGCAGGAAACTACACACTGTAAGGCCTTACCGGAAATATCACCGTGGGCACGTAAAATTTGCCTACACTCCCAAAACAACATTTCCTCCGGCATATTAGCTCTACTCAACAGAAAACCCTCAACGTTTGTTTTCATCAACTTGTTTCCACCACTGGACCGGAGATTGATACCCTTGCCCTTCTTCAAGATTGGATTGGTATACCGCACTCCCGCACCCAAAAAAACAAAAAAGTCTAAGTGTAATCATCAAAAGCACTTCCACTTTCTATAACTCCTATCGCGAATTTTTCTAATTATTGTGCATGTCGAAGAGCTCGAGCGATCAAAAGACCGAAGTGAAAAAAAAAAAAAAAAAAAAAAAAAACCTCGAGTACAATGTGTGAGTAAATTTTGGCAAATTTTCTTAACTGGATTACGAATCAAGTTTTATCCATTGGAAAAGGAAAAAAAATAAGATGTTTTCTTTTGAAAAGGCAGATATTATATTCCGAGTAAATAAAAATGTCTCAATTAGGTTTATGAACAAAAAATACACAATAAAAAGTACATCCCAAGACCAACAAACCTTCACAATAGATCCAGCCCCAATTAGAATATTTTGTGGCTTCATATCTCGATGGATGATACGATTTGAATGCAAGTAATGCAATGCTCTCACCTGAAAAGTTTCACAAAGAATACATTATTGCTATTACTAACAGATTAAGCTAAACATCAGAACAAAACATGCAAATAAATACACATGATTGAGGCATCAGTAGGGTAAGGAAAGTACTAATTGTTTTGCAATTGCTTGAATTTGATCTTCGGGAAGGCATTTATCGTCCTCAAGAATCTCAAAGAGTTCACCCTATAAATCGGTAGTACCATTAGCTAAACTTGCATTTGGAAATTTCTCAAAACAAAATCGTTACAGGAAAAGTTAAGTACCTGTGCAAATTCAGTGACAACACAAAATTCTTGTGGGGTTTCGAAGGAGTCGAGCATTTCAATTATGTTTTCATGCTTTAACTTCCTTAGGATCTGTGCATTTCAACCAACATTTATGAAAGAAATCAGTGCTTAGCATATGTCATTAACCAATTCAATATGATAAACCATCTAACATGTAGACATCAACAATAATAATTATTTCAGCAGAAGCATCAGAAGGAACTTATCTGTGCATTTTAATTGTTTTCATCATCTAAGTATATCAACATATTCATGATAAATCTATATGAGACTGCAAGTTAAATACCAAAATAGTACTCAACAACACTAGTCAGACTCATGTCATGGAATAAACGCATTGCAGAGCAATGAGTCGCACAAACTTATTAGTCATTAAGGAATACCCAATAACCCAAATATTATCAAAGTATCTACGCTCAAAAAGCATTTTACAGGATGGGGCACTTGGCTCCTCTATTGATATTATTCCCTACGACTTCAACATTATCAGCCCTTGCTTCTGATTCTAAAAAGCTATTTATATACAAATGGGCTACGACCTTAAGTTGTCAAACGGAATTACCTCAATTTCCTGCCTCAAATTGTGAATGTCTTTTTCGCTTTTTCCGTGCTTGAGGATGAATTTCATCGCAACAGTCTGCCAACAATCAAAGAAACGAAATTTTAAATGCCTGTATGTGTGGATAAATGTATGTTAACGAAATTCACTAAACAAAAACGATACCTGTCCAGTATACTTCCGCCTTCCTTTGTAAACCTTACCAAACGAACCTTCGCCAACGAGCTCAATTACGTGGTAGTTTTCCACAACCATCTTCTGAATCTCCAAGAAACAAACTAATAATACAACACAACACACATCAAATTCATTCTCGGACCAATCTACACTATCTAATCTTGAACAGGAAAGAGAGAATACTCACGATTCAAGTACTATCGATCAAGTGTGGAGACTCGGGATCCCGATTCACCGCAGATCAAGCGGAAAACCCTAGAATGATTGAAACAGATGTATGGAAATGTGAGATTTGTAATAAGTTTTACCACAATTTTGCAATTCGGGATCGAATGTTGAGAAAGAAAGAGAGATGAAAAGAGAGTGAGAGATTACTTGATCGATCTTTGGTCTTCTTCGTCTCGTCGGCTCGTCTGAGGAGTGACAGTGGTTTTGTGAGATGAGATAGTAAATGATTTTTTTCTTTGAGGGTTTATTTTTGGGTTTTTGAGTTTTTGGTCGTGGAGAGAAGCGGGAAAAAGCAAATTCTAAATTTTTGGGTCCAGTTTCTTGGGCAATTTATAAGCCCATGAAATTGGTTTCTAAATGGGTTGAGATCTGAAAATTGCCTTGTATAAAGCCCATCTCATCAAATAATGGTCGAGTGATTTATAAGCTAAATATGGTATTCTCCGAGCCTTTGGCGCTCAAATTGTTTTGATTATGTATCAAAAAATGTGTCTGACACAGGCAGAATTTTCAACTTTGGCTAAGGGTATTTCAATCTTATGCAAACATAAGTTTCAACCAAATGTTTTCCCCTTCTTTTTATGTAATCTGTTAAATCTTTATGCTTAGGTAAATCTCACTCGTCTTTTATTTCAAACTCAAAACATCATTCTGATTTGTTATATAAACTAGGTTATTCCTCGTGATTTCGGCATTCGAATTCAATATCATCATTTAGATATGTGATGGTTAGAGTTGGTTGGAGCATAAAAGTAAAAAAAAATAAAAAATAAAAAACTCATTTCTACAATCTCCCTCTCTGTGATTCATTAGATTCTTATGTTTAAGAAAATCCTAATCGTCTTTTATTGCAAATATCAAACACTATTCTGATTTGTTATATAAACGATTTGTCTGTTTTAACCGATTTTCAATGGGTTTATTTTAATATATAATATAATAGAGTAGAATGATTGAAAGGAGGGTTTTTTTTTTTCTTTCAGAAGTATAGTTACGAAAAATCTATCGGAGCAACAAGCCTCTTAAGTAGGTTGTTGGGGATGCTCTTAGTCGTTTCAGTACGAGTTCAACATAGGAGTATTTATTGGGCCAACAAAATTTTTCACTTGTTTATTTTATTTTCATTTAAAAAGAGAGATATAAAGTCATAAATTTATTCAAAATTAATATATTACTCAAATTTTATATATTCTAAAATACAGATTAAATAAATATAATATGATATTTATTAACTTTTTACTTGATGGAGACCCAGCTGATTGGAAATAATTTCAAAGCACTCCACTTTGAAGCTAATAGGAGTTCCAAAAATCGACATCATTAACTTAGGCACCTAATAACAGAGATTGATTATGTGGATGAAAAAGGTCATCCATAGCAATTGTCAATGTCAATCCGTTAGTAGCATGCATGATTATAGGAGGAAAATGAGGATGGGCTGCTCATATATAGAATACTAGAATTATTGGATGTGCAAATAGCCAAAATTAGGGATGATTCCACTTTAATTCAACCTAAAATTCATCAACATCAAGTACTGTAAGATGGAAAAATGATGTGTAAGTTGTGGTGGTGGTGCAATTCACTTTAGTAGACTCTACGCATGTTAGGGCTACTTGCTTACAAAATGGATGAAATTAGTGGTGTAAGGTAAATGTAGACATTGGCAAAAATTAATAATGAAGATAAACCAATAAACAAGCAACTACATAGTGTTCTTGTTCTAAGAGCATCGACAATAACCATATGAAACAATTTGCAAGGTTGCGATTAGTCATCTTTACGAGAATTCTACCAAGAAGCTTCTTTGTATAGCACATCACGCGTAGAGGCCTGCAAATGGAACAACACGCTCATTGACTATGCACTCCGCATGTTTTATTAAAAAAAAATTCCCCCTTTCTCGATGGTTCTTCAACAAACTTATGACCAAAGTGCAAGTAATTTTTTTAGAGAGAGCAGGGAGTCAAATTTTGCAACCAAGATAATATGATATCATCAAATAAATTTTTTTTAGAACCTTAAAATACACATAAACAATTTTGAGATTTTATCATGCTTTCAAAATCACGTCACATCATTCCTGATTGTAAAACCTTGTTTTCTAGCAATTTTATATATTTTTTTTCACTATTATTAACTCGAAATTTTACGGCTTTTGAAAAATCTTTGTAATTGATTTATAGAAAATGTGAATTTTATTTTGATAACATGTAGTCAACGTTGTGCAAAGACAATTCAAAACAGTCTTCCAATAGCTCGACACGTGTCACGCAAACCCACGAGAGTGGCCAGGAAAATTCGAGCTGGGAGTCATACGTTTAACTCGGTAAATAATGTCAACTTTAAGTATAACCCAACAAGTCCCTCAGCTAACATTATTTTCCAAATATCACCCTATTTTCTCTAAAACTTTCACTTTAGTCCCCAACAAGCGATATATTCTCATAATTTCATCCCTATTTTGCCCTCAAACGCAACTAAATTAACGATTCTGCCACTAAGAGGACAAAAAAGCTGGTCCAGGATTCGTCGCTTGTGCACAAAGCATGCCATTTTTTCATGATTAAAAATAGAGCCCTTCTAAGGTGGGTGGTAACCACCCATCCGTCTCGAGATGCACTATGTCACTTATCTCGAGACAGATGGGTGGCTTCCACTCATCCTTCGTTTCCCTCTCTCGACTCCTAGAATTTTCGTTAAAAATAGAGTGATTCTACCTGTCGAGGAAACCAGCGAGTGATCCTCCCTCCCTCGTTGGTTTTCTCGACAATTAGAATTTCCCTTAAAAATATGTCTTGGTGTGCAATTGTTTTGCAATATTTGGACACTTTTGTTGCTTATAAACATCCAATCCTCCTTGAGATTCCCACTGAGAAACATTAGTATGTTGGCTACGTCACTTAAAAGCTTTAATTTCCCAATTTTAAGTAGTCTGGCTTTAAAGCCAATTTTTTGTTAGGTTTTGAATTTTTTACATTTTTAGCCATTCTATAAATAATGTTTATGATTGTGTTTTAAAGAGAATGGATTAAAATGTAAAAAATACCAAGTCTAGCAAAAAAAATGGTAGGGTTGAACAAAAAACCGATTAAACCAAATCGATTGATTCGGTTTAAATTCGGTTCGAATCGATTTCGATTTGAAAAAATTCAAAATTGAAGTGGTCGATTCGGTTTTCGATTTCTATATTATTTTAATCGACCAAACCGAACCGACCGAATATATATAATAAATAATATATATTTTATATATAAATAATACAATATGTTTAAAATAGTCGGTCGGTTCAGTTTTATTTCGATTTTAGTCGGTTCGGTTACGGTTTGCAAAAATTAGAATCGGTTCGGTTTTCGGATCAGTTTTGTTAATGGTCAGTTCGATTTGAAAATTTTAAAACCGACCTAAGTCTGTTCGGTTCATGGTTTAGGTGAAAAATCGAACAGTCGATTCGGTTTTCAGCTCTAAAAAATAAAAAAAAATTGGCTTTAAAGCCTGCTGCCTATACAAACTCGCTTTAGTTTGACGAATCTCAATCAAGGAATGTGATTTTTCGAGAAATGTCAACATTTCACGAAATATATTTTACTTTTGAGTTATCAAAATATCTTTTGAAATTTGAAATATTTAATTTTTCATTATTTCAATCTTAATTTTTGTATATTTTAACTCGTTATAATTTTATTTTAGTATTAAAAAAAATTTATATAAATGATTTTTATGCAATATATAGTTTCAAAAATGTTTGGAAACTATGTTTTTGCAAACAAGTTATTTAACCATAGTGACGTAGCGTGATCTTGAAAGAATGATGAAATCTCCAAAGTATTTATGTATATCTCGAGGTTGTAAAAAACATCTTCTAACGATGTCACATCATCTTGATTATAAAACCTGATTTCCTAACCTTCCTCAGTTTTGTATGACATTATAAGGTTTGTGGTACTCTTATTTAAGAGTTTAAGTAGTTAAATTATATTAATGATTTTAAAATTACAACTAAAATTCTTCAATTTTTCTATACACAGCCAAATATTTCTTAAAATCAAACGGAAACTAATTAAAAAAAAACGAAATCACAATCCTTGATGTCACCCACGATACCATGTTCACATGCTTTCGTATGCCACAGAGTAATCTGCCGTTACTTCATTTTATTTTGATTACGATGAGTCGGCCCAGGAGGGTGCATGTGAATTATTGGAAAAGTATGGGTCCTTGAACAGAAAAGTGGCGGTTCCGTGGAGATTAATTCGCTTAGGTCGTTTTTTGGTGGGACGGGAATTCAAAATCTTTTGGTCTAAGGGTTTGCGGGGCCTGACATGGCCCACTTAAGGAGACCCGAAGACCCTGATGATGGAGAAATGTGTAATTTCCAAGAAGATAAAAATGTTAACTAGTAGAGGTTGATATTGCCAAGTACTTCTTGATCTTGAAAAGGAAATTTGTATGATTTATTTATTTTGTAATGATATTATTACAAGAGAATAAAATTTTGAATTACATGTTTTATTGCTAGAATAAAGTTGGATTGTATAGAGAAATATATATAGAATCATTTTGTTATTTATGAAAAATATTAAATGATTTATGAACATATATATATATATACTGCATTTCTTAAATTTTACAAGAAAATAAGGTGTAAATCAAATTATGGCTTAATTTTGTAGAACCAAAACCAATGCAACAAAAGTGACAAAGTGCGCTCTTCGGGTACATTTTGATTTTGTTTCCTTAAAACTTCCTTAATTATATATTTGGAATTTTAATTTTGTGGATTAAAATATAGCACAAGTAAAATAAAACTTTAGAAAATTTTATTAATTTCTAGTAAATTAGCATGTGCAATAAAAAAATTGGGGAATCATCGAGGTTAACGCTTTTCAGGTTCAATGAGAAAACAAGGTTTATTCATATGAAATTTTGTATTAGCATTTGCTAACCGGAAAAAGTGAGATATTGAGGTCAAAATTGATTTAAAACATTTTTTTAAAAAATTGTTAAATATCTTTCAGTCAAAATTTATTTAATTCGATGAGAAAACAAAGTATATACATATTAAATTTTGTATAAATTAACATTAAATTAAATTGGTATGAAAAACACTCGAGTCAAATTTGGTAAAAAACGTATGAAATAACACCAAACTCCTAGTAACTGCATTTGTTTGAGAAATCAATTACCACAAAATCTTTAAGGGGTAATAATTGTAAAATTCAAGCTGGCCAATTAGTGTTACTCTTTGCCAAAATAATTCATAATTTTTTAAATGATTGGACCAACCAATTGACGAGCAAGGCTAGGGTGTCTGGTACCCTGCCTAATAAGTGTCAGTCACCATTGATTTGCATCGAGATAGATGTTATTAGACACCGTTGATTTACACCTATCTTGATGCAAAATCAACGGTATCTAACACCTATCAAGCAAGGTACAAGGCAGGGTATGAGGCACCCTATATTTTTCCCCAATTGACATTGACATAAAATCAATTATATTAAAAATCATTAAATCATAAAAATAAAGATTTTATTGCATAGATTGCATATCACATTCAAAATCACATATTTATGCCTGCCCCCACCTGGCAGAATGAAAAAGGTATCTGATTTTATCTCAAAAAATAAATATTTTTGACCAGTTGGTCAGTTATATATGGCAATGAAAATGTATGTTAGAAGAACAATAAAAAAAAAAAAATTTTAAAAAAATAAATAAATAAATAAAGAGGGCAAGAGAAAAGGGGGCACTTGTTTCACCCACAGACGATTTCTCATTCTATGCTTTAAAAAACTCTCCCCTTTTATTCCGGTTAAACCCTTCATCCTCTCCTCTTTCTTCACAAAGAAAAACCACTACCACCACAAAAAATGGACATTTTTGTTGAAGAGAAGGCCTTGAAACCAAGTTTTTGCCCTGAAAAGTTGACTCCACAGGTGTTTTGTGAAGATGTTTGGGTTGGAAATGGGGTATCTGGTGATGATTTGTTCGTTGATGGCCTCCTAGACTTCTCTAATGATGATTATGAAAATGTTTTTGTTCAAGAAGGCGAAGAGGAGATACAGAAAGAGAGGTTTTCCAGCGCTTCCGAACAGAACTCATCCGAAGAAGCGCTTTCTGCAAAAGACGAGTTCGGGTCCGGTTCCCTTCCTCCCACCAGCGAACTCAGCGTTCCGGTGAGTGTGAAAATAAAAAAATCCCTCACTCTTCATAACAAAATAATATTGTTATTTAAATTATTTGTCTAAATTATTTGTCATTTGGTTTTCCAGATGGATGAATTAGCGAACCTGGAATGGTTATCTCATTTTGTGGAAGATTCCTTTACGGAATTTTCATTACAAAATTTGCTACAAGAAAAGCCAAAACTTCAAGTGCCAAAACAACAACAACAACAACAAAACCACAACCACCACGAACACGGGTCTGAACCGGAAGACGATAAACGGTCCATTTTGAAAACAACAGGGTTTTTGTCTTCTGTACCAGTCAAGGCGAGAAGCAAGCGGTCAAGAACCGGAGGACGGGTTTGGTCAATGGGGTCGTTGCCGTTGACCGACTCATCATCATCATCTTTTTCATCTTCATCTTCGTCGTCATCTTACCTTATTTTCAACGGAACCGGTGGAGAAATAGGAGGTAGTGCTAGGTTGGATTTCTTCAATCATCTCAAAAAGCCGCCAAAAAAGTCGAAGAAGAAACCGGGTTTAAGTCCCGGTTCAGGTTTAGAAGGGCAACGCAGGTGCAGCCATTGTGGAGTGCAGAAAACCCCACAGTGGAGAACCGGTCCAATGGGTGCCAAAACCCTCTGTAACGCTTGTGGGGTCCGGTTCAAGTCCGGTCGACTGTTACCGGAGTATAGACCGGCTTGTAGTCCAACGTTCTCAAGCGAAGTTCACTCCAACAATCACCGGAAAGTGCTCGAGATGCGGCGGAAGAAGGAGACGACCATGGTGGTGACTCAGTATGAACCGGCTGTTCAGAGTTTTTGATAGAGTAGTTGTAGAAGAACCGGGTTTTTAGTTAGACCCGGTTTAGTTAGTCAGTGCACAGACCCGGTTTATATGTACATTTTAAGTTTCTTTGGGATCTGTTTGGTTAGTCAGTCAGTCAGTCATTGTATCGGTTCAAATTATTTTTTTTAAAACTGTTAGAGAGAGAAAAATAGAGAGAGAAGATGAGTTCAGTTTTTTCTTTTACTTTGTTTGGTTTGGAGAAAACTCTTTTTTAGGAAGAAAAGGGAACAGCTTTTGCTTTTGTTGTTTTGGTCTTTCGGCCATTCCTCTCTCTTTTGTTGTTGAAACGTTGAAAGAGAGAAGGAAAGGCAATCATAAGGGCCTGTTCCAAAGAAATAATGAGTTGTCGTGGTGGTGGATGGCTGGCATGGGAATGATATGTACCAAGTCGAACGAGTGATAGAGTTGATACTCACGTGTTAGATACCCTTTCAATTATAAACGCTGCTAATCAGTGCCCACTCCCGTAGAAAGGTTCAATTTCAAAACCTACTCTACCAAAACTGAACCAACCATGACACCAAAACCGCGATATATTAATTTGGTTGGGCCATGAGAAATTGAATAATACTCAAAAATGTCCTATTCGATGGGCAGGCCTTGATTTTTCTTTCATCTTGACCCTGCTAGCCCCGTCTCTGGTTTGGTTAGTCGTGTACGCCAAATGGCAGCTGTATGTGTGATCTTTCTGCCATTAGGGTTTCATTTTCAACTTGATTATGTCAATCTTGGCTGACTCAGTCTTGTAGGATGGAGACTTGAGTTCTGAACCATCCTTTAGAATTATATAGTTTGACATAATCCTTTTGTTTTAGTCGCTATTATGGTTGTTTGATGACATATCGTGGTTTCGATCGCTATCCTTAATCAGAATTACCCACTTTGGCACTCAACCATTGTCGAAATTTTATATGGTAAATGATTTCATAAGTCTTATTTATTTACCCACCTCAATCAATAAACTCATCGTTGTCAATACGAATACACATAGTAATTTCCAAGTACGTTCATAAATTGTACCACAAATTCCATTGTATTTATTGGGATGTTGTAAGTTGTAAGTTGTAAGCAAGTAAGCCATGTGAGGGTGGGTGGCTCTGTTGGGTGGATTTATCAATGGTGTCCTCCAACACCAGCCAACAACATTGAAAAATGTGGTCTAATCTATCTATTATCATTTCACTTGCCTTCCACCAGAGCAGTCCATAGTGACAATCAATGATGATGTTGACATGAGAAGAGAGATAATATTTTTTTGTTTATAACATTTATTCGAAAACAAGGAAAGAGCCAACAACAAAGACTCTGCTTTAGGAGAAAGTCTTGTGATGAGATTGCACTATAGGGAGCTAGAGGGCCACTTGGAGATCCTCTCATGAATTCACTCATATTTTAATTTCTTTTCTCTCTTCTTCTTCTTCCTTCTTCTTATTTCATGTGATGCATCCAAATATCTTAATAGACTTAATTAAGAATTTGATTTACAAAATAAATGTTAGTTTTAAGGATCAAATTTTTTTTAATAGGAGTTAAGTCAACAATTCTATTTGAAGAATGAAGTAAATTTGAATAAAATTCAGTTAAAATTATATATATTTATCAAATATTTTATTTGCTTTTTTATAATGGTCGTGTTTAATCATCTACATGACTTACGTATTTGAGGTGTAACGGAAAGAGATGTTTCTTATAACAGTCACCTCCTTTATGGAAATGCATCTGTAGAGGCGTAATTCCCTCAACAATTTTTTTTTTGTAACGTTCACATTCTTTATAAGAGAACTTGTGTTGGGCCTGATTTGAGCTTTGATTCGTAAGGTCTAAATTTGGGTTTCGATTACGTTTTCCTTTAATAGGCCGTGTTTGAGCCTTTATGATTGATTTTAACCTTCTTAAGTTTTACGAGCTGACCCAATAGATAGGATGCCAAATCTTCATGATAGATGTTTTCTGTCACGTATATGATTGTGATGTCGATCTATTTTAATATATCATCAGTACTTTCTTAAATGTTCTCAGTATCATCAATACTTGTATGGGTGCCAAATCCAAGTTTGAGAATGAGGCTTCACAATCGAATTCATCAAAACAATTTTAATTTTCATCTCTATCTTTTTAGTGTAACCAAACAAACACATGCTTCTTATCTTCTTCATTTGTTGTGTATTATGGTATGTTGTGTGTGTAAATTGTATTCTTCACCCACTTTGCTTTAGATTTCATTGATTAGTTCACATTTCTTGTCCAATCCAGTGAGCCGGCTCACCTGGCTTTACCTTGGCCCCTATATGTGGTAACTTATGTTATCCACAATGCTACTATACCTTGAAGTAGTTTACATTAACATTCTAGCTTTGAAAAATAGGGGAATATGTTGACAAGTTCATCGATGAGGAGATAACCATCTTGTCTCCAATAATTTACAAATACAACATTTCCATACATTTGGTATATTTGCGTATAAGTTGCAATATGTTTTGTTCAACGGCCTAATACTGTTTTGATCGAGTAGAAACAAGAATGGTCGTACATTAAGTTTGAGCTAAATTGCACGTACTCTTGATTTAGGAATGGTTTCCCTTGTATCTTGTCGTCCAAAGAATGTGTTAAGAGGCATATTTAGAAGTCTTTGAAAATTGCGATTGTGGATGCTCTTAGATTTATGATTAATATATAACAAGTGACCAGTTTGATAATAAAAATTGTCTACAAGAATCGGATTTGGTTGATACAAAATGGTTATAATAAACCCACTTCCTGGTAGATACGGGCAGTCCATTTTTTAATGCATTGTTTTTCGTTTGAATTATATATTCTAAAGTCAAAAGCTCAGATACGTATAAAAAAAAAATATGAATTGCGAGTTGAGACTATAGTCAACATTATCACATTCAAAGCAAGCTCGCCAATTGGCGCGATATCTTTCAAATTTCCTTATAATTTGAATTAATTATATTTAACTATTACAATGTTTTTATAATATACAAAACCGCGCCAAAAGGCTTGCATAGCACTTCTAATGATTCAGGTTTGGGAATTCAATTTACAAGTTAAACTTTACAAGCTTTTTATACATTTTCTCATAGATAGAAAATGTCGGTATATAGATTTGAGCTTTCGATTGACTCATTCGGCCTTGAGTTTATGCATGGAAAATGATGTCCTACATAATGCTAAATCTATTTGTTCCAAATATTTGTCTGTCAAGGAGTGCATGAAACAAACAGAGAAAAAGAAAAAAGTCTCGGAGTACAATAATACAAGGAAAGAAGCTGCAACAAATGAACTTATATGAGCCAAAGGTGTTACTAGGTCAGAGGGAACCCTGCCAATAATAATAATTAAAAATAAATAAATAAAAATAAAAGCTCTGAATTGGTACGAAGGATCTCTTCTTTCTTCTTTCTTTTTTCTTCTTTCTTCTTTGTCTACCGCAGAGGACAATGGTATATTCATGGCATCAAGATTAGAAGATGTTACCCTTCGATAACTCACCTACTCTATACGGACGACCTCCTACTCTTTTGTCGGGCTTCTCTAGCCGAAGCCCATGCGGTAAAAGATATCCTCAATCAATATTGCACCACTTCTGACCAATGCGTCAACTTTGCCAAATCTTCAGTGTTATTCAGTTCTAATGTATATCCCAAACATGCAAAATTGATTTTGAGAATCCTGGGAGCCAAGTCATTTTCTCATAAAGAAAAATATCTGGGGTCCCTTCTGACCTTCTCCTGGAAAAAAATTCCAGTTTCTACTAGACTAGCCACTTGGAAATCTAAGATCCTCTCTTAGGCCGGCAGAACGGTTACGATTAAATCCATTCTCAACTCTATCCAAATTTATACTATGCAATCTTTCCTTCTCCCCATTGAGATTATTAATCATATGGATAGGATGGCTGACGAATTTTGGTGGAACGGTCAAGAAGCGGATTGTGCAAAACATATCTGCATTTGGGATAAAATCACTTCTCCACGCCATTTGGGCGGTCTCAATATTCCTACCACTATGAACAAGAATCTAACTCTCTTGGCTAAGAATGTGTGGAACTCTTTTACCTATGCACAATCC
Source organism: Berberis vulgaris (assembly GCA_963556465.1). Classification (NCBI taxonomy): domain Eukaryota; kingdom Viridiplantae; phylum Streptophyta; class Magnoliopsida; order Ranunculales; family Berberidaceae; genus Berberis; species Berberis vulgaris. The sequence continues at coordinate 4,303,586 of OY747137.1, forward strand.
CTTAGATATCGGTTGTTCAAATCTTTTTATTATCATTCCAAGACCTTCTCACAACTATCTAAATCTCCCGCTCTTACCTCTTGGAAAGGTACCCTGAAAGCTTACCATGTCATGAAACATTTCCTTCACTGGCAGGTGCTTTTTGGGACGACGTTAACCTTTGGACAGAGCCTTAGGTCAAACCTGGCTTGCTCTTCATAAATTGTGTGGCTAATCCCTCAGCAACTAATCTATGTTTCTCTGATCTCTGGTCGGTCTCCTCATCCTCTGTTATCTCTTAGAATGAACCCGTTCTTAATTCCTTTCTTCTAGCTCCTTTAGTGCAGGATATTTTAAGTGTCTGTATCCGAGCCACATCCTGCCCAGACCGTCTTATCTGGAGTGGAGATAAGAAAGGGATTTTCTCGGTGAAAAATGCAACTAAGATCTTCACCTCGCGCCGGGAAGCAACTTCCTCGTCAACTCTACCCAACTCTTCCTTAGATCCAAAAATCTTGTGTCATCTTTGGCATTTGAAAGTGCCTCCAAATGCCATCATTTTCCTCTGGAAGGTCAGTCAGAACCTGTTGTCTACCATGTCCAACCTGTCTAGGATTCACATTCCTCTGGATAATAAATGTGCTTTCTGCCACGACCAGGAGGAAGACATCCAACATCTTTTCTTCATGTGTCCTCTCACCAATCGTCTTTGGTTTCTTTTGCCTCTCCTTACTAACTGGCACACTCATTCCCTTCAACTGGCTTTTGTCCCAGGTTTTTTCAGGCAATCTGCCAAGGCTCGTACCTTGTCTTCTGAAGAGATGTTTTTTCAGTTCCTCACCATCCATTTCACCATCTGGAAGATGAGGAACAACATCATTTTTAATATATCCAAATTTAACACCTATGATTTCCATTCCACCTTGTCCAAACTCTGATCCGCGTGGAAAGCTCAATGGTTTGATAACCCAGGATGTGATTTTAACATCTGTGCATCATATCATCAATACGGCTCGTACTGATACTCACTTCCAATCTCCTCCTTTCCATCCGCTTCCAAACGCGGACCAGCATGACATACCAGTAGCAAACAAAGTTAACCTAATTCAGACTCAATTTCAGTTCGTCAAGTCTCACAGAGTCAATAGTAAATTCCAATGCGTTATCCAGTGTTTTAACCAGCTTGATCCTGATAGGTGATTGTGTAACTTTGATGTTTGTTTCCATGATTCTACGAAGCATGGCTCTTTTGGTATTATTGCCATGAATCTTAAAGGACAGGTTTTAGCTTTAGTGGCGAGCACGATCCATGGTATGGTCATGGATAGCACGATGGCAGAATTCTTTGCAGGTGAAGCGACTCTCATGTTAATTCAGGCTCAACGGTGGCAATGTGGTCAGATTTTTGGTGATTCGGCCAACCTTCAAGAGGCACTTAAATCAGAGGGTCGTACCTCCTCCTTTGTTTTGGACTGGGCTTGGGAAGCTCTCTTTTGGAATATTAAATGTCTTGTTTTTGTTGCAAGGTTGGCATTATCTGTATATAAGTAGAAACCTCAACAGTGAGGCTCATGTACTCGCTTCCTCTGCCAAAGCGGCTATGTATGTTCCTTAGTTTCTTAATGCATATTGCTTTTACCAACAAAAAAAAAGTGTTTGGTTTGGTATTTTTGTAATGTTTTCACTATGCATCTTTGTAAGGATTTGTCAGATGAGTCTGGGTTTGGATTCAATCGAGTATGTATGTTGGAGTTAAATCCAAGAACAAATATTGTGCCTACCTTTAGTTGTTAACTGTTACAGGCAATGTCAATTGCCATGTTTGTAATTGGTCTGCACGCGCTTTGCCTTTTGAATTTACCAAAAAAAAAAGAAAAAAAAAACGAAAATACTAGGAAACTAGGTTCGGCCTGAAGTGTGTATCGAGATCTGCGCTAAGTGTGATAAAGGAAATTTCTTTTTTAAATATCACGAAGCGAGCGAGGGCACACCTTGGATGCACAAGTCGGCTAGCGCCTATTGTCCAAGACCACATACTTGCGGATGGTCGTTTATCAAGATATTTAATGATGAGACCTAAATACGTATCTCAAGGAATGGTGCCAAAAAAGTCCGAAACTTTTCATCTCGAACAGAGCTAAATCGAGTTAAAATACAATTTTTTTATTTAACTTAGTAAGGATCCAAAATGTACAATTATAAAGGGTTTGTGCTGGGTATGAATTAGGAATTTGAGAGACTCCAAGGCATTGCCCATAGATATAATTCACTTCGTTGCGCCTGATATCAAATATATGATTTGGTTACCTAAACGGCCTCACCTTTAAGATGTCTACATGGCAAACTAGGATGTAGAAGATCATAACATGACTTATTCATATTTCAGAACATGTCATGAGTTGTTTATGATTGTCAATTGTTGAGAATAAAGAGAACTGCCTGAAGTGTTGGGTATTCATGACATGCAACTTCCTTGAAACAGTGATTCTGAGTTCAGGTTTGTATATGGAATAACAAATCGATTCAGTTGCTAAGTATAAAAGATTGTGATTACAAAATCGTTAATTTTCAATAAAAACAACGATCATTCATACACTATATATATAAATGAGTTAAATGCTCATCATATTTTTTTTTCTAATTCAATCTTCATCTTCGTCATTTGATGTATATGATCAGTAAGGAACAATACCCACACAAGCATGCTTATTTAAGTAGCACTCTCAAAACTCTCCAGTCTCACAATTGTTATTCTGACCTCACACAAACTCAAGGGGTTCTCATCAAAATCAGCTATAAACCAGCACCAGTTCATGACACTGTGATACCAATAACACACTAAACATATCGCTTAATTATATTGAATTATGAATCAGGGTCGGCGGCAATGAGCTTTGCACATCAAGTGGCAATCGTAGAAGCAAGGTCCACCGCAGTGAAGTGGGCATTCTAATTTCATGCCTACACAACGCGAACCTTTTCCTGCCATGCACTCTGCATACTCTCCCTTCTTATATACTCCCATTCCTCTGCTTACTTCTTTCTTCTTGACACTCTCATGCTTGTGATGCACATTGTTGTCTGCTCCATCACATCCCCAACCATCATTACCATCTCCTCCCCCTCCCCCTCCCCCTCCACCCCCACCACCACCACCTCCGCCTCCACCTCCACCTCCACCTCCTCCACTTCCACCACCCCATCCCCACCCATGACCTTCTCCACTACCTCCACTACCCCCGCCGCCTCCACCTCCACCTCCTCCTCCACTTCCTCGTCCACTACCACTACCTCTTCCTCCTCCCCGTCCTCCTCCTCCACCACCCCCTCCTCCTCCTTTACCATGACCCTTGCCACTACCACTACCATTGCCACTACCGCTGCCTCCACCACCACCACCTCCTCCTTTGCCATGACCCTTTCCACTACCACTACCATTCCCAGCACCTCCACTGCCTCCTTTACCATGACCCTTTCCACTACCACTACCATTACCACCACCACCTCCTCCTTTGCCATGACCCTTGCCACTACCATTACCCTTACCACTACCATTCCCACCGCCTCCACCTCCACCTCCTCCTCCACTGCCTCCTCCTCCCCCACCTCCACCTCCACCCTTACCCTGATTTGTTGCAACTTCATTATAAGAAATGTTACTTCCACTAACTACATGATCAACTTGGGTATTGTTTAGAGCTTGTTGATCATGAGCTTGTTCCACACCACTCCCACTCTCATCACCACTCAACCCATCAACCACTATCACTACAAAACTAAGGGAAAGAATCAGTAGAACAAATAAACCTCTCGACTGATGAATATCCATTGCTCCTCAGTACTCTTTGATTGCATGAAACATGTTCTACCTCTACCCCTTTTTATATATAGATTAGTACATTGCAAACATAAGACATTTATCATGGTTTTGCACACTTCATCTTTACTCAATAACCAAATATTTGAAGCTTACAGATAACTCAATCCATCGTCACTGACAGCTCTTAAAAGCTGCAAAAACAATAAGAAATGCATGAGATATCTTGCAACTCACTTCATCCAACCACATGCACCATTCAACCTAAACTCCTCACCATATTAGCTATGCACTTTCAAATTCCATATACATAATAATCCATGAACTTTGATTTTTTTATTTTTTTCTCTTTATTGACAATCTAAAATTATATAATTAATCCGTGATTTTTCGACTTCTAAGTGGTTAAACTAAGATTGGCATCATTAGTTCTTTTAATTTTTTTTCTCTCGGAAACTTTGTCCCTTAATTAGTAGACAACTTTCTTATCCAAATGGATTTTTTTTTCGCTCTCCTTCCCTCGGAAAAATGTCAATAAATAATGAATTTCTAATTAATAACTTCCTTTTGATTTCAAAAGAAATAATAAAAGTAGAGCATGCAATCATAGTTTTGGTTTGATATTTCATTCGGCTTAATGGGAAACAGGAAATCATCGCATCTTCTCCATGTTACCAAATGGGCTTCTAAACACATTGGACCACACATAACACACTCAGTGCGTCTGGACCAACCTTAAGAGATGTAATTATTAGGGGTGGGCAAAAACCGATTTAAATTCGGTTAATCCACCGAATCGGTTTTCAAATTCAGTTCGGTAACCGAACCGAAATATGAGTAGAAAGAAAATAATTTAAACCGAACCGAATCGATTATAAACAGTTCGAAATCGGTTTACAGTTTTGAAAAGATCGATTTATAACCGAACCGACCGATTAATTAGATATATATAAATAACTTAATAACAAGTAGGTGTCAATACTTGATTAGTGCAACAAATGCACTGCAGTACATCCTATTGCACTGAATCACCCCATTCTCTCAAAGTTTTCAATTTTTGGCTAAAAATTGGGTCTGTAAAAAAATTGGGCCTGTAAAAAGATTGGACATGTTTTAATGAAAGTCTTTCAAATGCTTGAGCCTGAATTTCAGCCCAACCGAACCGAAACGATCCGAAATTCGGTTCAACCGAATTCATCGGTTTACAAATACAAAATTCGGTTTCGATTTCGATTTTGGACAAACCGAATGACATCGGTTCAAAATCGGTTTGGGACTCAAAACCGAACCGAACCGACATTGCCCACCCCTATTAATTATAAGTGAAAACAAGTAGGTTGGACCCTTATCTGAGCTTAGCTAAGTCCATTTGTATATTTTTTTTCTAATTAGGTCCTAGCTTAGCCTAACCAAAGAACAGGGCTCTACTTCTATACAGGCTATCTTAGAAATTTTTTAGAAATCATTTTAGCAAAATTGTCCGTCGAATCTTGTATGAAGTGATCCTATCTCGGCTCTCTCAACAAAACGTTGCAACATGCTATTAGCAAGGTTCGATCAATTATTGGTGACGATCATCATGCACCGAGCCGATAATGAACACTTTTACTCTACACATTTGCAGATAACGAGCCCAAGGGCAGAGAAAATTAGTTACATTATCTTGACAGGTAGAAGTAATTGGTTCCAAAAAATGTTAGGTGCACTTTTGGTCTTGCTGATCAGATGATGAGAGCCCTTATAATTGTAGTGGCTCTCCATCCACCTGGTTAAGTTTCTATATACACTTTAGTTGTGTTAACAAGTTGTCATCCTGTGTGTCATGTGAGTTTATAATGAGAGGGAGAGATGAGAAATATTGAACCCTACATGTAGCAATGATAAGAGTGAGTTGAGTGAGTGTAATCCAGGTAAACAAGCAATAGGTCACCACTCTACATGTAGCAATTTGGTCACACCTTTTTTTTTTAATCCCTTAATTCCTCACATGTCAGATGTTGTCGGTAGGGTTTAAACCCTGAACATAGATTTCATCCGCTACAAGCCTACCCCCATTGGCCTGGTCACACCTCAATACTACCTAATTATCTTCATATTAAAAATGACATAATACACTGCAAAGTATTAGTGAGAGAATTAATTCTCACTTTGCACACTTTAAATGAATATTTTTGACATATACATCCGCACTTTACACTACTAAATGAAAATGTTGGTCTAAACAAAATAACATAATTTTTTATTTTTATTTTTCAATTCTCATGCTTGATGATTTTAAATTATTTCATGCATATGTTGTGACAAAACATTTCATTCTTCCTGCATGTTTTCTTAAATATAAAATTAGGAGTTTGGCTAGCTAGTGCTACAATATAAGAACAATTATTTTCGAGATGGCAATGAAACACTTTATACTATATACTTAGTTTTTTAATTGTATTTTAATGAAAAATTGGAGAAAATCAAATAAATGAGAAAAAGACGTATTAGAAATATAGGCACTAAACAAAATAGAGATTGCTAGGGCTACGTGGGTTGATTAGGGTCTTTCTTCAACTATCTTTGCACCACTAGGAGAACCTGCCCAAACAATAAACTAAGAGTAATTCTACATGTCGAGGAAATGGGCGAGGGAGGGTGTCTCGCACGTGCCCGATCAAAGTTTCAAAAAAAAAAAAAAAAAAAAGGGAAATCATGTTTGAATTTCCTTGCTGAAATTTAAGAGGGAGGGAGGGATCAAAACACAGAGAAAATCAGAGATAGAAGGAAGACCTCTCCTCAAACCCATCTCCACAGAGAAGATGAAGCTCTCCCTCTCCCCAAACTCGACAGAGAAGAGAAAACCGAAGAAGAAGAAGAGAAGCCATGGCTTCCATTTCTGACTTCAACACCATCAACGGGTGAGATATGGTTTCTAAAGCTGGAGGTTCGTCTTCATCACGTATTTCTAAAGCTGGAGGTTCGTCTTCTCTTATTGACCATCAACAGCAACACCATCAACGGGTGGTATGAAATGCTGATTTCTAACCTATTGGTGTTTGAAGAAATGCTTGTGAGAGAGTGAATAGAAGTAAATGGGTTTTGAAGAAATGAGGGAGGGTGGTGTAGGAAAGAGTGTGCGAAGGAGGGGTGATGAGTTTGAGATGCTTTCTGAAGTGAAGGAAAGAGTGTGCAAAATATTGCAGCTCCTAGTGAAGGAGGAAATGCTTAATGCAGCTGTTAGTCGTGCCAACTCCTTGGAGGAACAACTTTCAGCAACCAAGAAGGTCAGTGCTCATAACTTGTGTTTCCCGTAACTGAGAAATGCATGTCATTATGTTTTTTTTTTTTTTTTTTCTTAAGCCAAGAAGTTCAAGAACGATATCATTTCTGCACATCAACTGATTATTTCTCTTTCAGGCTTTGGATGAAGCACTTTCAAGACAGGAGGAACTTCTAGCCTACATTGACAAGAAGAAGAATAACAAGAAGAAGTTCTTTGGCATGTAAATACAAAATCCTTTTACAGTGGTGAGAGAATAGGTCCAAGACTCTGTCCAATGTTCAGGATAAAAACATGACATTTTGTTGATGCTGCCGGTGGTGGTGATTGTCAGTTAGTCAAAACCATCAAAATGCACTCTGAGCAATGCGTTTTTTCCTTTTGATTTGTAATGCCAAAAACTCAGTCAAAGTTTTGGTTAATACGCGAGTTCTTATCCTTTTTCACTACTGCAATACTTCAAAAGAAAATGTTATCCCGAGTTTTATTACTAATATGATTTATGTATTGTACATCCTCATTGTCTCTCTCCCCCCCCCCCCCCCCCCCCCCCCCCCCCCCAAGTCTTCTCAATCAAAAATAGGTCCAAAAGGATGAAGATCGAAAACAAAATTATATTGGTTAGAGTCAAAGTTGAGGCTGCATTTTTCCTTCAAGTTTATAGCATACAGGCACGATCTATATTTTGAATCAAGTAAGGCATATGGGTATATTGACATTGTGTGCTAAATCACTTCATAGTCAGATAGATTATTAGTCTATTTTGTGAGAACTGAAAACAACTTATTATCATCTTTTACATCAGTGAATACACTGGTGCTCAGTGTCAAAATATATCATTAATCAACAACTTAATTTGTTCCCTGAAAGCAAATTTGTGTCTTCCCAAACGTTGCCGATAGTTCTATTTGAGATAAAATGAGTTGAACGAGTTAAGTTGCACAGATTAGCCAACAGTTGCGTAATGGATCCTAAGATTAAAAGCATTCCTTCACATTATCGTTTGAATTGGAAAACTTTCATATCGCATTAAATCCACATTCACAGTTTTTGTTAAGCATCCTAGTATGAATCACAACGTATAATATTTTGATCACTGGTTTGATTAGGATTCCAAGAGATTAAGCACCTATGAATTCTTGGACTGCGACATGAAAAATGCATTCAACTGCAGTTGAGCAGCTGCCGAGGCTGTCACCCAATTTCTTATAGATATTCAAGTGTAACAAGTAGAATGGTTCAACACAAATAATCCGGAAGCCTGATAACAAAGTCACATTTAGGTGCAATTTCATATGCATCAAATTTCGTTTTCTCATTAAATTAAAAAACAACGATGATTCCATAAGACCAAGATGGGATGTATATCTCAAACACAAGCATAGAAATTACAGAAGATGGTGAAATCGCCCAGCTCTCTCCTTTACCAGCAAGAAAACTTCTTTTTCTGCAACATCAAAAGCCCGTCAGATTTCGTAGTTGTAATGATCTTTAATTAGAATGTGAACCAACTCTGCGAAAACTGTAAGTCAAAATGTTGATTCAACTTACCAGTCGAAACTTGGCTTCTTCTTGGCTGTCTATATAAGCGAGCAGATCCTCTTGCCTCATCAATGCTTCATGCAAAGCTTGCAAAAAAAGATCACAAATGTTACATGCACTCAGTAATGTTAATAAAATGAATCGAAAGGTGACACATAAAGCATAGAAGCGTAAGGCACTGCAAACATATGTCAAAATTTTCAAAACCCAACATCCTTGACATACAAAATTACAATTACCTATATAAAGATAAGCATTGTTGAGTAAAAGCAACGAAGCTAAAAAATGCATGGTTTCGGGAGCATGTGCAAATGATACCTTTTTAGTTGCAATCAGTTCAGCTTCTAATCCATCCACACGACAAACAGCAACATTCAGTAACTCCTCTTTCTCATATGGCATCTCTGATGGCTTGGCTTGAAGTGTCTCGACCTTCTCCTCAAGCTCACCTAGCTTTTTCAGCATTGATGTAACCAAAACACCTGAACTTGTTTAGAGATTACAGATTCGAGTTTCGACTTTTGAGTATATAAGGGTCACCTGAACTCTTAACTGTTGAATGCTCTCCACCCCTCCTTCGCACACTCTTTCCTACACCACCCTCCCTCATTTCTTCAAAACCCATTTACTTCTCTTCACTCTTTCACATGCGTTTCTTCAAACACCAATAGGTTAGAAATCAACATTTCATACCACCCGTTGATGGTGTTGTTGTTGCTGTTGATGGTCAATAAGAGAAGACGAACCTCCAACTTTAGAAATACGTGACGAAGACGAACCTCCAGCTTTAGAAACCAAATCTCACCCGTTGATGGTGTTGAAGTCAGAAATGGAAGCCATGGCTTCTCTTCTCCTTTTTCGGTCTTCTCTTCTCTTCTTTGTCGAGTTTGGGGAGAGGGAGAGCTTCATCTTCTCTGTGGAGATGGGTTTGGGGAGAGGTCTTCCTTCTCTCTCTGATTTTCTTTGTGTTTTGATCTCTCCCTCCCTCTTAAATTTCAGCAAGGAAATTCAAACATGATTTCCCGTTTTTTTTTTTTTTTTGAAACTTCGGTCGGGCACGTGCGAGACACCCTCCCTCGCCCATTTCCTCGACAGGTAGAATTACTCATAAACTAATGAGAAAATCTTGTCCGAAATCATATCACCCCTCTTCTTTTACAACACTGAAAACTACATAATAACCTCAATAGTTGTTTTATGACACACTGAGAAAGTAAATATCCTTTGGATTTTGTGATCCATCGCTGCATTAATCTTTCAAGTTATCTATTTTGCATTAATCTTTGGAATTATCTCCGAGTTTTTTTAGAACACCAACAAGCCATATTGTATTTGGGTTTTGTTTATTTATTTATTTTGAGCATTGGTTTTTTTTTTGGGGTCAATTTTTTTTATCTTTTTCCCTCATCTTATATCTTAGTTAAATAATGTAATTTAAATTGAAAATCATATTGCTACTCTTTTGATTAAAATTAAGGTTATTTAGATTTTGGGATCCATTTGATTTATCGTAATTGATTTTGGGATCTGTTTTGAAAACAATTTCAGTTCCGGTCCAAAATGGCATATTCAACCCAGTTAACTGTCAAATGTTTTTTATGTGACAACATTGCCCTTGAGAAGCAGATGACTGTTTTGAACAGTTGTTCGCGAAAAGCAGAGAGTGACATGAGCAAAGTTGATTTCACTTCTCCATATCTAGTCTATAAGTAACAGAAGTCTCATTTGCTCATTTCAATTTGGGAGTTCAAGAAAAATTTGTGAAATCATTGAATAGCAGTTTGATAGAACATTTCTAGTAAGAAGAAAGGTAAGTTGCCTCCCCAAGTTCAAGAAAAATCTCTTAATCTCTCCATATGATCTGTGTGAGCTTAAAAAAAATAGAGAGAGATCTACGACTTGATTTGTGAGCTAAACCTAAACCAAACAATTTATTTGTTTGAAATTTGAAGGCCTTTGAGAAGAAACCTTCATTTTCACCCAAACTTTCACACGAGGGTGAAACCTCACTTCTATTCTATAAAGAAGTGAGAGATCTAAGCTCAAACCTTTCTTTAATCCGTCTATTCGAAAGACATTACTGGGGAAGCCAAATGAGTGTTAGCTTGCTTAAACTCAACTTCAGTTTATGTGGAGTTCTAGCCATTGTGAAGGGTTTAAGTACTTGTGGAGGAATTGTATGAGTAAGTATCAACTCGATGATCCCAAGCAGGTGGTAAGACTTAGTTGTATCGCATTACATGATGGTGTGATCATTGGCAAATCGATAGGTCTCGTGAAGCATAATCATAAGACTAGATGGTATCTTCAAAATTTCAGGTACAGGTCTATAAGACTTGGTTGTGTTGCATCCCATTGGTGATCCCCAAAGTGTTCGCAAGACTCGTGGATCGGAGAACTTGGTTTGTGAAGTCTCCTGAGGCGATTAGACTATGTGAGGTTGTGAAACGTTGATTGAGAGTGAAGTTCTCATTTGATCAAGTAATAGAAGCTTGATGCTTGCGATCATTTTTCACCAAAAAGTAACTGGTGGAGCTAATCAAACTTGGCTTATGTAAATCTTATTATATCAGTGTCTTTGTTTGGTTTGTTTTTTTCTCCCGATTCTATTTACTTTAGTTGCATGCAAAATAGTTGTTTTACTTGTCCTATTTGATTATTTATATAGATCTCACAACTTACACGCTTTGTGTTATTTGGTGGATTTTCAAAATCAACCTCACATAAATTTCATTTTCTCAAACCAAGACTTGGATCTTGTTTTCAAAGTTATTTCAAATCAACCCATGTGATCCCAAGTCTGAAAACCTAGAGTGAATAGCATTATATTTGAACTAAAGAGGAGTCGTACTAAAACGACGGATTTGCAAAAAAAAAAAAAAATTATAAAATAAACCAATATTCATAAAGATACCATTCACCCCTCTAATCTTGATTAACCTAGTGTAAGCACATTTTCACCTACTTCCTCCCAAGCCACCATCTTATATGTGCAATATGGCTTGTAATTTTTTTTTTTTTACATATCTCTCTTAGTCCCATTTCTTTCTCCTCTCTCACTCTTTTATATGCCAAAAGGAAAAATAAATAAATAAAATAAATAACCCTGAAACAAAGTCAATTAAATCAACACAAATTCTATATTATTGGACCAATAGACTCTGCAAGAACCTATCGGAGTCATGTCATTCATTCTTCCGACTCAAATTTTCAAACCCCATATTTCTTCTCACCTCTTCTTTTTTCTTCCCCAACCCCATTACCTCATTTATTTATTAAAAAAACTCCTCTATAGAAAGATTTCACCCAATTTTTCCAAACGTTTGCCTTCTAAAGAAACCATCTTTTGGGAAGGAAATGATGGTTTCGGAGGTAGGCTGCAAATTTGAGAAAATGAGGGAGTGATGGTGGTGTTGGTTTAGGGATGAGAAGGTGGGTTGGAGAAGAAGACAAAATTTTTTTATTTTTATTTATAAAATCCTCACCATTAACTTTGGCTCGAAATACATTTCATCTTGAGGTTTTTTAGTTCATTAAAATCTCATCGAGATTGATTTTTCTTTTTTTAAATATTGACATTTGATTTTTTCAATGGCAATGTTGTCAAATTAAAAAAATCTTTGACAGTCAACTAGGTTGACTATGCCAATTTGGATCCCATACTAGGGTGGACACGAGACAGGATGAACCACATCTCTATTTCATTTCGTTCGTTTTGGATCCGAACGGGATAGACCTCATCCCATTCAAAACGGGTTCGAGACGGGACGAGAAGTTCCTAACTTTCTATAGACGCTGCTAAACTGGTTGGAATAAGACAAATTGAATCTGATAACAACTAACATGTATTACAAAGCATGCAAATTTCTGCAACAAGTATTACAAATTCAATCAACAATCAATCAATAATAGCCAATCCAAGCATGCAAATAATGCCCCGAATCATGCCCCAGCCATCCACTTTGAATCCAAATAAACCCCATGAACCCATTTTCAACACATCGTCCTTGGGAAAACAAACTGTTCGATATTCAAGGTCAATCAAATCTTGAAAAAACTTAGCAGAGAGTGGCCTGGACACTCATATGATCTACTGTCGAAGAATTGCAATCACTTATGTTATGAATTTTGTAAATGACAAGGCGTTCCTAAATTACCAGGTGACATCAAATTTATTTATTGAAAAAATGATAATTACTATGTTACCAATGAAGTAAAGAAAAATATTTATTTTTCTTTATTCTATAAATAAAAAAAATAAAAAATGATTCGTTTATTAGCAAATCAATTCTATTTTCAGTTAGATAATTAGATAGAGGGGATATCTCCAATAGAAGAAAAAAAAAGTGAAATTAAATATTAAATAATAGAATATCCTTGTGATTTCATCTGAAAGGTCCTTTCTTTTATTCCCTGGCCTAGTCAGTACCTAGCCAGGTTTTTTCTTGTTTTCTTCTAATGAATTATTGATGATATCTAGACAGATGGATCTTATATAAATCGTATGATGAAGTACCACATGAGTTGATATATTAGAATCCAAATCTGCCGAATCACTCATGTTATGATCTTCTACATCCTAGGTCTCCCCGTTCCTTCATCTGGCTTATGTTCTTCATGTAGCATTCAGACCGAATGACTCTATGAAATTACTTCGATGCTTCCACATATTACGGGTAACGTAGGAGACATCTCTATTTTTCCCCCGGGGTAGAATTACCACTACCTAGCTTTCAATTCGCCTCTGACCATCAAATGAAATGTGAAATAACTCATCCTCCTCTTTTTGAAACAAGGGGCACTTCCGGTTCTATCGATGCTTCAAACAATTTTGTCTTCTCCATATTACCATATCTCTAGAGTCAATAATTTTCTATGAAGAACTACTAAACTCAATCACTTGTTGCCGATACTCTTCAGTTTTTAGTTGAGGTCTATCTCGTAGAGTTACTCAAATTGGATCAGTGATCAATTTCTTGGTTTCATCGTAAACCGAATTGGTTACTTCCAATTACATAAATCAATAGTTCAAACCGCACTCAAAGGTAGGGCATTTTCCATTGAGATATGAACTTTTGTACCAAAAACAACGGTATCTCCAATTATAGCCCCTCTAGGATTTAAAATATATCTCTTCTCACCATCTCTATAGTGTATACGACAAATGTTTGCATTTCGATTAGGGTCGTGTTCTATGGTTACGATTCGACCAGATGTCTTTTTCATTCCGTTGAAAATCAATTTTACGGTATAGACGCATATGACCTCCCCTCTATGCCTTGCGGTAATGATTCCTCTAACATTACGACTTTTACCACAACGACGCTGTCCATAGATCAAATTATTTCGTGGATTGGATTTCACTTGACTGCCGACGGTTCTGCTCGAGGTAGAAGTTTTGTATAAATGTATTGTCGTATTATTAAGTATTTTGATTTAAGTTATTTTCTTTCTAAGAGGTGGAATATAATAACCCGGTTGAAGCGTAATAATCATGCGTCTATAATGCATTGTATGTCCCATAATGCGTCCCTTTCTTTTACCCTTTTCCGGGAGTCGATGACTATTCATAACTATCACATTGACACCAAAAAGAGTTCGACCCAATGTTTTATTTTTGTCCTAGTTGATCCTGATTCGACATTAGAAATATATTGAATGTTCCCCAATAACCGAATACTTTTGTCTGTAAATACTGCATATTTGATTCCATCCATAAATCTATTTTCTTCCCTATGAGTTCCGGTATCCATAAGAATTCTACTTCTTACTGTTCATATGTTATGATATGAATATACCATAATAATTATATTAATTCGTTATGTATGGATGATGAGATTCCATTGATACAGAGCCAATTCCAATAAACGCATTGAACATTCGCGTTGTACTGCATCCAACAGGAATTGAACGTACGAATTTGCCAATTATGAGTTGAGCACTTTAACCATTCAACCATGAATGCATAATGGGAATTAGCATATATTTCAAGTATCAAGCCTAATTCTAAAGAAAAATCATTATATATTATATATAATAATAATAATAATAAAAATTTCCAATTTTCAAGTCGAAGTATCTAGCATAACTTTATAGAAAAATCGTTATATATTCTACATAATAATAAATATAATAATAATAATAATTTTTAAGTCAATTCTACATAATAATAATAATAACAAATTTCCAATATTAATTAAATACATATATAAATATAAAGTCAAAATTTAAAGAAATCCCAAAGAGGAATCAATAAGAGCCAAGACAGGGTGTATTTTATTTTCTATTTTGTTGGTATAATATAGTTTCATTCCAATAAAAATGAGGAATAGGAGGCTGAGATAGCTTACAATTTTTTGTGTGTATTAGCTGCAGTGTGCCCATGGACTTGTTATACTGATGTAACTGATCTGTGTGTATCCATTTGAAAAATGGCAGTAAGAAATATAAGCCTTTAAATTGTTTGAGATCCCCGCAATGCTCTAAAGGTCTTACCCATATGTGCTATGGTTTGTGAACTTGTGCCTGGTGTATGGTTTGTGAACTTCTTGCGAGTTTGATCTGCAAAACAATTGTTAAACTACCAATGACCACCTTTTTTTTATTGCCGAAGACATTCTGATACTTAAGTCAGTAACTTTGTTGGAAGAATGAAGTAAATTTGGACAAAAATTAATTAAAGTTGCATAGTGTAGGTAGAATAGTCGAATCGACATCCCCACGAATCTAGTTCAGAGCTCATTGAGTCTTATGTTCATACATTTTTCTTTACTTTATATAATGAGTGAATTGATGACTACATTAAGTTGTGTGTGTGACTTAAGCTCAGTTGGCGCAATGAATGGGGTTGTTTATTGTAACGGTTTCCTCTTTTATTGAGATAGAAGTGATTCCCTCCATCTCGTTTGTAACGGTCCATCAATATTTATAATGACTTAAGCCTTTGTAACCACTCTCCAACATTTAACTTGAGCCACGTGTACAACCATGATCGGGTGACGATTTCATGTATCATAAATTTTTTTATTAATAATAATGTTAAATTTTTTATTAATAATAATAATGTTAAAATTTTTTATAATATATATATGGTTAATTTTGGTTTGTTGTTTCATTCTATGCACTGTATACCGTCATTTGATAATAATCTCAAACAGGGCTGAAATGGGCTCAATATTCAGGATTGGATTTGAGAAATAACAGGAATAAACACAAAAAAGGCTGAAAAACTTGGGCCCAACAAAATTGATTCAGGGACTCGGTTCATGAAATTCAAAATTTTGAGCTCGGTCCGGTTTTTTCGGTTTTAGCATTTCGGATTGGTTCAGCCCTAGTTTTTGGAAGCAAAAAGTGAGTATTTCCTCCAAATCAAGGAAATGAAATTCTTCAATCTCCCAAAGAATTGTAATTCCTTCTAATCAGAGAAGCCATAGAAACTCATTTACTTCCCTACCCTTCAACCAAACACAGCCTAAGTGCATTTCCTTGCAACATGACATAAGCCCAAGCCCAAATCTTAGCTTTTAGAGAACCCACTAAGCGTTTAAGCCTTGTCAAGCACTAAAGTATTGAAATGTAATAAAATATAATTTAATCAAATAATGAATAAAAATTTTGATAAATGATCCTTTCAGTGTTTAAGGAATGTCTCTTCAAGAAGTATGGTGAAATGGGCAGTGGTCGATCGGCATGTACAAACCGCGTTTAAGACGGGCCTCGCACGCTTCGGGATTATGGTATAAAGTTTAATGACAAATAACAGGATTGGCAGAAGGTCCAAGGTCTTAAGATTTGCAATTTGGGCCAAATTGAATTGAAGTGACTTCTAGCCCAAGTCCATCACAAAAATGTACGCAGTTCTTAACCCCAAGCCAAACAAAAAACAAAATAGTGGGTAAGAAGAGTATACAAAATAAATAAATAATCCATCCAAATGAACTCTTTGTGATTACGTAAATTTTGTTATTAAGTCTCTTATTACTTTCAGTAGTTAGAGGTTTTATACCACTTGTGAACAAACAATTCATTTCCTTAATATTTGTAATTACATAAATTTGTGCTGAAAACAAAAGTAAAGGCAGGTCACAATAACAAAAATAGTAATTGTAAATAGCGATAAATAAATCATACGCTCCAAGAAGACCGAAAATACGTTTTTATTAAACTAAACAATTTTTAATGTTTGCAATTACTAATAAAATTATATTAAAAAAATAGGTGAGTAACAATGATGAAGAATATTAATTATTTATAAACATAAAAATATATAGTTAATAACCATAAAGTAATCTTGTGCTCGAAGAATATCGAACTCGAGCCAATTACTAAAAAATATAAACCTCTATCCTCTGAACCAACAAAGTCATCCACATATTATTTGAATGAACAATTTTCTTATAGTATTATTGATTATATAACTGATTTTTTTTATACTAAGTATATATTAAAAAATAAAATATTTTAAAAGTGAGGGGAGCAGCTGCCCCCCTCGCCCGTTAATAGGTCCGCCCCTGATTACTTCTATGAGATCACGCGATCTTCCCCTTCTTCATGCTTATCACCATACACAACTCGCGGTCTTATTGCTAAAGCCCACAAAAACTCGAAAAAAAATCAAAACTCATACCTAACTTTCTTAATGCGTTAATAGTTTTTGTTTGGAATGGTTTAATGCGTTTTATGAGGGAGATAATGATGTTATGACTACAACATAATTTTCTCAATGCTAAAGCCCAAAAAAGCTCGAAAAAAAAAAATAATAATAAAAAAGAAAGAAAATAGTAGCCCATACCTAACATTCTACTCATCATACACTCATTGAGAATTAGAAAGCAATGTTAGAGAGAAGCTTTCAAGTCATTATAAATCAAAGTACTTCTCATCACAAGCTTGAGACCCTACTTGTGGGATTAATCATAAAGCAAATTATATGTAGGTACATATGTTTACATATTAGTGGTCATATAATGGAGTACCTTTCTCAAATATCACTATATTTCATTTAATTAGAAGAAGAAGACGAAAAAAAAATTCAAATTCAAACTTGAGCACTTAATGAAATACAATTCCCCTAGGGTTTTCAAGAAAAGTAAAGAGCATTTTCAAGAAAATGCCATCTTGGAATTTTCTATAGGAGATGTATTGATCATGCTTCCTTCATCTTGATTATAAACGAAGTAATAATTTTTTTGATATATATAACCAATAAACTTGTAGAATTGTCTACTTATCAATGATTATGGGTTGATTCATATTAGGGTTTCGCTATCGTAAATTTCTAATCGATTTAGAATTTATGTTTTCAGGAAGAGGAAAAGTTCTAGATTATTACTTGTTGAGTTTTTAAAATTTAAAAATTTTCTCGTTCTATTTTCTGGTATCCATTTCCTAGACGTTCTTCATTCCATTTACACTTTTGGTAAGTGGGCTCCTAAGTTTCCAACCTTTTATGAAGCTTTCACATAATCATGGATAGAGGTCGGTTGGGCAAGAACTAGTAGATTCCATCATGTCATATCATGTTTAAATGAGATATGTACTAATGTGATGCACATTATACATTTTAATTACCATTTAAATGCAAATGAGTATTTAGCTACTAATGTACTTTCTCAAATTGAATTTCATTTGATACATAAATTATCCTTGTAGGGTCTTTTTGATTGCACGGAAAATAAATATGAAAATTAAAATCGTTTTTATGAATTTTATTTTGAAATCTCTTCCTTATAAAGAATTAATTTTCTATTAATAAATAAACAATCAAACAACAGAAATCAACATAATAAAGAAAATAAATTTCATTACCCTAAAAAAAATGGCTAACCAAACTTACCCATGAGCCGTGGCTTTGTCATTGAACTTTTCCTTTCCCTTAATGGTGATAGCTATGAATGGTTTGCAAGATTGGTGGACATATGCATGAATAAGAATTAGTCCATAATGGTGAGCCACCAAAAATGTCAAAGGGATTAAACACATGCTCGAAGAAGAGGAAAAAACAAAAAAAAAAAGAGTGTGAAAAAGAAAAAGGAGGGGAAACAGAGACAGACACATGAAAAGGAAACACAAGAAAAAAATGGTACAAATATACAAACTAAATTGTAAAGGAATTGCCATATGGTCTCCTTGCTTCTTGAAGAAAAGCTAAAGACGCAATTACATTTGACAGATTTTTTATGCGACCCATTACTATACCACTTAAGGTCGCCGGAAAATAAATAGGGGGTTCTAGTCAAACATCTTAAGGTCATCCAATAACATACACAAAGTTTCTACCATGGTGACAGGTTGCATATTAATCATTTTCAGAAAGTCGTGGTTGTAGGTTTCCTTTTCTTTCATTAATAAACATCTTCGTGTTTGACCAAAAAAAAATAAATAAGAAGAATTCAATGAGTTTGCTAAATCAATTTTAATTTGTAACTGAATTTTTACGAAAATGCTACAAGTTTTTGCAACCAGGGTGATATGGTGTGATCTTGAAAGAATGATGAATTCTCTAAATGTTTTTATGTATCTCAAAATTGTAAAAAAAAATTCCTCTAACATCATCGTAATTGCATAACCTAATTATAAAACCTGATTCAATAGCCTCAATTCAAATTCTTATGGACCAAACAAATTTCTCAAGTCTTCTTTTAAAAAAATTTCATATATTTGTTGAAAATTAGGGTTCCCAAACAAATGCACATTTGTTGACCATTCAATATGTCCGAAATGGCCAGGGAGGTTAGGGGTCCCCTAGAGTAGAATTTATTATGTAATGTTAGTCATCTCACCTAAATCATTCCGTGAACTCTGTGGATCCAATTCATCCATCTATTTAATATGATCCAACTTTCAATTTATTATGCAAAGATTGGGTTGGTGAAGAACATTGACTCAAGTTTATAAACCCCCATCTGTCACCAAGTGTTTCTGTTACAAAATGGGAGGGTTTTGTCTCGTTTCCTTGGGATTTGCTTGTGCCCATGTCTTGGATTATATATAGAACATCTTTTCTATCAAAAATGCTAGGAAATCTGGTTTTGCAATCATGTTTTGTAATCAGAATGATGTGTCATGATCAGAAAAGAATAATGAAATCTCTAAAGATTTTATGTGTCTCTTGAGGTTATAAAAAACTCCTCTAACGATGCCACATTATCCTGATTGCAAAACATGGTTTCCTAACCTCACTCCTTTTCTATTATTTCTACTTATTGTTAAACATCACAGTACGTCTAAATATTTAAAATTACTAGAAAATTTTAAAACCTTTCATGATGATAATAATTTAATTATATTACGTTTTTTATTTTATGTTGGGATAGTATTGGATTGAATAGTCTCACATCGAATAAGGATGAGCTGTCTCTAAAGTTTATAAGGAGATCATTTGCTTCATAATAGGAATTGTTTAAGTTTGAAATAATATCGTTGTTATATAGACCAAAGACTGCATACAGATGTGCGACCAACTCTTTCTTATTTAATGTGAGACTGTTAAAGTCAAACATTATTATATAAAATGTTGATTTGAATAACATGCCTGAAGACTACGTCACTGTTATCAAAGGAAGACTAAATCACCAATGTCAAAAGATACTTAGTATATATTGACCGACCCTATAGGATAATTGTCTTCTTGAAATTGACTTGTCAAAACAAGTTGAATAAAAAATTGACTTGTCAAAACAACGAGGGAAGGGACGAGGAAACCAGCGAAGGAGGGGGTGAAGCCGTTCACTCCCCTCGAGATGCATGAATGTGCATCGAAATATACACCTTTATGCATCTCGAGGGGGATGAACAGCTTCACCCCGCTAGTTTCCTCTCGCCATTTAGAATTTCCCTAAAAAATCACATTCTCAGTATTTAATACTTTCAAACACCCCCAAACTTTGGTTAAAGTCATTAACAAGAATTATCATTTTTGACAAATCTAGTTTGTTTCTTTAATGCATCAAAGTCCTTATAATTTTCAATATCACGAAACTTGGCATGGGGGACTTTACCACCCCATCATGATCCCAATATGGAAGGAACAGAATTTGACAATTTGCATGATCGATCAAGAAAACATAAGACAATGACATTATGTGTTTCACATTGCTAAGATTGAAATTAGTTTTAATTTCCATATCTCATAGTGAGGTAAGCCTGATTAGAGACAAGCTTTGGAACTCCAATTAGGAGATATAGTCATGGTGAGATCATATGGATTAAAAATTATGTATGAAATCATTTTAACTTTTAAGTAACTTAATGGATGGTACGACTTGATTATGTATTCGAACCCTCGTAATAGGTCGTGTACTCGAGCATACAAATTTATAAAGCGAAATTCTAGTAGACCCAATCGGATCCCTCATCTAGATATGGTGTGAATGACATGACAACTCCAAGCCTGACCCATTGACATTGACATTGACATTGACGTTAAATTAATGAGGCATAATCAAAGTCAAAGTAATTAATTAATTAATTAATTAATTATTAAACCCAGTCACTAGAGGCCATATAGCAAGGTACATTTTCCAGCCATCAGAGACAATATATATTGACTCACCCTATAAGATAAGAGTGATTCTAGATGTCGAGGAAAATAGCGAGGGAGGGCACGTGCAGGAGGTCACATTGTTAAAAAAAAAAAAAAAAAAAAAAAAGGGGATCGGGGGAATCGAAAATTTGGGGGAGAAGGAGGGAATGAGCGAGCTTTCTCCCCATTTTCTCCCTCTCCCCATTTTCCATCTCGACAGAGACAGAGAAGGCTCTGCCTCTCCCCAAATGAAGCTCTCCCTCTCCCCATCTTCGACTCAAACAAAGCCAGAGAAGAAGAAGGAGAAGAGAACAAGTTCTCCCTCGTCCCTTTCCACTCGCAAAAGGTAAAGCCACTACCTACTTTTTACTTGATTTTCTTTTCCCTCTCATTTTAGGGTTTCTTTGAGAAAGTGATGCTTTGGATGTTTTAGGTTTTTGGTTTCGGACAACATTTTCTTTGCAGCTCTCGAGATCTGGTTTTCATCGCTCGGTCGCAGAGGTAAGATTTCGATGTCCCTCTGTTCTTTTCTTCGTTTCGTCTTCAGCTGTTTCATATTTGGTTTCTTCAAATTCAGATCTGATTGAATTGTGTTTGGGTTTCAGAGTTTTTATGCTCTTAATTTGGTACGATCATTTTTATTTCGGATTTTGTCTGTGAATTGTAGAATACTTGCAATTTTGTCTGTGATTAATTTGTTGAAGGTTTTTTGGTTTTTTTCTCAATGATGGGGTAAATAAATTTTTGATGAAATTGTATGTAAGTTTGTTGTTGTGATATTGAGCAAGTTTTTGAGTTTCAAATAGGATTGGGGTTTTGAAGTAGATAGATCTAAAGAATTGGCAAAAAGAATGAGATATTTGAGTAGTTTAGGAATTGGGTTGAGTTTGGTGTTTGGATGTCTCCTATTAGCACTTGTTGTGGTCTTTGATCTATCTTGCTTCCTTAGGGTACCATTTATTTTGAAAAGTTACTTGGAACTCAATCAATTTTGAAGTTCATAGTACATTTCTTAGACCACATTAGGGTTGAAGTTCAGAGTACATTTCCTAGCTGCATACATGGCTCTCACATAATGCAAATGAGAAGATTAGGTTAATAATCTGACCTACTAATAAGCTTTTTTTTTTTAAAGACCACATTCTTGGTATTGGTATATTATGGGTCTTCGTTTGTAGTAAGCCACTAATATGCTTACTACAAACGAAGAACCATAATATAATCATGCCCATAAACTCACTGTATCCGAAACACTCACATTTGGTTTGTAATCAACTGAATATTGTGTTCGGTACATTCATATCAGCTGGTTTAGTCTTTGAATTTATGCATCAATGTATGAATTAGTTGAAATATTTAAAAGCCTTTAGTCTTTTACTTCATTTTATTTTTATTGTTTTGAAAATCATCTATAGTATTTGTTTTGTATGAAAGAAATACTAGCATTTGGTGTTAATTAGGTTCTCCCTTTTGATGAAATGAAATTTTTTATCGTGAAATCACATCCTTTGTTTATGTGTGTGTTCTAGATCACCTTCTTTTATGACCTTGTTATGCACTTCATTGGTTGATAATTTATAAACAAACATTACAGGAATGGATAGTGTAGAAGATAATGACTGTATGTTGGTGGAAGAAAATGTA
Organism: Berberis vulgaris; assembly: GCA_963556465.1. NCBI lineage: Eukaryota > Viridiplantae > Streptophyta > Magnoliopsida > Ranunculales > Berberidaceae > Berberis > Berberis vulgaris. The sequence goes on from OY747137.1 coordinate 4,326,353, forward strand.
GAAGAGATGAGGGAACCTACAGATGGGATGGAATTCGTCAACCTTGACGAGTTCCAACGTTATTATCATGAATATGGTAATAGAAAGGGATTTCCAGTGAAAATAATGACTACTGAAAAAAATGGTGATGGAAAACCTATGTTCATTCAGCTTTCATGTGGTCGGGCTGGGAAGCAAAACGGTGATGGAAAAAATGTTTTGGGATTGCGTGCGTCGACCAAATGTGATTGTCAGGCTAAGATTAGAGGTCATATACGGGTTGATGGAACAATTTTAGTGAAAAGAGTTCAATTGATCACAATCACTCGTTAAGCCCTAGTAAATCAAAATTTTATCGAAAGAATAGATCTATGAGCTCGTATATCAAGAAGAAGCTTGAATTTAATGATAGGGCAGGTATTAGACCATATAAAAGTTATTTGTCATGTGTGGTTGAAGTTGGTGGGCATGAAATTTTGCCATTTTCCCAAAAAGACTGTTACAATTATTTGGACAAAATGAGGAAGTTGAGACTTGGTGAGTGGGATGTGATGGCTCTTCATAACTACTTCCAAAAAATGCAAGCTAATAATGCTGATTTCTTTTATATGATGGATTTGGATGATGAAGGTAGGTTGAGAAATTTTTTTGGAGCCGCCAGGTTCAAGCCACGGAATGGACTATACAAATTATAGGAGGTGATCAGGTTGGCTAAGCTTGTTCATGTCTTTCATGTTTTTTAATCTGAATCTGTTTTGCAATCTTTCTGTTTTGAATGTCAATGGTGGCACATTCAGTTCACCTTACTGTGTGCTATGTGATCTGACCAAGCAATTTATGTGATCAAATCTTTCTGTTTTGTGTGATCTCTGTGTTTTTATTTAATTCTGCTCACATTTGTATGGACAATTCAATTCTGCTCTGGAATTTCTATTATTTCAATTCTAGTTTCTATTTGTTAAGTGCTATGTCTGATGTGGATTTTATTAACCTAAATTAATAAGCTAATAAATCCCACTTGTAATAACCGCAAGTGCACGGTGTCTAACTGGTAGACAACGGCAAGTACGGGTCGATCCCACGAGGAAAGTGGATGCAATTGAATTTAATAATTTAATTAAATTAATTTTGAGGAAATGGGGTTACAGTATTTTTAAAACTAAACTAAAAATAAATTAAAAATAAGAAAAATAAAATAAAAGAAAAGATGGATGTTGTGGGGTTTGGACTTACCGATGAGTTAACAAAAATATTTAAATCTAAATTACTGAAATTATAAACGAGAAGCTTTAGGGATGAGGATCTCTTGCTTACACCGAAGATGTGATCATTAAAATCCAATTCCAATTATATTAAGTTTCTCACAAACATTAACAATTTATTTCAAGCAAATAAACTCTTACCAAACATTAAATGTCTTTTTAAGACACACTTAATCAAAGTTCAAGCTTAATAATTTTTAGCACATGCTTTGAATATTGCTAAAATGTTAATCTAACTACTAAACATATCAATTTTTTAATCGAACATGAAAGGTGAAATCAATTTATCAATTTTCAGAAATAAATTGTTTATCAATTAAGCATTTAAGTCAGTAAAATAAATTAAAATGAATTATGCAACCCCTTTGGTTTGTCGCAAACTCGATGTGGTAGTACTCAGCAGATCAGCAGGTGGTCCGAACACGAATCCCGAGAAAATGGTTGAAAATGCACTGTGGTGGTACAGAGCAAAAATCAGGGTGCGAATAACCAAATTATTTGAAATTCAGTTATTTCCCCCCCGAAAAGCAGCGCCTCTACACCTTCGTCTTCAGCGAGCAGCGCCGCTCGCGGTGCCTCGTTTCCGCTCCTTGCGAGCTCCTTCGTCCTGCAACCGGTTCTGGAACCTGCAAAAGAGAGAGATGGATGGAAGAACAGAGAGAGAGGTGCAATGAAAACACAAAAAAAACAGAGACAGAGATGCAAGGACTCCCTGATACTGCTCCTGTCGCGGTGGTTGTGCTCGGGTGATGGCCGCTTGCGATGGTGACCGTGAGAGAGGGAGACAGGGAGGAGGGCCGAGACGAAGAGAGGGCGGCTCGGACGGTCTGTCTGGCTCTGTCGCGAGGCGGAACAGAGTCGTGGTGATGATGGTGGCTCTGTTTCGCGGCGATGATGGTGGCTCGCGATGCTCGGTGCTTGGTTGTTGGACAGGGACGGTGGCGGAGGGACAGTCTGTGTGGTGCTCGGTGGCGAGATGAAGATTTGACGCGAAACAGGGTTGTCACGCCTCTGTTTCGTGGCAGTGGCGGTGTTCGGATGATGGTGATGAGAATCACTGTGTGAGAAAGTGGTTTTGATTTTCTGTAATTTTTCTTTTCCCTTCTCTTCCTCCCATTTTCTCACCCTTTATCTTGTATTTATAGAGAATGAATAGAGATGAGATAAGGGGATGATTCATGGAGTGAATCAAGGTATAATTGGGAGAATATTCTTTGGGTTGGATTGGGTTTATGGGTTAAGTTTTGGGTTTAAGGGTTTGATTTTGGGCTTGGTTTTGAGTATAGGTTATTTTCACCTCCACTTTCTTTGAAGTCACCATCTGGGATTGTTCAATTCATTTTTCTTCGATTTCTTCATTATTGCTCCAAATTCTACAAAAACACAAAAATTCAATAATTAATCTAAAATAAGATAAAACAAGGATTAACAAAATTATAATAAGAGGTAATAATGTTATAATTATGTGATTATCAATGTCATGCATTCTAGTTTCTTTTTTCTACACTTGATTGATATTGGCATAGGCATCCTATTATGTCAATTCTGCTATGGAATTTCTATTTCCAGTCAAGCATCAGTTTCTTTAAACCACTTTTCAATTCTACTTGTCACCGTCCTCACATTTGTATGGACAATTCAATTCTGCTCTGGAATTTCTATTATGTCAATTCTAGTTTCTATTTGTTAAGTGCTATGTCATGCATTCTAGTTTCTTTTATCTACACTTGATTGATATCGGCATAGGCATCCTATTATGTCAATTCTGCTCTGGAATTTCTATTTCCAGTCAAGCATCAGTTTCTTTAAACCACTTTTTTCTTAAATGCAATGAATGATCTGATATTTCAATAGTTTTGTCGATATTTTTTTAATGTAATTCTTTGCAAACAGTTTAGTTTGAACTTTAGAAGGATAACAACTAATGGTTTCTAGCCTCATGAAACTTGCTTAGAGCTGAACTTAATTTGTAATCCTAATTAAGGCAAAGAACAGGGTCACCCAATCAATCAATTATATGGTTTTCTTATTGTTCTCAAGACATTCTTCAAAACTGATAATGCTGGAGGAAAACCTCCTAGGTATACTGACCCTTTCACTGGCTCTTTCTCTAATAAGCATAAATGTGCTTGTACAAATGCAAATTCAGACAATGTTCAAATATTTATGTTGATCTAACCTGTACAAATGCAAATTCAAACAATTTGTCTTTTTAACAAGGTCGTAGGATCATATATGCAGCTCTTTATGACTATATGTCCCCATTCGAAGTTTGTTTGTTGTCACAACTGCTAAGTTATTTACATTGATTTCCTTTGACAGGGTTGGATTACTGAGATGGCGTCTTATGTGAAATCCATAGACAGTAATCACTGCAGAAATAAGATGATATGATCTGCATTATGATAGACCTCCGATAAGATTTACTTATTCGAGAAGGAGGAACAAATGAATCCAGGTTGTTAGGGTGTTCTGCAAGTGAATCCAGGCTATTATGGTGCTCTGCATTGTGAATCCAGGTTGCTAGGGTGTTCTGCAAGTGAATCCAGGCTGTTATGGTGCTCTGCATTGTGTTGCATGTGGTGTCTGTAGTATGTGGTTGTAGTTGCTCTATTCGGTATTCTGTTAGACGGATAGTTTTCGTTGTTAGTTGCATTGTGCAATTGGTTGTAATGTGCATATGAATGTTTACATTTGCAATCATTTCTCTGTTAGGTATTATGTCAATTCTGCTATCGAATTGTCTTCCTATCTTTCAATACAATCATTTCTTTGTTACTATTAATCAGAATGTTTACATTTGCAACACAACATTCTTTCTTTGCATTTCTCTGTCCAGTAGGGCTAACTCTGTAAGAATTAGTCCAATTCTTTTATTGAACTCTGTCGGTTGATCTGAATTAGGTGATTCCATCCTGCAGAGCATTACAAAAACAAGTCAGATCTTATCACACTATTGAATAAGCAAATCAATGGACTTACAAAGATTAGGAAGTCTGATGAAGAATCCTGGCATGCAAACAGCAAGCTACACTCCGCAACCACAGTTTGCATTCAAAAAAAAGAATAACAAGAGGATAAACTTCTTCACTGTAGTCAACAAAAGCATACCATACGGAAGAAAAACAAGAACAATATGAAACACAAATATACACCTTTATGCATCTCGAGGGGGATGAACAGCTTCACCCCGCTAGTTTCCTCTCGCCATTTAGAATTTCCCTAAAAAATCACATTCTCAGTATTTAATACTTTCAAACACCCCCAAACTTTGGTTAAAGTCATTAACAAGAATTATCATTTTTGACAAATCTAGTTTGTTTCTTTAATGCATCAAAGTCCTTATAAATTTCAATATCACGAAACTTGGCATGGGGGACTTTACCACCCCATCATGATCCCAATGGGGAAGGGACAGAATTTGACAATTTGCATGATCGATCAAGAAAACATAAGACAATGACATTATGTGTTTCACATTGCTAAGATTGAAATTAGTTTGAATCTCCATATCTCATAGTGAGGTAAGCCTGATTAGAGACAAGCTTTGGAACTCCAATTAGGAGATATGGTCATGGTGAGATCATATGGATTAAAAATTATGTTAAGAAGTGATTTTAACTTTTAAGCAACTCGTAGATCAGCCAATAACATGACAGCTCAATGATTGAAACTTGACGGATGGTACCAGATCATGAATTCGAACCCTGGTAATAGGTCGTACAATTTTATAAAACATCCTAGTTATATGGTCCGTTAATTAATATTGAATTAAGAAATAATTCATATTTCACCGCTCCTAGTTATATGGTCTCTGGTTAATTAATATTAATTTTAAATAGTTAGAGGTTTTATACCACTTGTGAACAAATAGTTGGTTAATTCTAAATGACGAGGAAACGGGCGAGGGGATGGGTGTGACCGCTCATCCCCCTCGAGATGCACAGCTTCGCAAATCTAGAGGGGATGAGTGGTAATACCCACCCCCTCGCCCCTTTCCTTGACGCCTAGAAGGGTTGTTAAAAAATATAAACCTCCATCCTCTAAACCAACAAAGTCATCCATATTTATTTGAATGAACAATTTTCTTATAGTATTATTGATTATATAATTGATTTTTTTATATTAAGTATATATTAAAAAATAAAATATTTTAAAAGTGATGGGAGCAGCTGCCACCCTCACCCCTTAATAGGTCCGCCCCTGATTACTTTGACGAGATCACACGATCTTCACCTTCTTCACGCTTATAACCATACACAACTCGCAGTCTTATTGCTTAGTTGCAATGTAATTTCATCGAAGAATTTACAATTTTATGAATGATTGCTTAGTTGCATTAGTCATTTTTCTTTCAACCAAGTTGTTGAAAACCATATAAGAAATTAGGTCGATGTTACAAAAGATAAGTAAGTTTCACCCAAATTTAAAAGGCAGGCCTGCAAAGTGGGCCAAATTTTAAATTCTTAGATTAGGCCCACTGAGAAAAATATTGACCAAGACGAATGTGTGGGTCAATGAAGCAATTTATTAACAATGAGTGACACGTGATTAACGATTTTTATCTGTTTTTAATTAAGATTTTTATCAAAAAGCCCGAAGAATTAATGAGGATTTGTAAGAGGTTAGGCAGCTTAATTTGACAATACGAAAAGGAATGGTAGGTCTTGTAACTTTAACTAAAATTTTGAATCATGCTAATATGACTAAATGTGCAACCCTACCAGAAAATATTGTGTTTTTTTTGGATTCGAATGAACTTTTTACTGTTATTTTGAAGCAATACTAAGATTTACGTAGCAAATTAGCACCATATGTCCTCGATGAGGGGGCAGCTTGGTCGGGTTTGAGAGTTTCTGGATTAGGGTTAGCTCAAGTCCAACTAAAATAGTGAAGAGGCGTTGCTGATGGAACCTCAGGTCACTGATTCAAACCTGGCCGATGGCATAATTATCATTTTGTGGTTGGTTGACCGTTCTGGTCTTTAATAGATTATGAGATTCTATAAAAACCCAACTCACCTAAAAAAAAAAAAAGGAGCATGGGTTATGATGATCATCCTTCTTTTTTATCCTAAATAACCCCTTCTTTTTTATCCTAAATAACCCTGCTCGCTTTCAAAAAAAAAAAAAATGTGGTTGTTGAAATATTCTTCGTCAATTGGGGAAGGGAACACTTTAGTGATCAGAATTTTGTTTGGAATGGTTTAATGTGTTTTATGAGGGAGATAATGATGTTATGACTACAACATAATTTTCTTAATGCTAAAGCCTACAAAAACTCGAAAAAAATAAAATAAAATAAAAAATAAAACAAAAAGAAAATAGTAGCCCATACCTAACTTTCTACTCATCACACACTCATTGAGAATTAGAAGCAATGTTAGAGAGAAGCTTTCAAGTCATTATAAATCGAAGTACTTCTCATCACAAGCTTGAGACCCTACTTGTGGGATTAATCATAAAGGAAATTATATGTAGGGACATATGTTTAGATATTAGTGGTCATATAATGGAGTACCTTTCTCAAATATCACTATATTTCATTTAATTAGAAGAAGAAATATAAATTTCAAATTCAAACTTGAGCACTTAATGAAATACAATTCCCCTAGGGTTTTCAAGATAAGTAAAGAGCATTTTCAAGAAAATGCCATCTTGGAATTTTCTGTAGGAGATGTATAGATCATGCTTCCTTCATCTTGATTATAAACAAAGTAATAATCTTTTTTATATATATAACCAATAAACTTGTAGAATTGTCTACTTATCAATGATTATGGGTTGATTCATATTTTCGCTTTCGTAAATTTCTAATCGATTTAGAATTTATGTTTCCGGGAAGAGGAAAAGTTTTAGATTATTACTTGTTGAGTTTTTAAAATTTAAAAATTTTCTCGTTCTATTTTCTGATATCCATTTACTAGATGTTCTTCATTCCATTTACACTTTTGGTAAGTGGGCTCCTAAGTGTCCTACCTTTTAATGAAGCTTTCACATAATCATAGATAGAGGTCGGTTGGGCAAGAACTAGTAGATCCCATCATGTTTAAATGAGATATGTACCAATGCGAAGCACACTATACATTTTTTTTTTTTTTGTTCAAACACGAAGATGTTTATTAATGAAAGAAAGGGAAACAAATTACAAAGAGAAACATTCCTATATCAAGGAATGCCAAGACACTATGAAAGTGTCAAAACCCAACTCCCTAAACAAATTACATGCTGTACCCATCCTCCACAACAATTCTCTAATCTCGATAAAGATAGAGTGTTCTGATCTGTTGAGTCCTTCAAATACCCTTTTATTTCTTTCTTTCCACACACACCACATGAGAACGTGAGGGACCCTACGCCATAACCACTCCCCCCGACGGAAAGGATTAGCTTGAGACCACCAACTTAGCCAATCTAAAATGGAGCCTTCAAACATCAAACTCAAACCGAATTCCGCCAAGAAACTGCTCCAAATGGATTTGGAGAAACTGCAGTGAAGCATCAAATGGTCCAGTGTCTCGTCAAATTCATTGCAAAGCACACAAAGACTCCCTGTGAGGATTCCTCTTTTTCTTAACCTATCTTTAGTCAAGAGCTTCTCATGCAAAACTGACCAACTAAAGAAATTAATCCGAGGAAAAATGTTTTTCACCCATACCAGATTTTTGTGGGAGGAAATGAAGGGGTTAGAGTGGGTCTCATAATGAGATGCAGCCAACATATCTGAAAATGAGTATTAGCTACTAATGTACTTTCTCAAATTGAATTTCATTTGATACATAAATTATACTTGTACGGTTTGTTTGGTTGCACGGAAAATAGACATAAAAATTAAAATCGTTTTTATGAATTTTATTTTGAAGTATCTTCCTTATGAAGAATTAATTTTCTATCAGTAAATTCACAACCAAACAATAGAAATCTACATAATAAAGAAAATAAATTTCATTTCTTTAAAAAAAATGGCTAACCAAACATACCCATAAGTCGTGGCTTTGTCATTGAACTTTTCCTTTCCCTTAAAAGGTGATGGCTGTGAATGGTTTGCAAGATTGGTGGACATATGCATGAATCAGAATTAGTCCATAATGGCGAGACACCAAAAATGTCAAAGGGATTAAACGCATGCTCGAAGAAGAGAAAAAAAAAAGTGTGAAAAAGAAAAAGGAGGGGAGCAGAGACAGACACATGAAAAGGAAACACAAGAAAAAAAAAGTACAAAAATACAAACTAAATTGTAAAGGAATTGCCATATGGTCTCCTTGCTTCTTGAAGAAAAGCTAAAGACGCAATTACAATTTACAGATCTTTGATGCGACCCATTAATATAGTTGGACCTTCACTTACATTGTCATACCTCTTAAGGTCGCCGGAAAATAAATAGGGTTCTAGTCAAACATCTTAAGGTCATCCAATAACATACACAAAGTTTCTACCATGGTGACAGGTTGCATATTAATCATTTTTAGAAAGTCGTGGTTGTAGGTGATTGAGAATAATTCAATATGAGTTTGTTAAATCAATTTTAATTTGTAACTGAATTTTTATGAAAATGCAACAAGTTTTTGCAGTCAGGGTGATATAATGTGATCTTGAAAAAATGATGAAATCTCTAAAATATTTATATGTATCTCAAAATTGTAAAAAAAAACTTATATGACATCATCATAATTGCAAAACCTGATTATAAAACCTAATTGCATCAATTCAAATTCTTATGGACCAAACAAATTTCTCAAGTCTTCTTTTAAAAAAATTTCATATATTTGTTGAAAATTAGGGTTCCCAAACAAATGCACATATGTTGACCATTCAATATGTCCAAAATGGCCAGGGAGGTTAGGGGTCCCCTAAAGTATAATTTATTATGTAATGTTAGTCATCTCACCTAAATCATTCCGTGACTCTGTGGATCCAATTCATCCATCTATATAATATGATCCAACTTTCAATTTAATAATTTATTATGCAAAGATTGGGTTGGTGAAGAACATTGACTCAAGTTTATAAACCCCCATCTGTCACCAAGTGTTTCTGTTACAAAATGGGAGGGTTTTGTCTCGTTTCCTTAAGATTTACTTGTGCCCATGTCTTGGATGATATATAGAACACCTTTTCTATAAAAAATGTTAGGAAATCTGGTTTTTGCAATCATGTTTTGTAATCAGGATGACGTGTCATGATCCGAAAAGAATAATGAAATTTCTAAAGATTTTATGTGTATCTTGAGGTTATAAAAAACTCCTCTAACGATGTCACATCATCCTGATTGCAAAACATGTTTACAAAACATTGTTTCTTAGCCTCACTCATTTTCTATTATTTCTATTTATTGTTAAACATCACAGTACGTCTAAATATTTAAAATTACTAGAAAATTTTAAAACCTTTCATGATGATAATAATTTAATTATATTACGTTTTTTATTTTATGTTGGGATAGTGTTTGATTGAATAGTCTCACATCAAATAAGGATGAGCTATCTCTAAAGTTTATAAGGAGATCATTTGCTTCATAATAGGAATTGTTTAAGTTTGAAATAATATCGTTGCTATATAGACCAAAGACTGCATACAGATGTGCGACCAACTCTTTCTTATTTAACGTGAGACTCTTAAAGTCAACATTATTATATAAAATGTTGATTTGAATAACATGCCTGAAGACTACGTCCATGTTATCAAAGGAAGACTAAATCACCAATGTCAAAGGATACTAGTATATATTGACTGACCCTATAGGATAATTGTCTTCTTGAAATTGACTTGTCAAAACAAGTTGAATAAAAAATCGGGTTTGTTTAAACAGCGAGAGAAGTGGCGAGGAAACCAACAAGGGAGTTCACCCCCTCGAGATGCATGAATGCGCCTCAAAATAATATATACACCTTCATGCATCTTGAGGGGGATGAACAGCTTCACCCCCCTCCCTGGTTGCTGTTCATCCCCCTCCCTGGTTGTTTTCGTGTCGCCATTTAGAATTTCCCTAAAAAATCACATTCTCAGTATTTAATAATTTCAAACACCCCCAAACTTTGGTTAAAGTCATTAACAAGAATTATCATTTTTGACAAATCTAATTTGTTTCTTTAATGCATCAAAGTCCTTATAAATTTCAATATCACGAAACTTGGCATGGGGGACTTTACCACCCCATCATGATCCCAATAGGGAAGGAACAGAATTTGACAATTTGCATGATCGATCAAGAAAACATAAGACAATGACATTATGTGTTTCACATTGCTAAGATTGAAATTAGTTTTAATCTCCACATCTCATAGTGAGGTAAGCCTGATTAGAGACAAGCTTTGAAACTCCAATTAGGAGATATAGTCATGGTGAGATCATATGGATTAAAAATTATGTATGAAATCATTTTAACTTTTAAGTAATTTGTAGGTCGATCAATGATATGACAGTTCAATAATTGGAGTTTAATGAATGATACGACTTGATTATGTATTCGAACCGTCGTAATAGGTCGTGTACTCGAGCATACAATTTTAACTTTTAACTTTTAAGCAACCTGTGGATCAGCCAATGGCATGACAGTTCAATTATTGGAATTTAAGGCATACAATTTTATAAAACATTTTTCTAGTAGACCCAATCGGATCCCTCATCTAGATATGGTGTGAATGACATGACAATTCGAAGCCTGACCCATTGCCATTGACATTGACGTCAAATTAATGAGGCATAATCAAAATCAAAGTAAGTAATTAATTAATTAATTAATTAATTAATTAATTATTAAACCCAGTCACTAGAGGCCACATACATGTGGACCATATAGCAAGGTACATTTTCCAGTCATCAGGGGGACGGCTCCCCTTACCCCCACCACCCCCTCTCCACCTGTGAGGTTCTTCGCTGTTTTTCTCGACAGACGGATTCTAAAAAAAAATTTGTGATTGATAAAATGCCCACGTGGGCTCAAATCCAAAACAATGGGTCAGGTGGTGGCCCGCTGAACAGTCCAAACCAGGCCCGGCCCAACTATTTCTGCACTTAGTGCAGACATTTCAAGTGTTGAAAGTGACACAGAAAATAAGTACAACCATATCATTTGTTGCGCATTCAATGAGCTTAGGCCCATTGTGTATATGGAGATTGCCATGATTTGTTTTTGGTTATATTGTTCTTTTTCACCAATATCAAAGGAGACTAATATATATTGACTCACCCTATAAGATAAGAGTGATTCTAGATGTCGAGGAAAATAGCGAGGAAATGGGCGAGGGAGGGTGGAGCGAACGTGTAGGAGGTCACATTGTAAAAAAAAAGGGGGGGGGGGGGGGGAGGGGAAATCGAAAATTTGGGGGAGAAGAATGAGGGAATGGGCGAGCTTTCTACCCATTTTCAATCTCAGAGACAGAGAAGTTCTCCCCATTTTCAATCTCAGAGACAGAGAAGCTCTCCCCATTTTCTCCCTCTCCCTCTCCCCATTTTTCATCTCGACAGAGACAGAGAAGGCCCTCCCTCTCCCCATCTTCGACTCAAACAAAGCCAGAGAAGAAGAAGGAGAAGAGAAGAAGTTCTCCCTCGTCCCTTTCCTCTCGCAAAAGGTAAAGCCGCTACCTACTTTTTACTTGATTTTTCCTCTCATTTTAGGGTTTATTTGAGAAAGTGATGCTTTCGTTGTTTTAGGTTTTTGGTTTCGGACAACATTTTCTTTGCAGCTCTCGAGATCTGGTTTTCATCACTCGGTCGCAGAGGTGAGATTTCGATGTCCCTCTGTTCTTCTCTTCGTTTCGTCTTCAGCTGTTTCATATTTGGTTTCTTCAAATTCAGATCTGATTGAATTGTGTTTGGGTTTCAGAGTTTTTATGCTCTTAATTTGGTACGATCATTTTTATTTCGGATTTTGTCTGTGAATTGTAGAATACTTGCAATTTTGTCTGTGATTAATTTGTTGAAGGTTTTTTGGTTTTTTTTCTCAATGATGGGGTAAATAAATTTTTGATGAAATTGTATGTAAGTTTGTTGTTGTGATATTGAGCAAGTTTTTGAGTTTCAAATATGATTGGGGTTTTGAAGTAGATAGATCTAAAGAATTGGCAAAGAGAATGAGATATTTGAGTAGTTTAGGAATTGGGTTGAGTTTGGTGTTTGGATGTCTCCTATTAGCACTTGTTGTGGTCTTTGATCTATCTTGCTTCCTTAGGGTACCATTTATTTTGAAAAGTTACTTGGAACTCGATCAATTTTGAAGTTCATAGTACATTTCTTAGACCACATTAGGGTTGAAGTTCAGAGTACATTTCCTAGCTGCATACATGGCTCTCACATAATGCAAATGAGAAGATTAGGTTAATGATCTGACCTACTAATAAGCTTTTTTTTTAAAGACCACATTCTTGGTATATTATGGGTCTTCGTTTGTAGTAAGCCACTAATATGCTTACTACAAACGAAGAGCCATAATATAATCATGCCCTTAAACTCACTGTATCCGAAACACTCACATTTGGTTTGTGATCAAATGAATATTGTGTTCGGTACATTCATATCAGCTGGTTTAGTCTTTGAATTTATTCATCAATGTATGAATTAGTTGAAATATTTAAAACCCTTTAGTCTTTTACTTCATTTTATTTTTATTGTTTTGAAAATCATCTATAGTATTTTTTTTTGTATGAAAGAAATACTAGCATTTGGTGTTAATTAGGTTCTCCCTTCTGATGAAATGAAAATTTTTATCGTGAGATCACATCCTTTGTTTATGTGTGTGTTCTAGATCATCTTCTTTTATGACCTTGTTATGCACTTCATTGGCTGATAATTTATAAACAAACATTACAGGAATGGATAGTGTAGAAGATAATGAATGTATGTTGGTGGAAGAAAATGTAGAAGAGATGAGAGAACCTACAGGTGGGATGAAATTCGTCAACCTTGACGAGTTCCAACGTTATTATCATGAATATGGTAATAGAAAGGGATTTTCAGTGAAAATAATGACTACTGAAAAAGATGGTGATGGAAAACCTATGTTCATTCAGCTTTCATGTGGCCGGACTGGGAAGCAAAACGGTGATGGAAAAAATGTTTTGGGATTGCGTGCGTCGACCAAATGTGATTGTCAGGCTAAGATTAGAGGTCATATACGGGTTGATGGAACAATTTTAGTGAAAAGAGTTACACTTGATCACAATCACGCGTTAAGCCCTAGTAAATCGAAATTTTATCGAAAGTATAGATCTATGAACTCGTATATAAAAAATAAGCTTGAATTTAATGATAGGGCAAGTATTAGACCAAATAAGAATTATTCGTCATGTGTGGTTGAAGTTGATGGGCATGGAATTTTTCCATTTTCCCAAAAAGACTGTTACAATTATTTGGACAAAATGAGGAAGTTGAGACTTGGTGAGGGGATGCGATGGCTCTTTATAACTACTTCCAAAAAATGCATGCTAATAATGCTGATTTCTTTTATATGATGGATTTGGATGATGAAGGTAGGTTGAGAAATGTTTTTTGGAGCCGCCAGGTTCAAGCCACGGAATGGACTATACAAATTATAGGAGTTGATCAGGTTGGTTAAGCTTGTTAATGTCTTTCATGTTTTTTAATCTGAATTTGTTTTGCAATCTTTCTGTTTTGAATGTCAATGGTGGCACATTCAGTTCACCTTATTGTGCTATGTGATCTGACCAAGCAATTTATGTGATCAAATCTTTCTGTTTTGTGTGATCTGCTGTGTATTTATTTAATTATGCTCACATTTGTATGGACAATTCAATTCTGTTCTGGAATTTCTATTATGTCAATTATAGTTTCTATTTGTTAAGTGCTATGTCTGATGTGGATTTTATTAACCTAAATTAATAAGCTAATAAACCCACTTGTAATAATCGCAAGTGCACGGTGTCTAACTGGTAGACAACAGCAAGTACGGGTCGATCCCACGAGGAAAGTGGATGCAATTGAATTTAATAATTTAATTAAACTAATTTGGAGGAAATGGGGTTACAATATTTTTAAAACTAAACTAAAAATAAATTAAAAATAAGAAAAATAAAATAAAATAAAAGATGGATGTTGTGGGGTTTGGACTTACCGATGAGTTAGCAAAAATATTTAAATCTAAATTACTGAAATTATAAACGAGAAGCTTTAGGGATGAGGATCCCTTGCTTACACCGAAGATGTGATCATTAAAATTCAATTTCAATTATATTAAGTTTCTCACAAACATTAACAATTTATTTCAAGCAAATAAACTCTTACCAAGCATTAAGTGTCTTTCTAGGGAACACTTAATCAAAGTTCAAGCTTAATAATTTTTAGCACATGCTTTTAATATTGCTAAAATGTTAATCTAACTACTAAACATATCAATTTTTTAATCGAACATGAAAGGTGAAAGCAATTTATCAATTTTCAGAAATAAATTGTTTATCAATTAAGCATTTAAGTCAGTAAAATAAATTAAAATGAATTATGCAACCCCTTTGGTTTATCGCAAACTCGATGTGGTGGTATTCAGTAGATCAGCAGGTGGTCCGAACACGAATCCCGAGAAAATGGTTGAACATGCACTGTGGTGGTACAGAGAAAAAATCAGGGTGCGAATAACCAAATTGTTTGAAATTCAATTATTTCCCGCCAGAAAAGCAGCGCCTCTGCACCTTCGTCTCCAACGAGCAGCGCCGCTCGCGGTGCCTCATTTCCGCTCCTTGCGAGCTCCTTCGTCCTCCAACCGGTTCTGGAACCTGCAAAAGATAGAGAGGGATGGAAGAACAAAGAGAGAGAGGTGCAATGAAAACACAAAAAAAAAATAGATACAGAGATGCGAGGACTCCCTGGTACTGCTCCTGATACGTTATTATGATAAGAGGTAATAATGTTATAATTATGTGATTATCAAATACCCCCAAACCTATATTTTGCTAGTCCTCGAGCAAAACAAAGAAGAAAATCGAAAAGAAAATCCTAACTCACTTTCGCAGGAATCATCGGTTGCACTTACCTTAAACGTGCAACAAGGCTTTAAACCTCTAGATTACCTCTAGTGGACGAGTTATAGTCTCGTGAGGATTTCCAGAAAATGTTACCCACAAACATTACTGACTCAACAAAACTTGGTCAACAATGTTCATTTTAAAACGTTAAGAAATGCAAGAAACCAACAGTGTCATTTTAGTGTATCAACCAATCTCAAAATAATTTAATATTATCCAAAAGTTAGAAAAAATTCACAATCATCCTCAACTAAATGTGTGTGTGTGGATAACACTATCAACATAACTTTTCATTTCAGAGTAAAACAATGACTAAATCTCCTGTAGAAAGTTTGTTTTGACTTCAAACCTCTCATGTCACTCACAATAAAACACTCAGAGATTTGGTATTTCACTCAATTTATATGTGAGGAAAGAGTAAATAATGGAAAACAATCATCTCACATATAATATTATGAAGAACGGACTTTTCAAGAATGGAATGAACATGATCTCATGGACAGGAATATCAATTACTTTTGGGAATGTTGAATCAAACACCATAGGTCTTGGTTATTAAATCTCCACATCTACGGAACCAACCTTTACCTAAGATCAACTAGGACTTTGTTGGGTTGTAACGGGGCTTGGGTAATGGTTAATAAGGAATGTCAAGGATTCTACAAAAATTTCTAGGAATGTATACACCCATTCAACGAACAATTAGGGCTGTCAAGAATAAACCAATGTTGCGCACCATCAATTTTTTCTTCATTCTCACATCTTTATCCTCATTGACATTCTTCTTATTCTTCTGCTTTTTTTTCTTTCTCTTTTTGTTTTTTTTTTCATAGAGGATTTATGAAATATCTCATATATATTTTGCTATTTGATGTCATTTTTACACCAAGTATATCCATCCATACACATTCCCAGAAAAGTTGGGTAAAGGTTAATGAGTTAACAAATAAAAGTTATTCTAAAGCTCAAAAGGTTAATGTTATGGGTAAGTTAAAGGGCTAGTTAATGGTCTAAGAAAAGGAAAAAAATGCCTAGATCATTTCCTAAGTTCGGGTCAGTATTATGACATCTCAATTGAATAAGCCAAGAAGTTCTAGTGTAATAATTCAATTTTGATGTCATTCCCAAAGCAATTGATCAGAAAAATGAGAATAATGAGATCATCAACGAGATAATACGGACTCAAGAAAAATCAGAGTTTATGTATAACCCTCGAAAAAATAGAAAGGTTCAAAACTTTCAGGGTTAAGTCTCCACTATTATTCTAAGGTTTTCTAGTGCATATTTCACTCATCAACTTCAAGTTATGCTAACATGGCTCATGGTGCAAAGATAATCGAGTTGAAAAATCTTATGAACTAGATCTAACTTAAGGATCATACTAAACTTTTAGTCTTTATCAACGTACCAATATGTCAAGTTGGCTTGCATTTTCTTGAGCATAAAACATTTAAAATCCATTTTCATAATCGCAAAAGACCAAGTTTTCTTGACAGAAAAGTTTTTTTTTTTTTGAATAAAAAAGAAGAAAACGCTACGAAAAATTCATCGACTCATGAACCCTACCCCCAAACCTAATCCAAACATTGTCCTCAATGTTTAACAAAATAATTTTGACAAATGAATGAAATAAGTACATGAGAGGAGGTTAAAAAAGTATTACTGCGGTGAAAATTTTACCAATTTCAGCCAGTAATCCACCGATGAGAGCTCAGAGACAAAAAAATTATGGATTAGTTAAATAGAAATAGATAAAATACACACTCAACATGCACATTTACAACAAAAGTTGGGTTGCCTCCCAGTAGCGCTTGGTTTAACGTCATCAGCCCGACAAAATCCAAAAGATACTCAATTCTGATACACAGGGTCCTCTAATAAAATCACATCAACCTCGACTTCTAATCGAGGTAACTCTAAGAATGGCTTAAGTCGTTGACCATTTACCTTAAATACATGGCCCTCCTTAGGGTTAACTATCTCCACAGCTCCATGTGGGAACACTGCTTTCACAATATAAGGTCCAGACCACCGAGATCTCAACTTTTCAGGAAAAAGTCGTAACCGAGAGTTGAACAACAGAACTTTTTGAGATGGTTCAAAGGACTTACGAAGAATGGATTTATCATGAAATATCTTCGTCCGTTCTTTGTAGATTTTGGCATTGTGATACGCATCATTTCAGATCTCTTCCAACTCATTAAGTTGAAGCTTACGATGCGATCCAGCCTTGACCATATCAAAATTGAACGTCTTGATGGCCCAATATGCACGATGTTCCAATTCCACAAGCAGATGACATGTTTTTCCAAAAGCAAGCCTATATGGAGACATTCCAATTGGGGTCTTAAATGTTGTTCTATAAGCCCAGAGAGCATCACTCAAACGTTGAGACCAGTCTTTACGATCTGGTCTGACTGTCTTCTCTAGAATGTTTTTAATCTTTCGATTGGAAATTACAACTTGCCCACTTGTTTGTGGATGATAAGGGGTGCCAACTTTATGAGTGATGGAGTATTTTTTTACTAATAGCTCTAACGGTCTATTGCAAAAATGAGAACCACCATCACTTATAATGGCACGTGGAATACCAAAACGAGAATTATCTTTCAAGAATCTTACCACAACCCTGTGGTCATTCGTTTTACATGGTATCGCTTCTACCCATTTGGACACATAATCCACAGCAACAAGGATGAAAAGATTGCCAAACGAAGGCGGGAATGGTCCCATGAAATCAATACCCCAAACATCAAAAATTTCAACCACAAGAATATTAGTAAGGGGCATCATGTTGCGACGAGAAATGGAACTCATTCATTGGCATCGATCACAAGTGGTGCAAAAGGCATGAGTATCTCGAAAAATGGTAGGCCAATAAAAACCACTCTGCAAAACTTTTGCAGCTGTCTTTCTAGAGCTAAAATGACCACCACAAGCTTGCTTATGACAAAATGAGATGATGCTGTGAAATTCACTCTCAGGAACACATCTCCTGATAACCTGATCAGGACAGTACTTGAACAAATATGGATCATCCCAGAATAAATGTTTAACCTCAGCAAGAAATTTGGATCTATCTTGTTTAATTAGACCACTTAAAAGGAAGTTGACCTGTAACAAGATAGTTAACTATATCTGCATACCAAGGTAATTGGGAATTGCTCATCAGGAAATGACTCATTCAATGGTAAATATTCGCTAGATGACTCTACCAGAAGTCTAGATAAATGGTCAGCTACAACGTTTTCCGAACCTTTCTTGTCCTGAATTTCAATGTCAAACTCTTGTAGCAATAGGACCCATCGAATTAAGCGAGGTTTAGCATCTTTTTTAGAGAAAATATACTTTAACGCTGCATGATCAGTAAAAATAATTAGTTTGGATCCTATAAGGTAAGACCGAAATTTGTCTAGAGCAAATACTACAGCTAATAACTCTTTCTCAATGGTGGAGTAATTAAGTTGTGTGTCTTGTAGAGTTCTACTAGCATAATAGATGACATGTGGCTTTTTGTCCAATCGTTGTCCTAGGACAGCTCCGAGTGCAAAGTCGGAAGCATCACACATAAGCTCAAAGGGAAAGTTCCAATTAGGAGATTGGATGATTGGAGCTGAAGTCAATAATTGTTTAAGCTTCTCAAAAGCTTTCAAACAATCTTCATCAAAAACAAAAACCGCGTCTTTAGCAAGTAAATTGCATAAAAGACGAGCGATTTTGCTAAAGTCTTTGATGAATCTCCGATAAAATCCAGCATGGCCTAGAAAAGATTTAATTTCCTTAACCATCTTGGGAGGCGGAAGACTCGAAATTAAATCAATTTTGACTTTGTCGACTTCAATTCCCTTGTGTGAAATTACATGTCCAAGAACAATGCCCTGTCGTACCATAAAATGACATTTCTCCCAATTTAAGACAAGATTTTTCTCCACACATCTATTTAACACTAAAGTTAAATGATGTAGACATTCATCAAATGAATCACCAAATACTGATAAATCATCCATAAACACCTCGAGGAACCTCTCAACCATATCGAAAAAAATACTAAGCATGCACCGCTAAAAAGTAGCGGGGCGTTACACAATCCAAAGGGCATTCTCCGATATGCGAAAGTACCAAAGCGACAAGTGAATGTGGTCTTCTCTTGATCCTCGGGTGCAATGGGGATTTAGTTATAACCGAAATACCCATCAAGAAAACAATAGTAATCATGTTCGGCTAACCTTTCAAGCATCTGATCAATGAAAGGAAGAGGAAAGTGATCCTTCCTTGTGACCAAGTTCAACTTACGGTAATCAATACATACTCGCCACCCCGTGGTCATGTGGGTTGGTACTAATTCATTCTTGTCATTCTTGATTACTGTTACCCCTGACTTATTTGGGACAACTTGAATAGGACTGACCAAAGGACTATCCGAAATTGGGTAGATTATACCCACATCCAATAATTTGAGCACTTCAGCTCGGACAACTTCCTTTAGATTAGGATTAAGTCTACGTTGCATTTCACGCGATACTTTGGCATTATCTTCGATATGAATGCGATGCATGCAAACGATTGGACTTATTCCTTTAATATCCGCGATAGTCCACCCAAGTGTTGTTTTATGTTCTTTTAAAACATCTAACAATTTTCCTTCCTGTTCTTCAGTCAATGCAGATGAAATAATAACAGGTAAGGTATTGTCAACACCTAAAAATGCATACCTGAGGTTGTCAGGTAATACTTTTAGGTCGAGCTTGGGTGGTTGTTCAACGGAAGAGACTTGTTTTGACTTATTGAGTGGAAGAGGTTCCACCCTAGGCTTCCATTTATAAATGGTTTCCATTATAGGGGTAGAGTCAAGCAAAGCATTGACTTCTCTGATGGAATCATTAATATCAAAGTCTAAATTAAAATGAGTCAAACAAGCCTCTAAAGGATCATTAAACTGAGGAAATGAATGTTCCGCCAAACTCTCAATCATGTTAACCTCAAAGGAATCCCAAGACTCGGGAGGTTGTTGACTTACATTGAATACGTTGAGTTCGACGGTCATGTTACCAAATGATAACTTCATGATTCCATTTCGGCAGTTAATGATAGCATTGGATGTGGCAAAACATGGACGACCCAAAATAACTGGAATGTGACTAGAGGGATTGTGAACAGGTTGTGTGTCAAGGACTATGAAGTCCACTGGAAAATAAAATTTGTCAACCTTAATGATCACATCCTCTATCACACCGCGGGGGACTCGGACAGATTTGTCTGCCAATTGCAGTGTCACTTGAGTTGGTTTCAACTCACCAAGACCCAATTGCACATATATTGAATATGGCAATAGATCAACACTTGCCCCTAAATCTAACAGTGCCTTCTCAATCATATGATCACCAATCACACATGAAATAGTCGGACAACCAGGATCTCTGTACTCAGGTGGGGTTTTGTGTTGAATGATGGAGCTAACTTGCTCAGTTAGGAAAACTCTTTTGTGCACATTCAGTTTTCGCTTTTGTGTACACAAATCCTTCAAAAACTTGGCATAAGAGGGAACTTGCTTAATGGCCTAGTAATGGAATATTGATTTGAACTTGTTTAAAAATTTCCATTATATCGTTGGCATTTGTTCCTTTCTTCGCCGGAACTAACCGCGATGGAAATGGTGCTCTAGGCATATAGGATGCCTTGGTGGGATCAGAGTCAAGATGATGCTTCTCTTGAGAAGATGAGGTTTTATCAGCCTCCTTCTCAGATGGAGGTGTGACTTGTTTTGGCGTGGATTGGGATTCAGGATCAATCAGATTAGGCATTCTAATTTGGTTGTCAACTTGTTTTCCATTCCTAAGGGTGATGATAGATTTGACATCTTCATTGCGTGGCTGAGATGAACTGCCTATTTCGAATTGGCCCTTAGGATTTTGAATGGGTTGACCACGGAATCTTCTTGCTTCTCTTTCAGTAAAGGATTTTGCTATTTGACTCACAGTCATCTCAAGCTTTTGGATGGCTTGAGATTGTTGTTGAGAAGTAGCTCTTAGTTCGGTGATGGCCTGAGAGTTTTGTTCGAGTATTGTTCCTGTTCTCTGCATAAATTGGTTCAATGTATCCTGAAAACTCTGAGTGTTAGAGGGAGATACATCTTGATTGAATTGAGGCCTATTAGCAGGAATTGGAGCTCGAGGAACTTGAGGGATAACAACTGGGCCTCCTTGATGTTGACCATGGGCCCATGAGAGATTAGGGTGTTTGGCAAAACCTGGATTGTAAAAATTCGAGTGTTTATTATAACCAGATTGCCTAAAGGTATTGAATGCATTGACTTGCTCAACAAAATAAGCAGGGTACTCATTTTT
This sequence comes from Berberis vulgaris, assembly GCA_963556465.1. Classification (NCBI taxonomy): domain Eukaryota; kingdom Viridiplantae; phylum Streptophyta; class Magnoliopsida; order Ranunculales; family Berberidaceae; genus Berberis; species Berberis vulgaris. The sequence goes on from OY747137.1 coordinate 4,347,910, forward strand.
CAAGTGACAGTCTGATGTGGAATGACTAGAACTTGAACATGCAGCACAAACCTCGGATGGAACATTGGTTTGGATTGATGGCTGAGACTTTTCCAGATATGCATCAATCTTCTGTGCCATTGTCATTAGCACTGCTTCCAACCTTGAAGAAGGAGGAAGATGAGGAGTAGATGATGTATCCCTTACTTCATACAAACCACCCTTTCGCCTATCCGAGTCTTTTTTTGAATAATCTCATTGTTGAGAATTTTCAGAAATAGCTTCAAAGAATTCCCAAATCTCATTAGCACTCATCTTCATGAATGACCCACCACTAGTAGCGTCAATCATTTGACGGTTTTGAGGGGTTAACGCATCTTGAAAGTATTGAACCAAACGCCATTTTTCAAAGTTGTGATGGGGACACCTTGCAATGAGTTCATTGAATCTTTCCCAACATTCATAGAAATGCTCACCCTTTTCTGTTGAAAATTAGATATATCTCTTCAGATGGCATTTGTTTTATGAATAGGAAAATATTTTGTCAAAATTTTTCCTAATAAGGCATCCCAAGTGTCGATGGTTCCAGTTTCTAAGGAGTTTAACCATGACTTCGCCCTATCTTTTAAAGAAAAGGGGAACAACCTAAGACGAACTGAATCATCAGAAAAATTACGATATTTTAGAGTAGCACAAATGTCAAGAAACTCTTTGACATGAAGATAGGGATCCTCTTTTTCTAGACCATAAAAGGAAGGCAAAAGGTGGATAATTGATGGTTTTAGCTCAAAGCTACTTGCAGTGGTCTCAGGTAAGACAATGCAAAATGGGGTGTTATTGGAACGTGGAGAGAAATAATCCTTAAATGCTCTCTCCCCAGCCATTTCAGTGGTCTCACTCGACAAGGAGAACGATTCTAGAAGGTCAATGGGGACTTCAGACAACTCTACAGGATCCTCTCGAATTAGTCTACCTCTTGAATCTCGTTCCCAAAGACGCATAAACAGGTCTAAACCAAGTGAGGTTTGAAATGTTTACTAACCTTAAAAAAATTTACGCACAGACTCAAACACAATCAGCAACCAATTGATGCACAAGAAAAAATGCCTCCCTAAGCAATCAGTGTTTTGAGATTAATTGTCTTTTTATCTTTGGGGGACAGATTATTTCTTGTGTAATCTTTATATCAGAGCAATGGGTGCTACAAGATGATCCTAAGAATGTATATTTTACACCACAAAGTTCAAAATCAGTAGGTTAGAGTTTTGTTTCAAAGAAACCGGATTATCGCACAAGAGAATGAGGTCACAATGGTCCAATTAAGTACTTTCTTGTGCTACCGCTCTGTAAGCCAATAGATGTGAGAACGATGTGATGTTGAATGCACACTTGAGGCTTGTGTTCCTAACCCAAAACTGTTAGTTACACCAATCCTTTTTGTGGATCGTAGCTTACTTATGACTCGGCGTACCGGGTAAATTACCCTTGTGGCAGTGGCCTCTCGGAGTTCATTGAATGATTAAACCCATCGTCACTTTTAGCTTTGGTCAACACAAAAATTATTGGATTCACCTTGGTCTTGGTTGTCCTATGAACATCGTACCTAAAAGATGACTCTATCTAACTTGCTAATTGATTTTAATTATGTTTGGCTATTGGTTGCACACAGCTGGAGTGATGAGGTGGGGATATCAAGTCTCACCAGTTTCTATTTAGAAGTTGGATCTGCTTATTATGAATTACTAAAGTTTTGCATCCACAATTACATAAATTAAACAACCAATCACACAATTTCAAACAATTACACAAAGCACCCGGTTACTAATACATTGCATGTGATAGAAATACTTACAGTGTGTGTATTCCGTTCTGCACAAAAAGTTAGCACAATAATAAAAAAAAATGTCTGACTTCTTTTTATCCGTTTCACTCAACACACAAGCACATGCAAATAAATTTACTGGTCTTGGTCGTAGAAGTCGGATTTCTAAATCACAAGAAATTATTGGGTAACAATTAAAATTGTTTCCCTGTATTTCTTTTGACTTAGAGAATTTAGGTTTTTTTTTTGGTTAAACAAAATGAAAAACAGTAGAGTTTAAAAATTATTACACCACACACTCGTAAAACGAGGTGAAAATAAAATTAAAACTCTCCTCACAAAATAAAAAAAAACTTTGCTTGATGTTTGCAGGATCGTCCAATTTTCTCGAGAAGCGTGCATTCTGCAAAATCAAACACAAAATGAGTGTAAAAAGAAATTAATAAAATAATAATAATAAAAAAAAATTTTGAATTTTTTTTTAATTAGTTAAAATAAATCTTAAATTCAATTACACCGCTACCTTCCCCGGCAACGGCGCCAAAAACTTGTTGCGAGTTTTATTAACCTAAATTAATAAGCTAATAAATTCCACTTGTAATAACCGAAGTGCACGGTGTCTAACTGGTAGACAACGGCAAGTACGGGTCGATCCCACGAGGAAAGTGGATGCAATTGAATTTAATAATTTAATTAAACTAATTTGGAGGAAATGGGGTTACAATATTTTTAAAACTAAACTAAAAATAAATTAAAAATAAGAAAAATAAAATAAAATAAAAGATGGATGTTGTGGGGTTTGGACTTACCGATGAGTTAGCAAAAATATTTAAATCTAAATTACTGAAATTATAAACGAGAAGCTTTAGGGATGAGGATCTCTTGCTTACACCGAAGATGTGATCATTAAAATCCAATTCCAATTATATTAAGTTTCTTACAAACATTAACAATTTATTTCAAGCAAATAAACTCTTACCAAACATTAAATGTCTTTTTAAGGCACACTTAACTAAAGTTCAAGCTTAATAATTTTTAGCACATGCTTTGAATATTGCTAAAATGTTAATCTAACTACCAAACATATCAATTTTTTAATCGAACATGAAAGGTGAAAGCAATTTATCAATTTTCAGAAATAAATTGTTTATCAATTAAGCATTTAAGTCAGTAAAATAAATTAAAATGAATTATGCAACCCCTTTGGTTTGTCGCAAACTCGATGTGGTGGTACTCAGCAGATTAGCAGGTGGTCCGAACATGAATCCCGAGAAAATGGTTGAAAATGCATTGTGGTGGTACAGAGCAAAAATCAGTGTGCGAATAACCAAATTGTTTGAAATTCAGTTATTTCCCGCCAGAAAAGCAGCGCCTCTGCACCTTCGTCTCCAGCGAGCAGCGCCGCTCGCGGTGCCTCGTTTCCGCTCCTCGCAAGCTCCTTCGTCCTCCAACCAGTTCTGGAACCTGCAAAAGAGAAAGATGGATGGAAGAACAGAAAGAGAGGTGCAATGAAAACACATAAAAAAAACAGAGACAGAAATGCAAGGACTCCCTGATACTGCTCATGTCGCGGTGGTTGTGCTCGGGTGATGGCCGCTTGCGATGGTGACCATGAGAGAGGGAAACAGGGAGGAGGGTCGAGACGAAGAGAGGGCGGTGATGGCGGCTCGGACGGTCTGTCTAGCTCTGTCGCGAGGCAGAACAGAGTCGTGATGATGATGGTGGCTCTGTTTCGCGGCGATGATGGTGGCTCGCGATGCTCGGTGCTTGGTTGTTGGACAGGGACGGTGGCGGAGGGACAGTCTGTGTGGTGCTCGGTGGCGAGATGAAGGTTTGATGCGAAACAGGGTTGTCACGCCTCTGTTTCGTGGCAGTGGCGGTGTTCGGATGATGGTGATGAGAATCACTGTGTGAGAAAGATGTTTTGATTTTCTGTAATTTTTCTTTTCCCTTCTCTTCCTCTCATTTTCTCACCCTTTCTCTTGTATTTATCGAGAATGAATAAAATGAATAGAGATGAGATAAGGGGATGATTCATGGAGTGAATCAAGGTATAATTGGGAGAATATTCTTTGGGTTTGATTGGGTTTGGGTTTATGGGTTAGGTTTTGGGTTTAAGGGTTTGATTTTGGGCTTGGTTTTGAGTTTAGGTTATTTTCACCTCCACTTTCTCTGAAGTCACCATCTGGGATTGTTCAATTCATTTTTCTTCGATTTCTTCATTATTGCTCCAAATTCTACAAAAACACAAAAAATCAATAATTAATCTAAAATAAGATAAAACAAGGATTAACAAAATTATAATAAGAGGTAATAATGTTATAATTATGTGATTATCAATGTCATGCATTCTAGTTTCTTTTTTCTACACTTGATTGATATCGGCATAGGCATCCTATTATGTCAATTCTGCTCTGGAATTTCTATTTTCAGTTAAGCATCAGTTTCTTTAAACCACTTTTCAATTCTACTTGTCACCGTCCTCACATTTGTATGGACAATTCAATTTTGCTCTGGAATTTCTATTATGTCAATTCTAGTTTCTATTTGTTAAGTGCTATGTCATGCATTCTAGTTTCTTTTATCTACACTTGATTGATATCGGCATAGGCATCATATTATGTCAATTCTGCTCTGGAATTTCTATTTCCAGTCAAGCATTAGTTTCTTTAAACCACTTTTTTCTTAAATGCAATGAATGATTTGATATTTCAATAGTTTTGTCGATATATTTTTTAATGTAATTCTTTGCAAACAGTTTAGTTTGAACTTTAGAAGGATAACAAACTAATGGTTTCTAGCCTCATGAAACTTGCTTAGAGCTGAACTTAATTTGTAATCCCAATTGAGGCAAAGAACAGGGTCACCCAATTAATCAATTCTATGGTAACTACGTCTTTATCTCCCTTCAGTTGATAAGAGCATGTATAGGATTTGGTTCCAAGTATCAGGGCAAGTAGACTGGTTTTCTTATTGTTCTCAAGACATTCTTCAAAATTGATAATGCTGGAAGAGGACCTCCTAGGTATACTGAACCTTTCACTGGCTCTTTCTCTAATAAGCATAAATGTGCCTGTATAAATGCAAATTCAGACAATGTGTCTTTTTAACAAGGTCAACTCTTTATGACTATATGTCCCTATTCGAAGTTTGTTTGTTGTCACAACTGCTAAGTTATTTACATTGATCTCCTTTGACAGGGTTGGATTACTGAGATGGCGTCTTATGTGAAATCCATAGACAGTAATCACTGCATAAAGAAGATGATATGATCTGCATTATGATAGACCTCCGATAAGATTTACTTATACGAGAAGGAGGAACAAATGAATCCAGGTTGTTAGGATGTTCTGCAAGTGAATCCAAACTATTATGGTGCTCTGCATTGTGAATCCAGGTTGCTAGGGTGTTCTGCAAGTGAATCCAGACTGTTATGGTGCTCTGCATGTGGTGTCTGTAGTATGTGGTTGTAGTTGCTCTGTTAGGTATTCTGTTAGACGGATAGTTTTCGTTGTTAGCTGCATTGTGCAACTGGTTGTAATGTGCATATGAATGTTTACATTTGCAATCATTTATCTGTTAGGTATTATGTCAATTCTGCTATCGAATTGTCTTCCTATCTTTCAATACAATAATTTCTTTGTTACTATTAATCAGAATGTTTACATTTGCAACACAACATTATTTCTTTGCATTTCTCTGTCCAGTAGGGCTAACTCTGTAAGAATTAGTCCAATTCTTTTATTGAACTCTGTCGGTTGATCTGAATTAGGTGATTCCATCCTGCAGAGCATTACAAAAACAAGTCAGATCTTATCACACTATTGAATAAGCAAATCAATGGACTTACAAAGATTAGGAAGTCTGATGAAGAATCCTGGCATGCAAACAGCAAGCTACACTCCGCAACCACAGTTTGCATTCAAAAAAAAGAATAACAAGAGGATAAACTTCTTCACTGTAGTCAACAAAAGCATACCATACGGAAGAAAAACAAGAACAATATGAAACACAAATTTCATTGGATTATGAAATATATTCACATAATACATATGTATGTACATATTACATTACATATAATTGCATCATTCGTCCAAGAGCTTAAGAATAAATATTACACCTAAGATAATAATTACAATTATCAAAGTATTGATTAAGTCCATCGTAAAAGCCCAAGGATCATTGTTCCCTTGGGTGACATTTCTTTGATCATTCGATGGACCGGCTTGATCGTCAAAAACTACATCGTTAACTTTGACATCTTCATTTTTGTTGGATTCCTCCGAATCTCTTATCGCCGTTTCTGAGCGAACCCACAACTCGTATGATTCATCAGCTTCGTCGACTGACATAAACCCCTAGTAAGAAGCACCCCTATACCCTGATACCGCGGATAAACATGTGGGTCAGTTTAGGTATACTCTAGGTTGACGACCTCGATACACAACGTACGCTCTGAATGCCATTCATGCATTTAAAAAAATAAATCATAAAAGCAATGCAATGCAACAAATAAGGTATAGAGAGTTTGGAAAAGGTAATGCAGAAAGTTTTTCAATTCTAACTCTGTATTTACATGTAAAAGGTAAAGAGATATGGAAAAATGCAGAAGTGGCCACAACGTGCATTCACTCTTCCTCCTAGAATAAAGGTACTGATAATATGCATTCACTGCTGAGAAATTCCAAAATGACAATGAGGTTTGGAAAGATCGTGTGACCCACTACAAGCATATTATCAGTTCCCCGCTCAAGGAAGGTTTTGGAATGTAATGGACATGAATGCTTATTTAGGGGGCTTCGCTGCTGCTATGAGCAAATACCCTGTATGGGTAATGAATGTTGTCCCTGCCCATTCAGATCAAGATACTCTCGGGGTAATCTACGAAAAGGGATTCATTGGTACCCTCCACATACCCAAGAAATGAAATTATACTAATTATATCAACGAAATGAAATATTCAGAAATGTTCACCTCAAATTTTCTGAAATTTTCTGAAATGATCACATACGGTGACAAGTATTTGATATGTGCATGACATAGCACTTAACAAATGACCCTCCATAGCAACTAGAATGCATCTTGTTGTTTGCAAAACAGAAAGGCATACACATTTATTGTTGTTTGCAAAAACAAAAATGCATCTTGTTGTTTGCAAAAACACAGTAGATCACATAAGGCATACACTGATTCAGAAGAGTGTTATACTGATTCATTACAGTATTAATGAAAAAAATTTGTAAATTAACATAAATTATATCAACGAAATTATACTTCACATTTTCAGAAGAGCAGAATTACAAGAAGAAACCCTAGATCTAGAAATGAAGGGGAGACTTACCTTAGCTTTTGCGAGTGGGAATGGACGAGGGAAAACTTCTTCTTCTCTAGCTTCGTTTGAGTCGATGATGGGGAGAGGGTGGAGAGGGAGAGCTTCGTTTGGGGAGAGGGAAAGCCTTCTCTGTCTCTGTCGAGATGGAAAATGGGGAGAGGGAGAGGGAGAAAATGGGGAGAGTTTCTCTGTCTCTGAGATTGAAAATGGGGAAAAAGCTCGCCCATTCCTTCCTTTTTCTCCCCCAAATTTTCGATTCACCCTCCCTCCCCCTCCCCCACTCCCCTTTTTTTTTTTTTTTTACAATGTGACATCCTGCACGTGCGCTCCACCCTCCCTCACCCATTTCCTCGCTATTTTTCTCGACATCTAGAATCACTCATAAGATAATTGTCTTCTTGAAATTGACTTGTCAAAACAAGTTGAATAAAAAATCACATTCTCAGTATTTAATACTTTCAAACACCCCCAAACTTTGTTTAAAGTCATTAACAAGAATTATTATTTTTGACAAATCTAGTTTGTTTCTTTAATGCATCCAAGTCCTTATAAATTTCAATATCACGAAACTTGGCATGGGGGACTTTACCACCCCATCACGATCCCAATAGGGAAGGAACAGAACTTGACAATTTGCATGATCGATCAAGAAAACATAAGACAATGACATTATGTGTTTCACATTGCTAAGATTGAAATTAGTTTTAATCTCCGTATCTCATAGTGAGATAAGCCTGATTAGAGACAACCTTTGGAACTCCAATTAGGAGATATAGTCATGGTGAGATCATGTGGATTAAAATTTATGTATGAAATCATTTTAACTTTTACGTAACTTGTAGTAATGGCATGACAGCTTAATGATTAAAGCTTAATGAATGGTTAAACTTGATTATGTATTCGAACCCTGGTAATAGGTCGTGTACTCGAGCATACAATTTTATAAAACATTTTTCTAGTAGACCCAATCGGATCCCTCATCTAGATATGGTGTGAATGACATGCCATCCGTAATATTTGAATTGACATTGCCGTCTAATTAATGAGGCATAATCAAAGTCATAGTAATTAATTATTAAAGTCAGAGGAGTAATTAATTATTAAAGTCAGAGTAATTAATTATTAAACCCCGGCCACATACATGTGAACCATATAGCGAGGTACATTTTCTAGCCATCACGTGCTATGATCAGTTATCATCAGAGACAATCAAATAAAAAAGCCCTAATTCTACGGTGACTGATCAGACACCGTAGATGTGCATTGAAAGGATTTAAATCGTATCTCGATGCATGTGTCTGGTACCACCAAGCACCGTAGCAGTGCTCATAAAAAAAATTTGTGATCGATAAAATGCCCACGTGGGCTCAAATCCAAAACAATGGGTCAGGTGGTGGCCCGCTGAACAGTCCAAACTAGGCCCGGCCCAACTATTTCTGCACTTAGTTCAGAGTCCAGACATTTCAAGTGTTGAAAGTGACACAGAAAATAAGAACAACCACTCATTGGTCGCGCATTCAATGAGCTTAGGCCCATTGTGTATATGGAGATTGCCATGATTTGTTTTTGGTTATCATTGGATATTTACCGTAGGTCGGGCATGTACAACCATACAACATTAATATTATGGTGTCGCATTCCCATCCGACTTTTTGACATACTTCTCATTCATATTTCACCACTCCTAGTTATATGGTCTCTGGTTAATTAATATTAATTTTAAATAGTTCGAGGTTTTATATCACTTGTGAACAAACAATTTATTTTCTTAATATTTGTAATTACATAAATTTATGCTGAAAACAAAAAGTAGGGGCAGGTTACAATGACAGAAATAATAATTGAGAATAACCATAAATAAATCATACGCTCCAAGAGAACCAAAAATATGTTTTTATTAAACTAAACAATTTTTAATGTTTGCAATTACTGATAAATTTGTATTAAAAAATAGGTGAGTAATAATGATGAAGAATAGTAATTATTAATAAACATAAAAATATATAATTAATAGCCATAAAGTAATCTTGTGCTCGAAGAGTATTGAATTCGAGTCGTTTACTAAAAAAATAGAAATTCTAACTGACGAGGAAATGGGCGAGGGGGTGGGTGCGATCACTCATCCCCGTCGAAATGCGCAGCTTCGCAAATCTCGAGGAGGATGAGTGGTAATACCCACCCCCTCGCCCCTTTCCTCAACGCCTAGAAGGGTTGCTAAAAAAGATAAACCTCCATCCTCTAAACCAACAAAGTCATCCATATTTATTTGAATGAACAATTTTCTTATAGTATAATTGATTATATAATTGATTTTTTTATACTAAGTATATATTTAAAAAAAAAAAAAAAAGTGAGAGGAGCAGCTGCCCCCTCGCCCTTTAATAGGTCCGCCCCTGATTACTTCTACGAGATCACGCGATCTACACCTTCGTCACGCTTATAACCATACACAACTCGCAGTCTTATTGCTTAGTTGCAATGTAATTTCATCGAAGAATTTACAATTTTATGAATGATTGCTTAGTTGCATTAGTCATTTTTCTTTCAACCAAGTTGTTGAAAACCATATAAGAAATGGGGAATTCTGAATGTCGAGGAAAGGAGCGAGGAAACCAGCGAGGGGAGTGAGGTGGAGGGAGGGGAACCATTCCCTCCCCTCGGGATGCGCGCAAGATAAGTAAGTTTCACCCAAATTTAAAAGGCAGGCCTGCAAAGTGGGCCGAATTTTAAATTCTTGCCCACTGAGAAAAATATTGACCAAGACGAATGTGTGAGTCAATGAAGCAATTTATTAACAATGAGTGACACGTGATTAACGATTTTAATTTGTTTTTAATTAAAATTTTTATCATAAAGCCCGAAGAATTAATGAGGATTTGTAAGAGGTTAGGCAGCTTAATTTGACAATACGAAAAGGAATGGTAGGTCTTGTAACTTTAACTAAAATTTTGAATCATGCTAATATGACTAAATGTGCAACCCTACCAGAAAATATTGTGTTTTTTTTTGGATTTGAATGAACTTTTTACTGTTATTTTGAAGCAATACTAAGATTTACGTAGCAAATTAGCACCATATGTCCTCGATGAGGGGGCAGCTTGGTCGGGTTGGAGAGTTTCTGGATTAGGGTTAGCTCAAGTCCAACTGAAATAGTGAAGAGGCGTTGCTGATGGAACCTCAGGTCACTGGTTCAAACCTGGCCGGCGGCATAATTATCATTTCGTGGTTGGTTGACCGTTCTGGTCTTTAATAGATTATGAGATTCTATAAAAACCCAACTCACCTAAAAAAAAAAAAGGAACATGGGTTATGATGATCATCCTTCTTTTTTATCCTAAATAACCCCGCTCGCTTTCAAAAAAAAAAAAAAAAGTGTGGTTGTTGAAATATTCTTAGTCAAATGGGGAAGGGAACACTTTAGTGATCAGAATTTTGTTTGGAATGGTTTAATGTGTTTTATGAGGGAGATAATGATGTTATGACTACAACATAATTTTCTTAATGCTAAAGCCTACAAAAACTCGAAAAAAATAAAATAAAATAAAAAATAAAACAAAAAGAAAATAGTAGCCCATACCTAACTTTCTACTCATCATACACTCATTGAGAATTAGAAGCAATGTTAGAGAGAAGCTTTCAAGTCATTATAAATCGAAGTACTTCTCATCACAAGCTTGAGACCCTACTTGTGGGATTAATCATAAAGGAAATTATATGTAGGGACATATGTTTAGATATTAGTGGTCATATAATGGAGTACCTTTCTCAAATATCACTATATTTCATTTAATTAGAAGAAGAAGAAAAAAAATTCAAATTCAAACTTGAGCACTTAATGAAATACAATTCCCCTAGGGTTTTCAAGAAAAGTAAAGAGCATTTTCAAGAAAATGTCATCTTGGAATTTTCTATAGGAGATGTATAGATCATGCTTCCTTCATCTTAATTATAAACAAAGTAATAATTTTTTTGATATATATAACCAATAAACTTGTAGAATTGTCTACTTATCAATGATTATGGGTTGATTCATATTTTCGCTTTTGTAAATTTCTAATCGATTTAGAATTTATGTTTTCGGGAAGAGGAAAAGTTTTAGATTATTACTTGTTGAGTTTTTAAAATTTAAAAATTTTCTCGTTCTATTTTCTGGTATCCATTTTCTAGACGTTCTTCATTCCATTTACACTTTTGGTAAGTGGGCTCCTAAGTTTCCAACCTTTTAATGAAGCTTTCACATAATCATGGATAGAGGTCGGTTGGGCAAGAACTAGTAGATCCCATCATATCATATCATGTTTAAATAGAGATATGTACCAATGCGAAGCACACTATACATTTTAATTACCATTTAAATGCAAATGAGTATTAGCTACTAATGTACTTTCTCAAATTGAATTTCATTTGATACATAAATTATACTTGTACGGTTTGTTTGGTTGCACAAAAAATAAACATGAAAATTAAAATTGTTTTTATGAATTTTATTTTGAAGTCTCTTCCTTATGAAGAATTAATTTTCCCGTAAAGGTGATGGCTGTGAATGGTTTGCAAGATTGGTGGACATATGCATGAATAAGAATTAGTCCATAATGGCGAGACACCGAAAATGTCAAAGGAATTAAACACATTCTCGAAGAAGAGAAAAAACAAGTGTGAAAAAGAAAAAGGAGGGAAACAGAGACAGACACATGAAAAGGAAACACAAGAAAAAAACGTACAAAAATACAAACTAAATTGCAAAGGAATTGCCATATGGTCTCGTTGCTTGAAGAAAAGCTAAAGACGCAATTACATATTACAGATCTTTGATGCGACCCATTACTATGGTTGGACCTTCACGTACATTGTCATACCTCTTAAGGTATGAGTTTGCTAAATCAATTTTAATTTGTAACTGAATATTTATGAAAATGCTACAAGTTTTTGCAACTCGGGTGATATGATGTGATTTTGAAAGAATGATAAAATCTCTAAAGTGTTTATGTGTATTTCGATATTATAAAAAACCTTCTCTGACATCATTATGATCGTAAAACCCGATTGAATAGCCTCAACTCGAATTCTTATGGACGAAACAAATTTCTCATGTCTTCTTTTGAAAAAAAAATTCATATATTTGTTGAAAGAGTAATACTACAGTGCACTGGTAAAATGTTTGGTAACTTGCCTGGTGGGTACCAGGCACCGTAGGATTGCATCAAAATAAATATTATCACTTATCTCGATGCAATCCTACAATGCCTGATAGCCACCAGGTAAGTTACCAGGCACTTTACCATTGCACTTAAGAAAAACTATTGTTGAAAATTAGGGTTCCCAAACAAATTCACATTTGTTGACCATTCAAGATGTCCAAAATGGCCAGGGAGGTTAGGGGTCCCCTAAAGTAGAATTTATTATGTAATGTTAGTCATCTCACCTAAATCATTCTGTGAACTCTGTGGATCCAATTCATCCATCTATATAATATGATCCAACTTTTAATTTATTATGCAAAGATTGGGTTGGTGAAGAACATTGACTCAAGTTTATAAATCCATCTGTCACCAAGTGTTTCTATTACAAAATGGGAGGGTTTTGTCTTGTTTCATTGGGATTTGCTTGTGCCCATGTCTTGGATGATATATAGGACATCTTTTCTATTATTTCTATTTATTGTTAAACATCTTTTCCTTCCTCTTACAGTACATCTAAATATTTAAAACTACTAGAAAATTTTAAAACCTTCCTTGATGATGATAAATTTAATTATATTTTGTTATTGATTTTATGTTGGGATTATATTAACTTGAATAATTTTACATCAAATAAAGAGGAGTTGTCTCTAATGTTTATAAAAAGATCGTTTACTTTATAAAAGAAATTGTTTAAGTTTGAAACAATATCGTTGCTATATATAATAAATCAAAGACTTCATAGAGGTGTGCAACCAACTCTTTCTTATTTAACGTGAGACTATTAAAATCAACGTTATTCCAATATTTTATATTACAAAAATGTTGGTTTGAAAAACATGCCAAAACACTACATCACTGTTGTCAAAGGAAGACTAAATCACCAATATCAAAGGAGACTAATATATATTGACTCACCCTATAAGATATTTGTCTTCCTGAAATTGATGTGTCAAAACAAGTTGAATAAAAAATCACACTCTCAGTATTTAATACTTTCAAACACCCCCAAACTTTGTTTAAAGTCATTAACAAGAATTATCATTTTTGACAAATCTAGTTTGTTTCTTTAATGCATCAAAGTCCTTATAAATTTCAATATCACGAAACTTGGCATGGGGGACTTTACCACCCCATATGATCCCAATAGGGAAGGAACAGAATTTGACAATTTGCATGATCGATCAAGAAAACATAAGACAATGACATTATGTGTTTCACATTGCTAAGATTGAAATTAGTTTTAATCTCCATATCTCATAGTGAGGTAAGCCTGATTAGAGACAAGCTTTGGAACTCCAATTAGGAGATATGGTCATGGTGAGATTATATGGATTAAAAATTATGTAAGAAATCATTTTAACTTTTAAACAACTGCAGAACAGCATGACAACTCAATAATTGAAACTTGACGGATGATATGAATTCGAACCCATGGTTGAAGCTTGGCGGATGGTACTATTTGATTATTGGTTCGAACCCAGTTTGCGACATCTTTATCAGTTTATGTTGTGTTGACCAGTTCTGATCTTTATTAAATTTCAGGATCCTATAAAAACCTTGCTCGCCTTAAAAAAAAAAAAAAAAAAATCCTACAAATATTATGTGCCCATTCTCTACATTAATTCCCTCATATACATGTGGGGCACATGTTACTCGAAGCCTGACCCATTGCCATCCCTAATATTTGAATTGACTTTGCCGTCTAATTAATGAGGCATAATCAAAGTCAAAGTAATTAATTAATTATTGAGTAATTCTTCTTGGCATGGGAAACTAGCGAGGTTGCTGAGACATAATCAAAGTCAAAGTAATTAATTAATTATTGAGTAATTCTTCCTGGCATGGGAAACCAGCGAGGTTGCTACCTGGGGTGAAGATTTTACACTTTTGCCCCCTCCCCCCTTTTTTTAAACACATTTTTCAAAAGATTGTTAAAGAGAGAGGCAAAAGTGTAAATTCGCCCCCGACAACAACCTCGCTAGTTTTTCTCAGGCCAGCTAGAATTTCGGTTAATTATTAAACCCACTAGCTAGAGACCACATACATGTGAACCATATAGCGAAGTACATTTTCCAGCCATCACGTGCTATGATCAGTTATCATCAGAGACGATCAAATAAAAATGAGTGATTCTACCTGTTGAGGTAGCGGGCGAGGAAAACAGCGAGGGGGGACCGTCCATCCGCCCGGGATGCAATAAAAATATGTGATCGATAAAATACCCACGTGAGCTCAAATCCAAAACAATAGGCCAGGTGGTGGCCCGCTGAACAATCCAGACCAGGCCCGGCCCAACTATTTCTGCAATTGGTTCAGACATTTCATTTCACAAGTGTTTGAAAGTGACACAGAAAATAAGTACAATGTGTAGCATCATCTCATCACTTTGTTCATCTCAAACCTTACCCAGTTACAACCAACAATGGTCATCAATGGCCTTGTCATTGGTCGCGCATTCAATGAGCTTAGGCCCATTGTGTATATGGAGATTGCCATGATTTGTTTTTGGGTTATATTGTTCTTTTTCCATGCATTTTGCTATCAAAAAAGGTCAAGAAGTCCTCATCTCATCTACCAAGATTTCTGAGGTTGTGTTTGAATTGGATATTTACCGTAGGTCGGTCGGGCATGTACAACCATACAACATTAAATATTATGGTGTCGCATTCCCATCCGACCTTTTTTTTGTTTTTGACATAGTTCTCACTCATATTTCACCACTCCTAGTTATATGGTCCCTGATTAATTAATATTGAACTAAGAAATAAATCCTAGAAGCTTAAAAAAAGGGTATTCTGAGCAATTACAATAATGGGGTTCATTGATATTTTTGGTATAGTAGATACTATCAGTTATTTCCTCCTCAACAACTTGAGTTTTTGAAGAGTTTTTATTTTATTTTATTTTATTTTTATAAAGCATTATGCATATATATCAATCTGAATTAAGATTACATAATTGTTGTCCGACGATTGTAGCAAGCTCATGAGCTTCACCATTCAGGTTTCGGGGAATAAAGTTACAAAACCAATTACAATGTAGATAAAGTAAATGGATAATATTATTAAGAAGAGGTTGCCACATCCAACACTCTGTGGTTTGACTTGTTTGATCTCTGGAAAGCAGCAGAGAGGTCAGAGAGTCTATGTCACCCAGTAGGAAACCTGTTTTCCATCGTCGTGTCTGAATTAACAAAAGGGCAGCCTTTGCAGCAAAACATTCTGGTATTGTACTATTAGCTACTCTTCCGGTCCGGAGATAGAAAATGAAATCCTCGCAATGACCCTGCCACTAGCATCAGTTGCCAAGACTTCAACTGCACCTCTCTGGGAGGAAGAAAAAAAAAAGCGTCGTAAGAGACCATAATTATGTCGGGCCTAAGCTCCAAAGGTACGTTCTGAGTCCAGTGTGATTAGGCATTGATGGGATGATTTCTAACCGCTTTAATTTGTTTTTGGAAAGTGTCCAGTCGAAGAGAGATGTGATCAGACATTAATGGTTCCAAAGGTTGGCTTAGGGAGGCGATGGCTAACATGGTAGGGGGTTGAAGAGAGGTGGGTTGCGGGGCAAGGACTGTTGTGGCTATGGTCTGATGCATGTTCATAGGAGCAGGAGGTGAGGCACTAGAGCTCGAAGTGGCAAACCATTGTTTGAACCATGCTCCCCAAGTTTGATTGAAAGACTTGTGGAGAGCCTAGATGCTGAAGTTCGAATGTTGAAAATGATGTGATTGCGGTGGGATCAGATAGTATGGATAATTGTTGTGAACTGAGACAACATTTCATCCTTAGTTGTGTCATGGAGTTTGGTCGTGTCCCACATAAAGGAAAATGCTTTTGTTAGTGGATGACGGGAACATGGCTGCAGCCCAATTGATAGGGAGCGAGGTGAGTTGCCAGAATTGAGAGACGATCGGACAAAGAAAGAAGAGGTGAGGAACGTCTTCTTGATGATTGTGATAGAAAACACACAGGTTTTCAATGAGTACATAAACCTTATTCAAGTTCGACAATGCAGAGTTATCGGTCTGCGATGGTGTAAAATTTAAAAGGTGTGGATTTCTTGAGTTATTGGATGTTCACATGCAACAATAATAATAAGGTTTTCAAAAGTTTACGGTTCAAAATTTTATAAACATAGCTATTTGTTGTCTCCACTAGGGGTGGGCATCCCATCCTGCGATCCTGAACCCGTTCCGTTCCGATTTTTTTGGGTTTTTTGATCATACTCATTCCAATCCTGTCCCGTTCCGATCAAGAGTGGAATGAGATCGGGATGAAGATTTTCAATCCCGCCTATCCCGTCCCGTCCCGAATTTATTTATTTAATAATAATTATTATTAATTTTAATCAAAATACTCTTATAAATTAAAGTTTAAGATGTGTTAAAATTAAATCAATGTAAGATGAAATTCTATATGAAATCTAAATGAATTGAATCATTAAATCTAAATGAAATTTAACATTTATTTGCTTTTCAAAAAAAGTTTAATATTTATTTAATATCTATTATTATTTATAATGTAAGTTATATGTATATAAATTTGATATTATTGGTGTGTGAGTAATGTGAGATAAAACTTTTTTTATTATTTTTTATTGGAGTACTATTTAGTACGTGTTCATCCCGTCTCATCTCATCCCGTTTGAGATGGGACGAGGTCGGGATGATGTTTGTCTTGTTTCGTCCCATCCCAATTCCAAATAAACGAGACGAGATAGGGATGAGTCCATCTCGTCTTATCCCAACCCATGCACACCCTGATGAAATGTGATGTTTGTCAATTTTTACCCAACTATAGCTTTCTAAAGCACTTAGAGGTCCTTCCAAACTTGTTGCTTTGGTAATCATTTCCGATTATAAGCTTGGTTTCATAACAAAGCTTTCAAACTTTTTTTTTCCTCGGTAAAACACAAAGATTATTATTGAAATTACGAAGGAAAGAAAACTACACAGGGCACAATCCTATATACTAAAGAGGAAACTTGTTTTTAGAAAAGATTCAACTATTCAAGTATGCAAGGTGAGGGGATTTTTTTTCTTCCTCCTACTTGTATCCAAGTTCAAGTTTAGGGGAGCAAATAGTTAGAAAAATGTCTGTTTATTGTTTTTACAAATTTGAAATTTTTCTTGAATAAAAAGCTTACCATAAACCAAACAAAAAATTATCTAGAAGAATTGAAACCATATGCTTTGATGCTTCACCTTGTTTTATATCAAAAAAAAAAAAAAAAAATTGGCTTTCGCAATATTTACGCAACGATGATGAACAAAAATTGGTAGCACCAACTTAAAATGGACATGCTTTTTATCTTCATCTTACCGTCTAATTAAGGATTTGATAATTAAAGAAAACGACATTTTTATTGGAAATTAAAATTAAAAATGAAAATGGTTCGACTATTTCACAAACAGACTTAACTTGACATCCATTAACTGGGTGCTTAAATTATTGAATGATATAGACACAAATCGTAATCACATAATTATCATATCAAGATATATACATGTATCTCAATACCATAATTTAGCTAAAATATCAAAATCAAACCATGCTCATTTAACATGCAATCATAGTTTTATTATTTTTTGTTAAAAGCCTATGACATACTTAAATTATTAATAACGGTTACAATATTGATGTCCTGCTGCAACAACTAAATTATGAACCTTAAATTTAAAATCTCTACATATAAACTTACAATATTGGTGTCCTGACGCCTTAAGTCTGATCTTATCACAAGTATATGAAGATTGTTTGTTTTATTTTTATTTCTTAACTCCTCTCATCCCAGATATTATCGGTTGGATTTGACTTTGTGACCTAGTGATAACATCTGCTACTGCTCAATCATATTGGCTAATACATGATACAACATTTAGAAAAAAAAAATAAATATACAATATTGGCAGTTGTGATTAGAGGATGAAATTAGGACAATTATAATCTTAAATTAGGGATTAAGGCACTTGTGACTATAGAGAGAATGAGAGATTAAGACAATAACTTGGGGATTAAGGGTAATATTAACATATATGATCAGTCATGGTTGGTAGCTTAATAGAGCCATGAAATAGTTGACTTGACTGTTTATGCTAAATTTGTCTGATTAGTCGGCCAATTATTATTGTTTGACCTACTTTTTCGACGGTTGAGATCGAAAACTCACCTAACACATTTTTTTTTTTTTTAAATTTTTGTAACAAAAATTCATGATTATCTTCCAAACTAGGTGGATTTGATAGCGAGTTTATTAGGCTATGTTTGAAAATGTAAAATTATATTTTTCTATAAGAAAGCGAAATCAAACTCTATTTTTGTTTTTCCATTTTGAGAGACACGTATCGGAACATATGAAAAGTATGGTGGATCTTCTTCGAGTTCCATTTTACGGAACAATGACGGGTTCGGAAAAAACCACATCTAACCAAACACAACCTTAGATTGAATGTGAAACAAGTGCACTTTGAATCTGTTCTGGGTTGGAAGTGTTCTTGGTTCTTTTCTTTCCCATATTTTTTACTCTTGGTCCCTACTACACCTTGTGCAGATATTCCTGCAAATAATGTTATATTAATAGAGCTCCAAGAGGTGCTTAATCAGATTCAGAACACGATAATAGACTTTGGGACCATTATATGATTTAAATTTTTTTTTTTTTTTATCCCCGTAATCCCTCCTATCTCAAATGTCGCTGACAAGGTTTGAAATATCTTGAATTTGTGATTCCATCCGTCACACTGGTACAGTTGGCATGATAATATAAATAGAATTTTTTTTTTTTACGAAGTTTGACTTTTCGAGTCCGAGTTCAAGGTGGTTAACTCTATTTTATAAAAAAAAAATCTCAATAAGGTGGTAAACTATAATTCAAGAGCTTACAGGGGTGTCATGACTATATGCCAATTTTGACATTAAAAATATATCCAATTGATATATAGTTTAATAAATTAATAACCAACGAAAAATCAAACCAAAAACCTCTATATATAAGGCACCGCATTTGATAGCAAAACCAGCTCTTTCAAGTGAATACACAGAGCTTTTTTTGTCTAGAGAGACAAAAACAAAACCAGAGTAGAGAAAAGAAAAAAAAAAAATCAAGAAACACAAATCATGGAGCTTCTTCCTTTGATCTTACAACAACAACAAAATCTCTACATGTTATCTCTTTTCATACTTCCCCTATTGTTCTTGCTAGGCTTTCTAGTCTGGACTCGCCGGAAACTGCCATATCCGCCAGGTCCTAGAGGCCTACCAATTATCGGAAACATGATGATGATGGACCAGCTCACTCACCGCGGTCTAGCCAAACTTGGTAAGCAATTTGGCGGCCTTGTTCATCTTAAACTTGGTCTCTTACATATGGTATCTGTTACCACACCGGACTATGCACGCCAAGTGCTACAAGTCCAGGACAACATCTTCTCGAATAGGCCTGCTACTATTGCTATCAAATACTTGACATATGATCGAGCTGACATGGCTTTTGCGCACTACGGTCCCTTCTGGCGCCAGATGAGGAAGCTTTGTGTCATGAAGCTCTTTAGTAGGAAGCGTGGCGAGTCTTGGGCCTCTGTGAGGGATGAGGTTAATACCATGACTAAAACAGTACTAAATAAATCAGGGTCCCCTGTAAACATTGGTCAGTTGGTGTTCAATCTCACCAATAATATTATTTATCGATCTGCGTTCGGTTCGGATCTTGTTGATGGGCAGGATGAGTTCATATCTATATTGCAGGAATTTTCTAAGCTTTTTGGTGCTTTTAATTTTGCTGATTTCTTTCCATGGCTTGGAAGAGTCGACCCACAGGGTATGAATGCTAGACTCACTAAAGCTCGCAACGATCTTGATCGGTTTATCGATAAAATTATTGATGAACATGTAGAGAAGCATAAGAAGGGTATCATTACTGATGATGTTGAGACAGATATGGTAGACGATTTACTTGCATTTTATAGTGAAAGTGAAAATGCCGCCAAGAACAAGAACGAAGATTTACAAACTGCTATCACACTTACTCGAGAAAATATCAAAGCCATCATCATGGTAAGTAGTAGGAGAGTAATTAAACTTCTTAAATTGATCAATTTATTATCATTTTAACATATTTAATAGTTTTTAAATATTGTATGTTTGAGTCTCACTTGTTATCTAACTGACTGAGTTAAATCATGATTGATTGCAGGATGTGATGTTTGGTGGCACAGAAACTGTGGCATCGGCAATCGAATGGGCTATGGCTGAGCTGATGAGGAGTCCAGATGATCTCAGGAAGGTCCAACAAGAGCTCGCGGATGTGGTGGGCTTGGACCGCAAAGTCCACGAAACTGACCTTGAGAAACTTACATACTTCAAATGTGTCATCAAAGAAGTACTCCGACTCCACCCACCGATTCCACTCCTCCTCCACGAGACATCGGAGGACGCAGAGGTGGGTGGCTACTTAATCCCAGCTCGATCACGTGTCGTGATTGATGCATGGGCTATCGGACGTGACAAAACTGCTTGGGACGATGCAGAGACATTTAAACCATCAAGGTTCCTTAAGGAAGGAGCAGCTGATTTCAAAGGAAGTAATTTTGAGTTTGTACCATTTGGATCGGGTCGTCGTTCTTGTCCTGGAATGCAATTGGGCTTATACGCATTAGAGTTAGCCGTGGTGAACCTACTCCACTCGTTCAAGTGGGAGTTACCTGACGGGATGAAACCAAGTGAACTCGACATGAGTGATGTGTTCGGACTCACCGCACCTAGAGCAACTCGACTCGTCGCTGTACCGAGCCCACGCCTTGTCAACACTTCCCTTTATACCAAGTGAGAGACTCAGAAAAAAAAAAAAAATTCAGATTTTCCTTGGTATGGATCTTTTTATTTTGGGTTTTTTCTTCTTTTTGAATTTGTGAACAAAGAAAAAAATATATATCAAGGAGAAAGAAAGGAAAAATGAACGTGTGGGTCTCTTTTTGTGGAAAATCCTCTATTTAATATTTGGATAAAAATAAATCAGCACAAGAGGCTTTTGCTCAGACTCAAAGTAAGGTTGAAAGACTATAAGTCTATAATGTGTATATTAACATTTTGTTTCCACAACTTTGTGATTTGCTTGGTTGTAATAAATAAATATCGCAAATACTTATCTTGTTATTTCATTATCCTTTTGTTTTGTTTGGCTCACGAAAGTTTTAATTGCTTAGTTGGTAAAATTTGTGGCAAAATGCAAATGCCATCAAAGCTGCAAAATGTTTCAAAGAATGCTATTAGGAAAATGACAATTAAAGCATTTGGTTAGGGGATGAGTGATTGTCTTAATCAAGGCTTGTTTGAAAGATCTATATGATGTAAAGTAAAATGTCATCTCTTTACTTAAATATGAGTTGTGGACCTATTAGCCACCGTACCCCCGCGTCGACATTCCCTGATTCTAGGGGGCGAGGGAGGTGTAACGCTCACCCACCACCCTCCTCGAGATGTTGCCCCCCAAGAAGGGGGGCTGGTCGACATTACATATATATGTACAAAACAGATTACATTATAATCATACTCAAAAGTCTTTGGAGGAAGTATTCATTAAGATGAAGGAATCACAATCACACTGATATTGTCTCTAACATTATGTCAAATTATAATAAAGTAGTCCGGCCTGCCTATGGATAGTAAGAATACACTTTTGGGCAGAATATTCAGCCGTATGCAATTGGTGAAGCATGTGCTAGGTTTTGTTTTTTGTTTTTTGTTTTTGTAAAAGTGAACTTTTAAACCTTTAATGTATAGCTATGCGCTAGGCTTTAATATGTTCACGCCCATTGTTTTAAAAGACGATTGATGCGACATGGCTAAAATTTATTTTAGTGCATACGTGTGCATGATGATTGTTAATTTCATGTTTTTTTTTTTTAAATTTATTATTATTATTATTTTGGAAAGTTGGGTATATGCTTCATTACACGTCAATGTATTGCATTAAAAAAATTTGACTGCAGAAAAACATTTTTTAAAACATTGTTAACACTTTTATTTATTTATTTATTTATTTATTTATTATACGAGCTGAGAATTGCGCTTGGATAATGCAAATTGGTTTTTATGGCGATGGGAAGTGTGAACTAGAGAGTGGGTTGTGGGGAAAATAGAAAATGGAGGATAAAGGAGATGGTGATGAGGGGGTAGGGGTTGAGTAATGGCTTTTGGCTAGATAGCTTGGCAGGCAGTGGCACCACCATGAAGTAAGATTCTATTATTGATGGGAATTTGGATTTGAAACAGACATGACTTCTTATAGCCTTATCTTCTGGACTTTATAATGAAAAAAATCCTAAAATTTTAGGGGTGGAGGGAGTGAGGATAGGGAGTGCAACCATTCGTCCCCTCGAGATAAACACGGTCAACAACAAAACTACATGAACTCTAATGACTCTCCCACCTAAATTCATTCCCTCGACATTTTGACAAACCCTATATGTATATATACTTGCACTTGCTTGCTACTTGAATAAGCAAGTTGTCACCTACTTTGAAAGCTCTCTTTAGTCTTTATATAGTAACTTGCCTTGGCTTCACAAACTCGTTAACGTGCTCTCTCTGTATATGGTAACATTGATTCTAGGTTTCTATTAACTCACTTGGACATTGATGCATAATGCATTCAAATCCTGTCATCGTTGAATTATAATGGTGGTTAAAGACATTTCGATGTTAAACTCAGACAACGGTGCAAGAAAAAATGTAGACCAGATAAAATTAGCAATGTATATATATATAATAGTGTTTGGTGGTGACATATGATGGTTTTTTTTTTTTGGATGGAGAGGGGGCAAACACGAAGATGATTATTAAAGATAGGAAAGGAAACAACATACAAATGAAATCATTTCTATGCCAAAACATCATGAAGGTGTTAAAAATCAAATTTCTAAACAAATTACAAGCCGAACCCATCATTCACAACAATTCCTAATCTGTTGAGTCATTAATTTTTTTTTATATTTCTCTCTTTCCATACACACCACATGAGTACGTGAGGAACCCTACGTCATAATCACTCCACTCATCGGGAAGGATTAGCTTGGGACCTCCAACATTGCCAATCTAAAATGGAATCTTGAAACATCAAACTCAAATCAAATTCTAACAAAAAGTTGCTCTAAATGAATTTGAAGAATCTGCAGTGAAGCATTAAATGATTCAACGTCTTGTCAATCTCATTACAAAGTACACAAAGATGTTTGCAAAGTACTAATACACCCTTAAAAGGCATAGTAGGTGTGTAATGCACATAGTGGAAAATGCTATAACACCTCAACATATTATGATTCTAAAATCCATTAAAAACATCGAAACATCATTGCTTGCACTCGTATTATCGAAGATTCATTCAATCTACATATCATTCATAAGATATTTTTGGTTGATTTTTTTACTTCATTTCCTCAAACATTTGAGTTGACTTCTTGAAACACATGTGCCAGCCAATTTGAAACTTTGATGTTATTGTGAAACAATAGTTTATGGCTATACAGTAGTCATATGTAGTGCTGGGTTTGGACATAAAAGCTGGATCATGTTTTGACTTTCTAAATGATGACACTGTTTTATTGAGAGGATGACAAACATTATGAAAGTTCCCACTAATGAAGTTTGTGTTTTTTTTTTTCAAAAAGTCATCACCCAAAGTGGATAGTTTCTTTCCTAGTTTAGGAAGGGTTTTGAGGTTATGTTTTGTCGAAGAAAAAAAATTATGTGGAAAAACAATGAAAAGAATAAGGAAAAAGAAAGCAGTGGATGAGATTCACGACGAAATTTAACCCTTTGTTTTTCAAAACCATGAAAGCTTTTCTTGGGAAAAATAAATATTTCATCGTGAAAAATCTTAAAAAACATAATCAACTTCAACATGAAATACTCATTTTTCTCTCTTATCTCTATTTTTTTAAGGGTCCATAGAGTTTTTCTTTGATTGCTTAGATTTTATTTATTTGTAAAGAAGATAAACCTTATCAAACAAGCAGCAAAATAAACAAATAGAATTATGTCTTGTATGTTTTGACACATTTCAAATCTGAAGTACACTTATTAATTAAAGAGTGATTCTACATTGCGAGGAAAACAGCGAGGGGAGGGAGGGGGGTGGGAGGGACCGTTCACACCCCCCTCGGGATGCGAGCCATCATTTTTTGCATGCGCATTTTAAGGGGGGTGAACGGTCCCCCCTCCACCTCCCTCCCCTCGCTGTTTTCCTCGGTCGTTTCCTCGCCATTTAGAATCACCCTTAATTAAATGGATACCAAATTATTTTAATGACACAAACATAAAAGGTAAAAAAATGAGAAAAGTATGAAGTTTGAAGCTTATCAATCCATTAAAAACCTTGCTCGCTCTTAAAAAAAAAATATTTCAGAATACCTTGGAATCAAACGTTTCTTGAAATGCCTTTTAAAATACTCCTCATATTGCACCAAAATTCTTATTAAAAGAAACGAAAAATCAAACAAACCCTAAACTCAAACTTAGCTAAGAATAATAAGAAACTAAGTTTTATCATGATGAAGTTAAATATATCATCGAATTCAAAACCGAAGATTAATTGAAAACTTTTGTCGGATGACGACAAGTATCAGAGGGCGTGTTTCCAAAATATTTCTCAATGTTGCTCCAAAGCTCGAGTTAAAGGTACAATGAATTAGGTCTGTAACCAAAATGGATCACTAAGAACTTTTTATAAGCATTTACCAAAAAAAAAATGTTATTTGATCATCCCCCATGAAAACTAAGCTGTCCTCAAGACATTTGTATAATCACATACATTATTGGCACATATAATACTTGTAAGAAAATGTTCAAGTGGGCAAAAACTATAAGGCTTTGACTGACCAAACATGATTTTCATAAACCAATACAACAACCTCTTCATTAGGCGAGCTGAGTTTTTATGGGATCCCATTATTTATCAAAGACCAGAAAGGTCAACAAATCATAAACTGATAATTATACAACCGGTCGGATTCAAACCCGTGACCTAAGTTCTCTAACCAACACCTCTTCACTACTTTCATTGGTCCAACTAGTGCATTTTAAAAATCATTCTACCATGTTCATTAGATATACTAATACTTCTACTAAACTTTATTAGAGTTGGGAGAGGCAAGACCAAGATTTAGCTCCTATAATTAAGTTAACAAGATTCTATGTTTTTTTTTTGTGTTTAAGTTTGTTTATATTAAAACAGCCAGCAGCCATGATTCATGGAATATTATAACAATGATTCTCTAATTTATCAGACATTCATGCATTAAAAAAATGGATGAAAACAAAATTTGATCTAATCAACATTTGGCTTAAACTATTAAGCAACACTTGACTGTGCAGACTGAAAGCTACATCATGTTACATTGTTGTCTGAATTCCATTAACCATCCCCTTCCCAAACTGTACAAGCTTCTTCCAAAGTCTCCAGATGTGATCTTATATTGGAATTTAGCATTCTTAATAAAGATTATTTTCGATAGTGTGTGAAAGAGTTCGATTAGGGAGTCTTTATGTCTATAACGTTGATTAAAAGCAATAATTACTTGAAAAAGGATCTTTAGAGTGATGGATACTTGGTAAAAATTTTCACTCTGTTCATATTATTATATGAAACTTCCGATTACAGGTCAAACAATATTAACCTTTTTTACCAATTAGATCGATTAAGTGGAAATCAATCTATATTTATTACACATATTATATAAGTTGTCACATGTTTGAAAAGCTTTTTAAATAACCTGTACCTACCCTCATGCTTACTTGTCAAATGTGTTGTCTGCCTTCACTGTAAATTGAAACCTTGATTATGATAGTCAAAAGTTTGAACAAAAAATAAATAAAACAGAATAACTTAAACCGCATTTTCAACATGAAGACATTTTTCACAAGATTATGAATTTTGACCTGATATTGAAGTTACATTTTGATGAAATTGGTATGGCCGGAAGTTTCCTTAAGATCATGAATACATATTTACAAGGTAAAAAGTAATCGAACGAGAATAACTGCAAATGGTTTGTGCATTTCATCTTGTTGCAAAGTACAATGTCATTGTGGAAGGTAAGAATCCGAGTCGTATCTCATTAATCAAAATCTAATTATATAAATCGAAAAGCTAAAGATCTTGACTACCATAAGTTGCTCAAATCAAGACTACCTACTCTAATCTTGCACTAATTTATATGACTTGACCACATTAAAAACTTAATGGAAACCAATGCCATCTTGGCATTAAGCAACATGATTTGCAGACTGAAATGGTTAGCTAGCATGATGAAACACTCGATGGTTTTTTTAATACAAACACAAAAAAAATGCATTAAGTTATGTTATTATGACCAATTATAATGAATTTCTGATACAATTTTAAAGAGTTTGCTCAAACACAGCTTGGGTAGAGAGGTTCAATATTTGACCTGAATTATTGACTCCCAAATCATTAGATCATTGCTTACGCAAAATGAAAAAGATTTAAACATCAGTCCAACCAATTACATCATTGCTTCGGTGAAATTGAATCATATATATTAACTTATAAATAATACTTACTTTCAATATCTGAATTTCACATGACTTGGTCATCAAAATGTCATTTCTTCATAAATGGTTAGATACTAAGAATGTAACCTAAAATAGATGTCATTAAGGGTGTATTATCATCCACTATAACATAAAAATTACGCGATAAGAACCTTTGTTTGCAAAATTTGGACAATCCTGTTTTTCAATATGATATACTTTCCATATCAAAACAGTCCCTAATTTTTTCTGAGATAAGAACCTTTGTTAACATTACGAGATAAGAAGAAGAGAATGAAATTTACCCTAAAAAAATGATTCATTAGAATTTTAGATTCAATTCTTATCAGAGTGTTTAACAACATCGTCACCGAACTTTCAAATTGTTCAGTGCCGATTGTATCAACGAAAAGAAAAAAGAAATGAAAGATTCTGATTTTTCTAAGTGTAATAATCTTGACCTGTTGAATGTCTACATAAAAATGCGCAGCATTGCAAGGCCAACAGCAGATATAGAGACAAGGGTACCTATGCAATACTTGATCACATCAAACTTTGCTGCTTCCAATTGGGCCCGTAAAGAATGTATTTCCTACAGACAAAAATCCAATCAATGATAATCAACCCTGTATATGTTCATATAAATGGCCATTAAACTTACTCGATCGAGCTTGTTGGTGAGGCTGTTTGTTTCTGCATTCTGGTTTGCAAGCTCATCCCTTATACGCCTGCATTATCAAATAGCAGTTGAAGACATGTAAAAAGGCAAAAGAGAAATTAATACATTCCCATGTAATCGTTGTGATGAAGGAGATTCATAGAATTCTTCTTTGTTTACCCTCTTTCCAGGTTTAGATCCAAACGATGTCCAGCTGTGACTTTGTCGATTTCATACCTGCACCACACACGAGAAAAAAAAAGTTTGCACTGAAAATCTGAACATGACAGAACATAAAGGAAGCACTATGCATATATTTGCCCAAGAGTTCGGACACAGAAATCAAACTTTTGTTCGCTGCGCATCTTCTCTATGTCATTTCGAAGTTTTTCAGTCTCGCGTTGCAATAAAGAAAAATGGTGCTCCTGCATTGAGAGTAAATATTAACTTAACCAACAGCCAAAAGATAAGCAACTCTAGTATAATTAAAGAGCACATATTTTTCAATTCAAAACCTAGATTTTGATTTATTCAAATTTATGTTGATTTTAGGATTTCAGTTCATAAGTAGATTGTAAGTGCAAGAGCCACAAGTTAATGTAGAAGGGGATAAAGTATCTCATTGTATTGGGTATTTAATGCTTTCAAGTAAACTGGAGGAAAGAGTCGGTACAGTGAAGTGAGAGTTGAAGTTGACGACATGAATTTGCTAACCCAATTTGTTCACCTCAACCCAAAGCTCATTCTCTTTAACAATGCCATCAAGGGATCTCTAATTTCACTTTCAGTACAATTGACCATCCCTATAATGAAAGTCATGTTAAGAAAAAATGTTGCAGTTTGTTCCCCATTAAAAAAACATAAAAAGGGAAAACTGGAATGCGATCCCAATTGGACCATCTTAATAATGTCCCTATTGGAACAAAAGTAGAACATTTTTGTAGTAAAACAGTGTTGTCCCAATTAACCAAGTGCCTAGCTTTGTGTGTTAGTTAAGGAGTAAAGTCTTCATCAACCCTACTCCAAAAACCCTGACCTTGTACTTCCTAGGAATAGCTTTGACTTGGGACTGCTTCAAAGCAGCATCAAAGCCCAAATTGATATGAAAACTGAAACAATATTCTCACCTAAAGCTAACATGCATTCAATAAAATCAGAAGCATCATCATGATGACATCACCCTTGACTAGCCCTCTAAAGCTAGGATAGAAAAATCATCACATGCAATATTTCATTCCCTTGGGAAGAAAAAAAAAAGTGATTTTCTTAAGTTTTTGACACTTGTTTTGGTGATTTAATCAGATATATACCACATCGCATATTTGGTTTCGTGAAATTCAGGAAACTATTACCATAAATAGGAGATACATCATAATTCTAAAATCATACACTTTTAAGCATCATCAAAGAGCTTCAACCTCCTAAATGGGGACACATAAGTCTATCTTGCTTCTCCTTTAAAAGTGTTAAGAGGGAATTCCACCTACTGATCCAACCCTCCGATTGTTATAGCAACGCATGCATAACATACCCAAGGAAACTCCAATTATCATGGTGGTAAAAGTTTTTCAATTGACGTTGTTTACCACCCCAGCGACTCCTTTTATTGTTCTTCAAATTTCTCACAACACTGTTGCATTGTGAGTCTGATACACCCGCCACACTATAAAGTTTGGAGTTTGGACACTGCAAAAAGCGTGCTATCTAGATTATGAGCCAAATGAACAATTCAGAGAGAAGTCCTTGACCTAGGAAGCACAGATTCTCGGTAAAACCCTCTGAATCCTAGTAATACGCGTGTTGGATATGGATACGCGTGCGATTCGCGTTCGATACGTATCCGACACGCGGTCAACGCATCGGTCAACGTGACTTGGTCAGGATACGGCCTGACCCGGTCCGGATACGGTCTGGACACGGTCAGAATTTGGTTGCTAATAATTGTTTTTTTCTTCAGATCTTGATAAAATCGGACGGCTGAAATCTACCCAGAGATCGAGCACAGAGATCCATCGATCAGAGAGATCAATCGAGCAGGGAGATCCATCGATCAGAGAGATCGATTGAGCAGGGAGAGAGATCGATCGACTGGGAGAGATCGAGCAGGGAGAGAGATCAGGGAGAGAGATCGATCAGAGAGATCGATCGACTGGGAGAGATCGAGCAGGGAGAGAGATCGACTGGGAGCTTTCGTTGTTTCTTCTACCTCCTGCGCCTCCCATCTTCTGTATTATCATTTATGAGATATTGGTCAGGATATGTTGTTCTTATGGATTGACTTCCATTACTTTGTGCTATCTATATGGATTACATTGATGTGTTGGGTAGGGTCCAAGTTAGGCCCGGCCCATATTAGAATCCATTACCCTAATTTTCACTTATATACCCAAACTTTTCATTCATTCAAATAATTTCATTAATTAAGCTCATTGCATTTAGATGTTTTATATATTTAGATTATTAATTATTGTTTATGAGTTATGACATTATGTTAATAGTTTTTTAATAAAGTATAAAAATAAAAATAAGGTTTGACGTGTCGCCAAGTCCTAGTTTTTTGAAAATTGCCGAGTCGCCGTATCGTATCCGTGTCCGATACGCGTATCCAAGTTCGTGCATCCCAGTCCCTGACTGACCATAGGTTTAGAAGAAACCAAATATGACCTAGAAGAAATCAAATATGACCTCATAATATTTATTAGAAAAAAAAGGACAAAAAAAGAAATCTGATTTAAAGAATATTTGAAAGGACGTGTCTAACTTAACTAAAAATGCAAAAACAATTTCAACATTAATTCAAACATGGTAGCTTCTTTTAGAAGCACAACTGTGTGCATGCATATGCACATCAGACATTCTAGCCAAATTCTTGGACTGAGATACAATCAGATTCCAATAAAGCCTTGAGTGGCAAGGCAAGTGATTGAGATAAGTGTTGGTTGAACTTCACTATATCATCACTTAAAAGAATTACCAAAAGAACTCATAGTACTTGCACACCCACAAAAGATCTAGGGCAATTCTTTCTAGCTTTGTTCTCAATTATATTCTTCATAAATATCATGTTGGAAAACATACAAATCCAAGTTCGTTTTACCATTTAAAATTTATCATTAAAAACACATAAATATAATTTTAGGGAAGCCTCTAATCTTGGCCTTGGGTTGTGTGGTTGCACCTATCCAGAGCCTAGCCTGATTAGACATATATTGTCTAGGGTGTGAAGCGGGGCGAGAGTATATTGTCTAGGGTTTGAGAGTTGTGGTGGAGTTCCAACGAAGTTGAGGCAGAACCATAAAATTTTTCTAAATTTTATATCGTTTATTAGTCATACTAATAATAATTCAATAATTCAAATAGGACAATATTGAATATAGTATTTGCCCGCTGAATAGTATGAGTATGCTTTTAGCTATTATAACGAACTTACTTGAGTCCCTCAATTTAAGTTGGCTTGTTCTTCGATTAGGTTTCGCCGTTTCAGTAGTTGTATTATTTTGCTATCAGTTAATATTAGACTATTTAATAAAGTATGAGTGAGTACGCTATTAATTATTATAGCTTATTAAATTGTTAACATGTTATATATCAAGCCAACTGAGGCGCACCCCAGATAAAGCATTGCATTGTCACCCCAGAAAATGCTAAAAGCTTTTGAGGCAGGAATTTCCCAGTGAAGGGCGGCAAATTCAAAAAATAAAGTTTCAATAGTCGCAACGCCGCTGTGGAGCTTCAGACATAACATTCTAGGCCAAACCTTAAGAAAAATAATTTGTTATTCTGTATAGAAAAATAATGTACAGGAAAAAAAAATACATATATATATATATATATATAGGTATCATGAAGCAATAAGAAATAAAAGCATCCATGTTGTTTAACACAGGCCAAAGACATTAATGCATGCTTTTGAAACTTGAAGTCATGCACATTTCTCATTTTAGATATTTTGAGAGAGTTCACAAGTAAGAAGCAACACCATACAAATAACATAAAATAACAAACAAGAAAACATCTTTGACAAGCTAAGTAATGCAATTTTTTAGAGTTGAGGCCGAATAACCAAGAACGAGTTAACCGACATTTCGAGCCGAGCTGGTCTCGGTCCAAAATGCCTAACAACTTGAACCATCTTCTTCTCCTCCCTTACACCAAACCACAAATCAAAACATTGATTTCATTGTTGCTCACATTCAAGACAAAATAAAATTGTCACTTGCCAAAGATGCGGTTGCTATATAGCTTGAAATTGGAAATTGATTTTAGTATTGGGGGTTGAAATTGAAGACCAATATCTTCTTCAACAAAGACGAGATTCAAATCAAAATTCAACCTTCACCAACAAGAAGATTTGAACCCATAACACCACCATCATCCCCAAATAACCAGACACAGTTCAAGAACTTCACTCACCACCACAAATCAAGTCGTCCCCACCAACCAAGCTGGCCACAATCACCTGTTGAACAAACGTTGATGAAGAATGATTTTGGAGGAGAGGAAAACAACGTAGTAGTAGACTACAAGGAGAAGGAGAACAACAACCAGAATCAGGAGCCTAACTTGTGCTTGGATTTTTTTGACGCAGTGGAATTGTGGATTGAATGAATTTGAAACCCTAGAATTGAAATTAATTAGTTTTAAAAAAAACCCGAGCCGATCCGATTAACCGGCGAGTTTTGAAAATGGGAATCGAGGACTGACCCGAGCATTTCGGTCCAGTACGATTATTGGACCGGATATTAATATCATTTACAAAACTGGACCGAACCGGCCCGATCGATCCGATTCCTAATTCGGTGTTTTGGTCTGAAATGCCAAGCTCTAATATATATATATAAGCTCTCAGGAAATCATAATTGGTTCTACCCTCAAACTCATGCATCACACCAAACTAAATGTGGTAAATGAGTAGGTAGAGTGTCTCTTCCAACCCAAACCCCTCAACCACATTAGAACTAACAAGTGGTAGAAACTTCATACTCGAAAGAGACATAAAACATAATAATAAAACATCTAGAAAACTACAAAGAGATCTTACAATCCTAATTTAAACGCAATTCAATACCCATCCCTTCAAAATTAAGCAGGATCCACAATCAATGCCAAATGAAAGTATCAATGAAACATAATATCCTCAAAATAATTTCACCGTTCTTGAATACCCACTAGTTTCTTTTCTTGCTACCCAAATCACCCCACATGTTACATATGGCGTTAAATCAAACAACAATCTGGAAAAAGCGTTGCATTTCCAAAACTTTATCGCCTAGTAGAAGTTGAGTAAAATTATCCAGTGACAAGATATATAAAAGACGTTAATAAGTGATTCCAAACCTCATGGGCCAGGGAAAACCACTCATACAAATGCCAGGTGACTGTTTATACACTTCCAGCATGGACCCTCCAATTGCATTCCCTTCAAAATCAAAATGTCATGTAGCAAAGCCTATGCATACAGCTCCACTTTCATACATCTCCACTCACAATTTTGGAAAGAATTTCCATCATGTTCTCCACTTCAAGCACTTCCCATTATGTTCTCCATTTAATATATATTTAAAATAAAAATCTATTTACTGAACCTCGTCGATAATGAAATTCCAAAGCCATGTTCTACCTCCTACAATGTCGGAACTCTCATCATAGTACCATATCGATCTTAACCAACTCTAAATGTTTAAACCAATCCAGAAACCATGCCAAAATTGTAGTTCTGAGCCATTGCCCAAGGAAAAACAATCCCATGGCCTACTAGGATTTTTATGAATCATCCACCTATCAACATCATACTATGCTTGAACAACTTTACTCCATAGATTGTTAGGCTCCCTACCATATAAAGCCATTTACCAAGTAGAAAATCGTTCAAATTCTTAAAATTTATAATCCTCAATCACCCACACTTAATCATGCACATCTACCAGAATACTAGAGTACCAGTTATGCAAGCTTTAATAGACATCTTCTATTAGGCCATTACATCATTCAACTTCTTAAATATATATAAATGTATAATCCTCAGTCACCCAAACTTAATCCCTGTCATTCAAGCCATAATAAACATCTCCCATTTGGGCCCATGGAAGCCATTTGATTCATTGAAACCTTTGAAAGTTTCAAATCGATGTATGAAATAATGATAGGTGATAAGAGAATTGAAGAGAACACATTCCACATTCCACTCTAGACAAGATTTTACTTGTACGTGTTAATCTCTCAAGGCTTCACGGGTTCTAAGTATCGTTAGAGTTAGACAGATCTTACCCCTAGTGGTAATCCAAGGTAAATGGATAGTGATCCCACACAGTTCTCAAAATGTATCATATTGTATATCGAAAACCTAAATTTAAGATATGTGTATTATAACGTATCATGTATTGTACGGTACGGTGCAAAAATAAATATATGGATATACAAAATTATATCATATATTTAAGCATATGAAAGACACAAATAAGACTTATTCAAGCGATGAGGTCCTAAAAGCCTTATTGATATAAGCCTTATGTAATACATATTAGCGAACTTGTGTTTATCATCCATCCATACACATGTCAGCACACCCAAAAGGCCAAAACCCACCCAACCAATTGCCATCCCAGCGTATGGCTCCTCTTTGGAAAGTGCTTCACACCCTTTTGTCCATTATCATTGCAATAGACACATTTTAGTACATTTTATGTCTAGTATCTTCAAAATTTGATAAATGAGAATTTACAACACTGAATACGGTAAAAAGTTTTGATCACGTTATGGGAGCATCTCTTGTGTTCATGTTGTAGACCGTACCTGAACTCAGAGTGTACACCCAATAGTAATCAACCGTAGTAAGTTGTTCAATTTTCTCGCTTAAAGAGATTTTCTCCATATAGTCAAAATCACAACACAAAAAATGTTGTCAGCATACAAAAAATCCCAGTTCTTTGGCCTCCACAAGATTCCATGCCATCACTGGCATGAATAATATCTCTTCCAAGGAAATATAACCTGTTTTGAAGAAATTGACTTGGGATAAATAGACATTAATTATTACTATTATTTTGTTATGATTAGTATGAGCCAAAGGCCAAAAAGTTAGGATCAAAATGAAAACATTTTCAGCTCCTTCACTTTGGGGAAGCAAATCTGACAACTGAAGCTAAACATTCTGTTCCAAGAAATTTGTATCATGTAAATTCTTCATCGCCCTCATTCCTACTATTCTATAATTCTCCCCATCTCCAAATATTCATTGAAAAAAATAAATCTCTTGACATGACTTTATCCTTGCAGTACCTTTTACAGCCTCAGATGTTTCCTCTTCAAACAATATTTCCAACAAAATAACACCATTGTTCCCCATCTAGACTTCCTCTAGAATAATTTATCAACAAGTCATCTAGTATCATCCTACCAGTAAATCGGAGTATCAGTTCCCTTTTATCTCCTATACTTGTATCAGCCCCAACACCTAAAACTATCGAGAAACCTGGGTTCCGTTCACTACCACTAGAATTAAAGGAGGATTGTGGATACTTACTGAACCAATCCAAACCATCCAACAGTTACTAAAGCCCATATGAGTATATATTAAAAAATTCAACACGATGATAATCATCTTCCAAGCGTAACCAGAACCGAGAAACTCTTTTAACACTAATAAGTGATCAAAGGCTGTCTAGGATCTGAAGCCTACACCCAAAGGTCCATCTATGAAACACCAAATATCAAGCTTTATACCAAAATTTAAAATTCCATATAGTACATTATTTCCCAGAATATTGGTTATTTAACTATTGATTGTCCACAAATATATTATCCAGTACACACATCCCACAATATTGGTTAATTCATAATTGATCAATCCCCTTCTTTGAGTAAACTTCTGCCACCAATTTATGCCCTCAACTACATTGAATCTTTCTAGCTTCTGCAAATTGCTCCTGAAAAATGTGTTGGAATCCTCACTTCTATTTTAGGCCTATGACTCCCATATCTTTCAACAGCGTCCTAAAACATTTTGATATAAACTCTTAAGGAAACCTTACAGCCCTTTG
The DNA here is from genome assembly GCA_963556465.1 of Berberis vulgaris. Taxonomy (NCBI): domain Eukaryota; kingdom Viridiplantae; phylum Streptophyta; class Magnoliopsida; order Ranunculales; family Berberidaceae; genus Berberis; species Berberis vulgaris. The sequence continues at coordinate 4,383,469 of OY747137.1, forward strand.
AGCTCCTAAACTATAAAATAGGAAGAAACTTATTTTAATAAAATACTTTGTGTGCCTCCCTATTATTCATTTGTGCAGTTGCGAAATCGGCACAATTCCCCTTTCATGTACGGTTACCCGATACTATGGAAGGGACTACTCCTATTTTAGCTCTTATCCACGCTGCTATTCGATCTAAATTTCAGCTTATTGTTTGGAACTTGTTGTTTATAAACCAACCACTTAAACCCAATTTATAATTATCACATCCGACAAAACAATTATTTATACAAACATACCCCCTAATCTACGCCAATCACTTTTGCTTGGAAAATTGCATATTGTATCGGAAACAATGCTGAAATATAAAGCATCTCTTTCGATTTATAGTTGGGTAGTGAAAGAAAAAACCCCAGATAGGAACTATTAAGAAAATGGAGAAAGGGGACAAGTAACTTAGGAAATCATTCTCCCATTTTAAAATAAATAAATCAATTCAATGCTCATGTTCTTTATCCATGACCAAAATCCATTTGATAGGAAAATAATAATAAATAAATTAATAAGTACATTGATGTGACGTTTAGGTTCCATGTTTGTTAGCTTTCACAAATATCTTTCAATGACAAATGAGGTTTCATAATTAACATACTTAGATGCAAAGTAATTTGGTTCTTCGAGGGAAGCAGGTTCATTGTAGATTGTTTGAGGGAATCCAACCTCCTTCAAGAATCTCATACTTTATCTCTCTACCCCATTAATCAAATTTTCAGTCAATACATACCTCATAACTTATAACTACCCACAATGACATTCCTACTACAAACAATCTTTCTTCAAATATTAAGAAACAATCTCATTTTAGTGTCTCCTTCTCATAATGATGAGAATCTCTCGCCCAAATACTTGGTTGCTTGACTACAGAGTTGTTCATGGTTTGGTTTAGTTCGATTTTAACCTGAAGTAGCAAACCAAACCATATCAATCGGTTTAGAAGAAATCCAAACCGAACCGAACCGAATGTACAATGAAGCCGAACCGAAAAAACCTATGTATTATTCTACCAATTTTTTTATAGTACATACATAAAATAAAAATAAAAAATGTATTTGTTCGGATTCCTCGGTTTTTCAACCTAAAATCGAATCGATCACTTTGGTTTTCAAAAAATTACAACCAAATTGAACCAAAATAAAACCAAACCAAACTTGGTTTGGTTCGGGCGGTTTAACCGATTTCGTTCGATTTTTTCCAGCCCTACTTGACCGCTCAAGGGGATAAAGAATTATCTCCTCACACTAGCAACCTTATAGTGTTAAACCACTGACCTTCACATTTAGCATGCAAGATCTTGACTCTCATAGTTCGAGTCGCCTCGAAAAAGAATTATATACAAGTTCCCATCTTCCCCTCACAGATAACTCTAATTCTAACACATCAATCATAATGGCCCTAGTGTGGTCTTATTCTTAGTAACCATGTTCTTGCTACCTCTCAAATAAAGTCCTCCATATTTGAGTCCTGCGAGGGCTTCTAAATATTTCTTTTCTCAAATATATAACTTAGGCAACCGTGGATATTAAACAATAAACAAAATAAATAAAAATGTAATTCAAATGTCCAAGGGAGTTCCATACCCACTAACTCACTTGCCCATTTTTTAGTATGTTATTAATGCGGCAATTAATCGTAATTCAAGGTTTGATTGAACCGAATTGGGTGAAATCGGTTGGGGTTTAGTGGACTCCAAAAAATCGACGAATCATTGATTAATCAGAGCCGACTAGCCTATTTATCGCTATAACTTACTTTTACTAATATAACTTATATCAGTTTATTTATGAATGATTGAATGCAAATTATTTTTACTGATGTATCGTATATCAATTTATTTTTTAATGATTGAATGTTAGTTTTAAAGTTTACATATTGGTGTTTACTAGTAGATTGATATTGCTAAGTGCTAACTTGCTATCACTTGTTGTTACTTGTGCTGTTGTGTTGTGTTGGTTGTTCCTAAACAAGTCTAGATACCTGCAAAATTAAATTTAGCTGTAAATAAGTAAAATTAAATTATATATTAATATTTAAAGTAGACCGATTAATCCCGATTAATTCCGCTTAATCGTAATTTGATTTTGGACCGCGCTGCAACTGCTTTCCGATTTAACTGCAAAACTTTTGACCAAAACTATTCCAACCTTACATTATCTTCAAGGAACAACTAGAACTGAAGCAAATCCTTTTATTCCCTAACCAGTTCATTAACCACTTCAATCTTTCTACCTATTCAATTTTTACCTAAAACCAATCTTCCTCTAGCTCCATGTATGGAAATAGAAAACTGCTCTCAATTTGCGTCATTAACTTTGCTAATCAATCATCAAATCTATCTACCATGCCCAACTCAGACTACATGGACCAGGACAAATTTGGTTCAATGACATTTATGATTCATGGTTTAACACAGCCCATATTTTATTAAAAATGCAAGCTATCTTAGGTCTAGACTCCACAAATAAGTAAAACCAGGCTTTCTAAGATGCGGATTATACATTTGAGTTGACTCCTTTTTTTGTACAGATGTTTAGTGCTTCACTATTGTGGATGAAGGAACTTTAGGTTCTTCAAACAATTTAACAAAATTGTGAGGAAACAGAGGATAGAAATCCAATACGTTATTTTTACTCCTTGATTCTTACCCATCTTAGGGTGTGTTTGGTTGCATGGAATCCTATGCCATGGAAATCCATCAGGGGATCACCTAAATCTATGCTAATTTGAGGTTCACTCATTAATCCACAATTAGATTTTGTGATCAATGGTGGAAATGAAAGTCCTGTGAACATGAGAATCACATGCTTTGGGGGACCAATGAGTGTGATTTCCATGTTCATGGAACTTCCATTCCCACCACCATGATCACAAAATCTAATTATGGATTGGTGAGTGAACCTCAAATTTGCTTAGAATTAAGTGTTCCCTTCATGAATTCCCATGGCATAGGATTCCATGCAACCAAACACACCCTTAATGGTCATATCGAAAATAGAAAACTCCATCACACAACAAATAACAGTAACTAGGGCTATAAGCCTACAAAACAAATGCCAAATGTGGGGAGGGAAGCTAAAGAAAACAGTAGATGATTACCTGGGAGCTATGTACTTCTGATTTGAATTTGGACAAATTAGCATCTTGAATCATCTCAATCTACAGAGAAACTCAATAAACTGAAGTTAGAGAAAAACTGTAGAAAACTCTCTTAAAGCATATAGGCATGAAATTCTGCACAATGTGTAATTGTTTCCCAATATTTAATCTCACAAACATTTCATCAAACACTTGGTTGTCGAATTTACATTACAAAACAACATAAACGAGTCCTTACTTTTTGCATTTCTGACCTTGAAACAAATGAATGAGACACATTTTCTAAGCTGTCATTTAAAACTTCAGTTATAGCTGCAGTGATAGCTTCCGCTTGTTTCGACGGAATACCTTGCGCTTCTAGTCTCCTAACCTGCACGTAAACCCACCAAACTTCCGTCAAATCCACAATTAACTCACAAAAATTTTAACCCAAAACCTACAAGCTCAAGATTGATTAATTAATTACCAGTGCTAATGTATCAACAAGAAATGCCCGCCTCCCATTTGAAGGCACAAGCTGAGAAATCTGTCTAATATCAAACCTATTCGCTCCGGAATTCGAAGAATTGAGTAGATAAGATATCTTGGAGGAGGCGGAGGTGGAGGTGGAGCTGGAGGGATCGATGATTGGGATTCGGTCGAAACTAGCTAACCCTCGCAATTTGGTGAAGTGCCCGGAATTCGCCGCGCCAATCTGTATGGCGCGCCTACATGCGGCCGCGAGGGCCATTCGAGGAGGAGGAAAGAAGAGGGGTCAAAAAAAGGAGGTGGTGAAGATCACACACCTGCTCTGACTGATATTGAAATTGATTGGATTTGAAGAAGAAGAAAAAGAAGAAGAAGAAGAGAGTTATATGAGATGAAAGAGATGAGAGGAATCCACAAATGCGGGGAAAGAGGGTGTGTTTGTGGATTGGAATTCGATGAGTTTGGTTTGGTTGGCATATGTAATGAGAGGAAGAACGAGATGTTTGATGAAATGATTGAAAGAATTGAAAAGCTAAAATATGGGTTTGATTGATGGAATTTGTGAGTTTTAAAAGCTAAAAGTTAGGCTTGTATTATTTGTGTGCGCGTTTCTATAAAGAAGGGGAGAAGGGTCAGCTTATCGTTGGGATGTTTTACCAAAGAAGAAATAGAGAAGGTCCATATGGATTACTTGACGCTCAATTAACGAATTTCCGTGATCTTTCTTTCTTCAAACGGCAAACAGGAATTCAAGTGGAACTGCTAAAGAACTACGTCATTCTCTTACTTTTTTAAGCACACCACCACTTTTCTAAAGCACACACCAAGTGATGGAATATCGTGATATCGTGGGGGCAATTGCCCCCACTAATTTTTGAAGTTTTTTTTAGTTATTTCTAATATGCCCAACCCTGCAATTCTGACGACTCTGTCTCGCATCACCCCTTCCTCTTTGTTTTATGCAACGTCGATGACCATGTTCTGTCGCTTTCCTCTTTTCTGCTTCCTCTTTGTTTATTGCGACACCGACAATTGCCCCGCCTCCTACTCTCTTCATCTCTCTCCCTCTTTGTTTGATTTTGTTTTTTTTCCCACCATCGTCATCAGCCACGAGCAACCTCAACCTCTCTTGCTTGCTTTGAGGAAGAAAAAAGTTTTTTAAATATATTTTCTTGAGATGAATTTGTATCTCGAGATTTGGTTTTGTATTTTATTCATATGATTTTTCTAGAGATACATTAAAATTTTGATCTATTAATTTTTCTTCAAGATACGTATTTGTATTTCAAGATTCATTTGTTTGAAGGGCATTTTGGTGATTAACGTGAGTCTTTTGACAATCAATGCACGTTGACTATTAGTCATGGGGAAGACTGTAATAGTGGTTAAGAGAAGAGTGAAGAAAAGAGGAATAGCAGAGAAAAAGAAGAAGAACAAATGAGAAAATGAATAGAGGAAGGTGGTGGCGAGGGTGGTTGGGTGGTGTGGCCGGCAGTGGTGGGGTGGGGTTGTTTCGTCACTTGTAAAGAGAGAAGAAAAGGTGGAGGAAAAGAGGAACAGTGGTGAGGGAGGGTTTTATATTAGTGGTGTGCTTTAACACATTAAAAAAATGGTTGTGGTGTGCTTCAGTAGAAGTGGTGGTGTCAAAAATTCGTTGTCGTTTTGTTCATCAACTTGCCTAGTTGCCCAAAAGGCCAAAACCAAATGAAATATGATAAACATATGGAAAATTTGCATATTGAGTCTAAATGTACACATTTTGTAGTATGTGGAAGGTGATTTTGAGACCCCAATCCTTTGTCAATCTCTTATGTGTGCGGACAAAATGTTGATAATTTGGCAAAAAAGGAGTTGATCATTGATTCACTTTGTGATCGAATGAACCAAGAGCCACCGAAGAAAAACATGTGGATTTTGTGGAATGAAAGAAATGTTTGCATATTTACAGGAAAAAGAAGTAACAAGATAAAAGTGTTTGTGTGATGGTAAGTCAACTACCGGTTATGCAAATCAGACTTACCATGACCAACCACCTCAGGGGAAGTATGGGTAATCTGTAAGTAATGGTAATGTGAGATTTCCGCCTACATAATATGTAAAGGAACTAGCAGTGTCTTTGTTTCTTTTGTTGTTTTGTATACAAGTGTAATGGCATGTCAAGCGCCTAGCTAAAATATAGAAGAAAATATCTCAACTTTACATTTCACAAACAACCACAAAGACAAAAGCAAAAACTTTCCAAAAAAAAAAAAAAAATTTCAATCAAAACCATAATTAGCATGAAGGAATAAAAACATACAGCTCTAATATAATGCTTGGCAAGAGGTGACCAACCAGTTTCCTCAAGCCCGTGCCACGCCGTCTTCTTAATCTCTAAAAACCCGTTTACGCAAAAACTCATCAATATAGACTCCTAATTTCTTCAACAAACTAAATTCTAATATCAACTCACATCCATGTAACTTTAAGCCGGTCGAAATTCTCCAAATGTATCAAAGAAACTTAGAAATTTGACCTTAAGATTGGGCGAAGAAGGCCGAAGTCTTGGTGGATTCAGATATCACGGTCCTCTAAAACAAAATTATTACTACTACTACTACGACAACGGTCTTCGATCGACTCATCTTCTTCAAGAAAGAGCAAACAGACCTCTCACTCCGTACCGGTGTGTAGGTGTTAATATAAAAGGCGTCATGATTGAGTTCAAATTTGAATTAGGGTTTTGGATTGAAGATAATGTTTGAAGAAATGCAGCAAAGATTCTTGAAATGGTCTGAAGGGAGTTGAAGAGAGCATTGTTTACATTTTTTTTTTGTTTTGTTACTTTGTTGTACTTTTTTTAGTTTTGGAAGATGGAGTTTTTTTTTTTTTTAATCCCTTAACTCCTTCCATTTCAAATGCCGCCGGGAGTTTTTGAACCCTAAATGTTTGATTCCATCCGCCACAAGTGTATCGATGAGCTGGTTTTCAGGGTAATCTAAGTTGGTTTTTCATATGGTCAAGTGTGATTAGGTAGGTAGCAGCTGGATATGTGCACCTACGTGGTCTTATTTGTTGTACCATTTAAAATGAGGAAAAATAACAAGGTCAATGTACCACCACAGCCAAAGAATAGTGAGAAGAGTGGAAAGGGAGAAGAAAAATTGACAATAGAGAAAAGTGCAAGAAAAAAGGACATGGAAGCAGGCATGTTTGAGTTGGGGGAAATGGGGAAAGCAACGCGTTAGCTTCTTTGCTAATCTTGATTGGAAAACATCCATGTGAAATTTCTCATTCAAGCATGCACCATTAATTATTTACCTGAACTTGGTCTGAATGTTAAGAGAAGTTTAACTAGCTCATATTATTGCAAAAGTTGGGCACTAAGATGTCTTGTTTTAAGGATGTTTCTTTGAATTTCTTCTGGGGTTGTTTTTGTTTCATTTGGTGCTTGAGATGATTGAAAAGTAACTATGATTCTTGCAGTATGGACAAATAGAAAAAAGAAGTGAGAGAGAAAGCAAGGTTGCAATTAAGCAGTCAGGTGAAGAGAGCAAATATTGAAGTGAAACCTAAAACAATCAAGAGAGTAGAAATTGAAAGGAGAACAAGAACCCCAACAGATGATGATGAAGGGCGAGTGGATGTTAGGATTTCAACAATGAACCTTAATTAGGGTTGGAGCATATATAGATTAACCAAATACTTTATAGTAAAAAAAATGAATAAAAGTTAAAAGACAAATTTTCTTCTCTATTTAACCCTTCACTAATGCTAGGAAACCATGTTCCGTAGCCACGTTGATGTGTATATCCACATCAGCATTTTAACAAAAACGAAAATGGGAAAAAACATTGAATTTTGAGGTCTCTTTAACCATATTACATTAAACACAATCCTTGACACAGTGTGATCAGACGACTCTGTATTCCTCTCAAAACTGCGTTAGCAAGGAGACTGCGTTGCAAGAGGTTCATCTGTATTCTTTTCATAGGCTACATTAGCAAGGAGTCTGCATTTCAAGGAGGCTCATCTGTATTCTTCTCAGAGACTGCGGTTTTGATCAGGCTCTCCTATATTCCTTCATCCATTCTTGTGATTTGTATGTTATTTGCCATTGTATCATATAACTTGAGGAAGAATTTCTGAATACTTAATCCGCAATCCTTACCTCTTAGGGTCTGTTATTTTGCTATATAATGAACTCAACTTTGATTTTTCCTACTTCACCTTTTCCCTTAATAAATGTATGGATTACAAGGAACAAAGATAGATGACTTTTACTTATTTAAGCAACGTGCTCAGGTTCTTTTTTTGCGAATTTCGATAATCATCTTGATGACAAGATCATAAGGCTTGATCAAGCGCCCTAGAATTAAGGCAAAGAACAAGAAACAAAATCAGTCCTTGGTTGAAGTACAAAACCTTTTTATTCGAACGCGGTGTCCTAGAATGTAGTCTCCTTGAACCTTCTCGTTCATTTTGTTGGGAACTCATATTTGTTCAGAGCTGTTTTGTATGGCTATGTCTTGAAATGGGAGACACTACTCATCCTCAATCCAAGGAGATCTATGAAATGTTTAAAAGCTTGAGCAAGAAGTTAGAACTAGCTGGATATGTTCCCGATAAGAATTTTGTGTTACATGATGTGGATGCAACAGACAATGTCAACAGTAGACTTGTTCACAAGTACACCAAACACAAAAATTAATGGAAAGTCAATAACTATAGGCATTTCAACTATTTGTATGTTATTTTGTTGCCATTTGGTTTGGGTACTGTTTAGAAAATGTTTTATCCTCACTTCAAGTTACATTAGACACTGCTTGGAATGTCTGAATATTTGAGTATTAATAAGATGGTTTTAGTTAAAATTCTTGATACAATTTGGTTTGGTTCTGTTTTTGTATTCAGGAATTTGATGTTTTAATATGTCAGTTATTAATGACTTCAGTTTATCCCATGGCTTTGTGCTAATTATAGAAAAAAAAGTATTAATAAGATGTTTCAAGTCATGTTATGCAAGATACATTCAAGCAATAAGCATCATGACTTTGCTACAGGTCCTAAACATGATGTCCCTAATTGCAGATACTGTCTTGGATGGAAGCCAAGAACAATTTCTCAGTTTTGATCATGGTAATATATTGATTCTTAAGGTTTGCAACTTAGCAGAGGATGAGTAGTGTCTCCCACTCCAAACTTCTTGCTCAAGCTTTTCAACATTTCATAGATCTCCTTGGATTGAGGATGAGTAGTGTCTCCCACTCCAAACTGATAGGTTTTATTGTTCACTTCAATCCATGTGCAACCTGGAATCTTCTTCAACCCCCGCCCAGTCATGAGTTCCCTCACCTTTGCAACATCCTCCCACCTACCTGTTTTTGTATAGATATTTGACAGCAAAACATAGTGACCAGGATTAGAGGTTTGTAGTTCAAGAAGTGCTTGTGCTGCTTTCTCTGCCAGCTCAATCTTCCCATGGATACGACACGTACACAAGAATGCACCCCATAACCCATCATCTTTCTTGACTATTCCCTCAATTAATTCTAAGGCTTCATCAAGTTTACCAGCACGACCAAAAAGGTCAAACAGGTATAGTGCTTAACATCTGGTCTCACAAAGTAGTCTTCCCACATGGAACTAAAGAATTGGCGACCTTCATCAACCAAACCTGCATGACTACAGGCGTATAACAAAGATACAAAGGTAATCCGATTTGGTAATATCCCACTTTGTAGTAGGGCTGAAAACCGAACCGACGGTTCGGTTTTTCACCTAAACCGTGAACCGAACCGACTTAGGTCGGTTTTAAAATTTTCAAACCGAAACCGAACCGACCATTAACAAAACCGATCCGAAACCGAACCGATTCTAATTTATGCAAACCGTAACCGAACCGAACCGACTAAAATCGAACCAAAACCGAAATAAAACCGAACCGACCGACTATTTTAAACCTATTGTATTATTTATATATAAAATATATATTATTTATTATATATATTCGGTCGGTTCGGTTTGGTCGGTTAAAATCACATAGAAACCGAAAACCGAACCGACCACTTCGGTTTTGAATATTTTGAAACCGAAACCGATCCGAACCGAATTTAAACCAAACCAATCGGTTCGGTTTAGATCGGATCGGTCGGTTTAATCGGTTTGATCGGTTTTTTGTTCAGCCCTACTTTGTAGCATCACAAGGAACAATTCGAGAGCTTCCTAGCCACGCCCATGATACCCATAAGCTGCAATCATTGCACTCCATGATATAACATTCTTTTCCTTCATCCCATCGAAAACCTTCCTAGCCATATCAAGACTCCCATACTTTGCATACAAATCAATCACCGCAGTTCCCAAAATAACATCAAGGGAAAATCTCTTCCTCAATATATACTCATGAATGACCTTAGCCTTATGCATGGCCCCTAATTTTGCACATGCAAATGCAGCAGTGACCATTGCTACCTTGTCAGGAAAAATACCTTCCTCCATCTTCCGTTCAAACAAAACCATCTACTCGGCAGCATTCCCAGACCATTCTACCCATTTCAACTCTACAAGCCCTTAATTACCCGACCGAATAGCTTCTCTAAAAGTTCTTAAACAACTCTTATAATCCACTGCCTTGGCAAACCCACCAACCATTGCATTCCAAGAGAAATTATCTCTCTCACCCATATTATCAAACACTGAGTAGGTGTCATCCAACGCCTTGTGTTGGGTGTAAGTGTGGAGGATTTTGTTTGCAACAAAGAATTTCTGTGGCATTCCAGTCACAGTTGCTTTTGCATGGATTTGCTTGGTTTGTGAGAAGGTTTGGCAATTGAGTAAAGCAGAAAGGTAGAACTTAGGGTCGAATGAGGTGGAGAAATGGGGTTCGGGAGATTGGATTAGTTGGATATCGAGATCAAATAAGGGTTGTTGTTCATGATTTTGTGTGAGGGGTTCTGCGATCTCTGCAGTTGATAGAAATGATCGGAAGTGTGGATGTTTGGAAACAGAGAAGGTTAGATTTGTTTTTCACACGATGCTGAAGAAGAATAAGCAATTGATGAGACAAATTAGATGGTGGGAAGATCTTCCTCCTATGGCTTCTTCTTCGGTGGTCGTTGTGGTGGTGAGAGGAGAAATCGCCATCGATTTTCATACGTGCTGAAGAAGAAGAAGCAGTTGATGGTACTCGGTGGGTTATCCTCCACATCCACAATGGTTAATGACGTGGATGTCCACATCAACATGGTTACTAAACCTGTTTGCCTAGTCCGACTCATCACAAATAAGGATGGGCACAAGTGGATGCAAGCTATTGAGGAGAAAATGGAGTCACTTCAAAGAAAACAAGACATGGGATTTGGTTCCAGCACTCGAGGAAGAAGCCAATAGCTGCAAATGTGTTTACATGAAAAAGGAAGCTCAAAATGACAAAAAGGGTGAACGGTTCAAAGCAAGACTAGTCGCCAAGGGGTATTCATAGAGGGAAGGTATTGACTACAATGAGGTTTTGTAACGACCCGATCCGCACAGTAAGATATTGTCCGCTTTGGGTCCAACCGGCTCGCACGGCTTTAAAATGCCTCTTACTATGGGGATCCAACCTCGCACATATATAGCACATCACCATCCCGCACCCAGGCGATGTGGGACTATGATTCCCCTTGTAGCTCGTCCAACCTCTCCCGGCCTGTTGGGCCTATTGGGCCTGTTGGGCTCCAACCCTCACCCTCACCTCAGGCCCGCCCACTTAGGGTCTCACAATCCACCCGCCTTAAGGCCCAACGTCCTCGTTGGCCACACAGGCACAACGTTCACGTTGCCCGAGGGTCCACTTCCACGTGGCACACTTCCGGCTGGGTCAAGCTCTTATACCATTCTGTAACGACCCGATCCGCACAGTAAGATATTGTCCGCTTTGGGCCCAACCGGCCCGCACGGCTTTAAAAGGCCTCTTACTATGGGGATCCAACCTCGCACATATATAGCACATCACCATCTCGCACCCCAGGCGATGTGGGACTATGATTCCTCTTGTAGCTCGTCCAACCTCTCCTGGCCTGTTGGGCTCCAACCCTCACCCTCACCCTCACCTCAGGTCCGCCCACTTAGGGTCTCACAGGTTTTCTCTCCAGTGGTTAGGTATACTTTGATCAAAGTGTTATTGGCTATGGATGCAGAGTTTGATTTAGAACTAGAGCAGATGGATGTAAAAACATTACAGAATTTGATTTAGAACTAGAGCAGATGGATGTAAAAACAATTTTCCTTCATGGGGAGTTAGAGGAGACCACTTACATGGAGCAGTTAGAAGCTTTCAAGGTAGAAGGTAAGGAAGAATACGTGTACAAATTGAAGAAGTCACTTTATGGGTTGAAGTAGTCTCCATGACAATGGTATAAAAGGTTTGATTAATTCCTGGTGTGGATTGGCTACACATGATGTGAGTATGATATTTGTGTTTATGTTCATTGTTTTTTATGATGACTTATTTGTCGTGTCATTGCTATATGTGGATGATATGTTGCTTGTTGCGAAAAGGTCATCTCGTGTAGATGAGTTGTTCTTGTTACACGAGGAGTTTGATATGAAGGATTTTGGTGCTACAAAAAATATCCTTGGTAGTGAAATAAGGAGGGACGTGAGTATAAGCAAATTCACAACAGAGGTACATTGAAAATGTGCTAGAGAGGTTTAACATGCAAGTTGCAAAATCGGTGTCGACGCCTCTAGCATGTCATTTCAAGTTGTCTAAACAACAAGAGCCTACTACCGAACAGGATATTAAGGAAATATGTTGGGTTCCTCAAGCAAATGCGGTTGGATATTTGATATATGCCATGGTTTGTACTAGGCCGGATTTGGCTCATGCAGAGATCATGGTGAGCAGGTATATTGCAAATCCAATGAGAGAGCATTAAGCTGCTATTAAATGGGTTATGCATTATTTCCGTGGTACAACAAATTTGGGAATTCAATATCAGAAGATTCAGGGTGGTTGTATGATTATAGGGTATGTGGACTCAGATTCTAGTTCATATTACTGCCTCGAGAAAAATGGTTGTCCCCAGAAAATTCCAACTTGTCCTTAGTTCCTCCCCGAAAAGGCAATACGACTAGACATCATCTGCACTATTCTCCTGTGCTGATACAAACTGCCTTATTATATATCTTTGATTTTCTCCTTTCCAATTTTCTGTTACCACCTCCCTCTACCTTAGAAGTGTTGGGATATAGTTGGCTTGAATAGTCCAACATCAAGTAAGGAGGAGTTGTCACAAAGGTTTATAAGGAGATGGTCCACTACCTAATAGCAACGAGGTCTTTTAAGGGAAAACCCCACACCACCTAGGCCCAAATGGAAGGCCACACCCGATAGGTGGTGTTTAAGTTGGGGACAATATCGTTGCTATGTATAGTAGACCAAGGGGTGCACACAAGTGCACGTGCGCGACGCCCCAACAAGTGGTATCAGAGCCGATGGTTCGACGGGGACGTGGCAAGTGGTGCAAGGCAACACATTGTTCAAGGGATCCAGCGCGAGGTAGCGAGCCAGATAAACATTGCATGTGCGCGGTCCGAGGTGGAGGTGCAGATGGCACATTATTCTGGGGATCAGACGCGAGGTAGCGAGTTAGGTAGAACATCGCATGTGCGCGGTCCGCCAGATGAATGGATCCAGATTAGGTTCCAGATCCTTGCCAAGAGAATGTATCCTACAAGTCCAGACGAGGTGGAATTAGTGCGGTGGTTGCGATTAAGGTGGAGCCAATAACGCCGGGATAACGGCTCGTACACCGAGTGCTACCCACAGGATCGTGGTCACACATGAGACTCGAGGAGGAAGAGTACTTCGAGATGTTGCAGACCGGTGTATGGATTGTAGGATATGTGACAATTAGCGCCAAGGTAGAGATTGTTGGGAAAGTGTTGGCTTGAATAGTCCCACATCAAGTAAGGAAGAGTTGTCACAAAGGTTTATAAGGAAATGGTTCATTCCCTAATAGTAACGAGACCTTTTAAGATAAAAACTCCACACCCGTGGTCCGGATGGTAGGCCCAAGTTGCGGTGTTTATGTTGGAGACAATATCGTTGCTATGTATAGTGCACCTAGGTGCGCACCCGGCGCACGCACCAACAAGAAGAAGAAAAGCTTCTAACCTTGTCTTACATGGGACCCTGGTGCACCATCTGGATCGGGCTTCAAGTTGCTGAAATTTTATTTGTTTTATTTTATTATACTATTCGGTCTTGGAGTGTGATTGAAATGTATAATATATTATCTTTAAATGACAAGCTTATGAAATTCCTATTGTCGTAATATTGGAGCTGATGAAGTAGTAGATATACTTGGTGCACTTGAACATACTGCTACTACTATACTACTGCTTTTGATTAAAAACAATTTATTGGTAAACTTTCAATCTAATAACTAATTAAGATATATATAGAGTCTGGTTGACTAATTAACATTCTTACTTTGGAAGGATGCATGCATGCAAATCATTATGTAGTAGCTGGTAGATAAATCAGCACGGTTAACACATGCACCGCAAGCCGCCCAAGCTGTATATATTGAAAAATTATGAGCAAACCAGCAGCCTCCGAAAGAAGCTTGAGGTCAAAGTGGTAAATTTGACCATCGCTGGGCAGGTTTGATGCATGCATGCAGCCTTACCGCCCTTCTAAATTGAACACTTGACACTTCAATTATGCCGACAAAATCTATGGGAGAAAAATAACGAATTACCAACAGCTTATAAAATGGGAACAACTTCATACTTTGAAACACACCAACCAACTTATCTTTTCCTAATTATATTCTCTTATCATATCAGTGTGCAGCTCAAGTTTCAGTGAATTAGCTATCATGAGTGCATCAAAAGTTTCCCTCACAAGCACTGTTATTGGCACCATTTTGATCTTGTTAGTTTTGGTATCAAATGTGCCATGTGAAGCCACACTATCACCAACCTTCTATGACAAAAGGTGTCCCAATGCACTCGCTACCATCCGCACTGCGGTTAGGACTGCCATCTCCCGAGAGCGTCGAATGGCAGCATCCCTTATTCGCCTTCATTTCCATGACTGCTTTGTTAAGGTATACGCAACTAACATGCTTATGCACATTTAATGGTGTGTACTAGGATAGTTTTTCTTCAGTAGCAAAATAAATGAAGAAAAACCCCTTTAAATACATGGGTGGAAATACAACCCTTTCCAATACATAGGTAATCCAGAATTGTGCATATATATATGTGGGTGTGGATTTTATTTTTGATCTATCGATTGAAGACTTCTCGTAAAACACATTGTAAAGCACTACGTACAATACATTATAGAGAACCTTTATAATGGATCATTCATTTAGTATTGCTTATTTGCCGCTTAACACTAATGGATTCTACGGTTGCAGGGTTGTGATGCCTCTGTCTTGCTTGACGAGGGTCCTCGAATTTTAAGTGAGAAGACAGCTCTTCCAAATTTTGGATCGTTGAGAGGCTTTGAAGTCATTGATACAGTGAAGTCTCGAGTTGAGAAAATCTGTCCTGGGGTGGTATCTTGTGCTGATATCCTCACCATTGTGGCCAGAGATGCTTCTGCTAGTGTGAGTATAAGATCACTATATGCCACTACAATAACAATTAGTAGACACACAAGTACATTTGCTAAAGTTTTCTTAATTCAAAATTAACAGGTTGGAGGGCCATCATGGGTGGTAAAGCTTGGAAGAAGAGACTCAACTTCAGCAAGTAGATCCCAAGCAGAATCACACCTTCCACGTGCTTCAGATAATATAGACCAACTTCTTGCAAATTTTCGACGCAAAGGACTCAGTGAGAAAGATATGGTAGCACTCTCAGGTGCACACACAATAGGCCAAGCTACATGTGTGACATTCCGTGATAGATTATACAACAACGGTACAAGCATTGATGCCGGCTTTCGAATCACCCGTAGACGGAGTTGTCCTGCAAATGGTGGGGACGGAAATCCGGCTTCTCTTGATTTGGTGACTCCAACGACCTTTGATAATAACTACTTCAAAAATCTAGTTCAAAGAAAAGGTCTTCTTAATTCAGATCAAATTCTATTTAATGGAGGATCAACCGATGCATTGGTTATTGAATATAGCAGAAATCGTGCTGCTTTCTATGCGGATTTCTCAGCTGCCATGATAAAGATGGGAGATATTAAGCCTCTTACTGGCTCTTCTGGCCAGATTAGGAGGGTGTGCAGAGTTCCCAACTGATCATGTGTCATGTATTTTGTCGTAAAAGTATCACATTCTTTCATAGTTATACACAATTTTCTTGTGTTTTTGTCTACTATTTGGTACTTAAAATTGGATCATGTACTTTGTTTTGTGTTCAACCTCAAAGGCAAAGAAGGCCTATCTGATGCGCCATGTGGGTTATGTTATTCTTTCTTCTTTGTCAAAGTGTATGTGATAATAACGGATTTTATTTCCTATATTTTCTCCTGACTTCATTAAAAATTTTGATGTTTCACATTTCTATCAAGGAAGCTGCTAAGCAACAGAGGCTCTATGGACCCAAATACAACTAGACATCATCTGCACATTTTCACATTTTCTAGTCGTAATGCAGGGTGCCTCTCTATACAGGACAAGTACTTTATAACTACTAATCAGGGTACCATTCCTTTATAATATGATCGTAACAGCAGCCCCACTTCATGGCTAATTCAAGATACATTACTTTGTAACTACTAATCAGGGTACCATTCCTTTATAATATGATAGTAACAGCAGCCCCACTTCATGGCCAATTCAAGATACATGAATGGTTTTAGAACGTGGCCATTCGCAGGGTGCCTCTCTATACAGGACAAGTACCAATGTTCAGATTGTTGGGTGGGTCCTTCAGATTATTAGATTGCCTAAATTCTCAAAAAGTTGCCATCCATCTTTGACCTTAGCAAAGACTGGGAAATGAGTCCTTACAAACCCAATCCATACTACACTATAAAAGGATGCTACAATGCACCATCTATTCTCACAAAACCATTCCCTTCATATTAGCTTACACACCACCAATGGCTTCCACACTTCACTTCCTTCTCTTCTCCACTCTTGTACTCTGCATCTCCTTAACAACCAATGCTCAAAGTTCATTCAGACCCAAAGCTCTTATCCTCCCAATCTCCAAAGACGCTTCAACAAACCAATACATAACCCACATTAATCAAAGAACCCCATTTGTCTCCATCAAGCTTGTTGTTGACCTTGGAGGCAAGTTCCTTTGGGTTGACTGCGATCAGGGTTACATCTCATCCACCTACACTGCAGCACGTTGCGGTTCATCACAGTGCGCACTCGTAGCTGTTAACACTGCCTGCACTAGGTCCTGTAATAATCCTAGTCCTAGACCAGGGTGCACCCCAAATGCATGTGCTACTACACCATATAACCACTACATTCTCACCTCCACATCTAGTGAAGTTGCTCAAGATATTGTGTCACTTCAATCCACTAATGGATCCACCCCCGGTCCTAATGTCACCGTTCCTCGCTTCCTCTTCTCATGTGGTGCTACACTTTTGTTGAGAAACCTTGCTAGTGGTGTCACCGGGATGGCTGGTCTAGGACGTACTCGAATTGCATTACCTACCCAACTTGCCTCCGCGTTTAATTTCAATAGAAAATTTGCAATTTGCTTAACTTCTTCCACCACATCCAATGGTGCCATATTTTTCGGCAATGGCCCCTACAATATGCATCCTAATGTTGATATCTCAAGGTCGCTTACTTACACTCCTCTTATTACCAATCCAGTAAGCTTAATCAGTGCACCTAGTGGTGAAGCTTCCGCTGAGTACTACATAGGAGTGAAATCCATCAGGATCAACCAAAAAACTGTTTCGCTCAATACTACATTGTTATCCATTGCTAACAGTGGGTCAGGTGGAACGGCAATTAGCACAGTTGATCCTTTCACAACCATGCGTCCTTCCATCTATAACTCGTTCACCCAAGCATTTGTTAGGGAGGCTACTAGCATGGGTCTAACAAGGGTGGCATCCGTGGCACCATTTGGGGTTTGTTTTAGTTCAAAGAACATGGCTAATACACGAACTGGCCCAGCTGTGCCTACGATTGACCTTGTTTTGCAGAATAAGAATGTGTTTTGGAGGATTTTCGGGGCAAACTCTTTGGTGAAAGTTAATGATAATGTTTTGTGTTTAGGAGTTGTGGAGGATAACGTTGTGTTTAGAGGTCCATCTATCATCGTGGGAGCACATCAGTTGGAGGATAATCTTCTACAGTTTGATCTTGCATCATCAAGAGTTGGATTCAGCTCCTCGCTCTTGCAAAGGCAAACAACTTGTTCCAACTTCAATTTTGCATCTAAAGCATGATTGGATACACTTCAAGGATTAGAAGATGGATTCGTAAGGCTAGAATAAACAGATGTAATTTAATAAATTGCATATTTATGTGACTTTGGAAGGATGTGTTGATCAATTTGGTATAAATGAATGTTGTTTTCTCAAAGTTCTTTTTACCTAAACTTTGTTTTTTATTCAAGTTTCTAGTTAATGTACAACTATTTTGCCAATTCACAGCTATCATCCCAACCCCCACCCCCCCCCCCCCCCCCCCCCCCCCCCCCCCCAGAAACGGAGTGCAAACAACAAAGATAGAAAAAAGAAGAAGCATGTGGGCTAATTTCCTGTTCCTAACTGCACAATTTTCTTCCTCTCAGTCTTATTTAAATTGATCCTAAGAAGTAGGATGAGTTCAAAACATTGATCTTCCATGCACCAAATTGTGCAAACGAGCATGCAAAGAAAAGGAATAGCTTTTTCTTCCAACACACGTGGAATCTATAACAAGGGAAGCATGCTTCTTATGCCTCCTTTGCCAATGTAATTATATATCTAGAGATCTTAATAGTAAGGCTCATCACTTGGCTTTCGTCGCCGGCAGACTTGTTTGTAATAGCTCTTAGTTATTAATATATTGCTTAAGGCTTTTAAAAATACAGAAAACAAAGGAAAACCATTTTCACACTGAGGCTCAGAAGGCGAAGGTGATGTGATGATGGGTTCACAAGGCGGGAATAAACAGTTGTGATCTAATAAGTTGCTTGATTTGTGTGACATTGGAAGAGTGTGTTGATCAATTTATTGGGAGTAAGTCTAGGTAGCCAGGCCAGACAACCATTTTTTGGTTAAGCCTGGCTATTTTTACAAATTTACTCCTCTTTAAAACACAACCACAAACATCGTTTATAGAAGGGGTAAAATTGTAAAAACAGCCAGGCCTAGCAAAAAAATGGCTGCCTAAAATTTGAGATTTATTAGTATAAGTGAATGGTTGTTTTCTATAAATTCTTGTTACGTAAATTGTTGTTCTGTTTGGAGTTTCTTGTTAATCTATACCTAAAGCTATGATGTTTGAAAGAATGCATGTGATAAACTCAAGGTTATTTCCCATTTGACCTCTATTAGTTTATATCTATTCTTATTTGGCTACTATTAACTTTTTATCCTAGTCTAACACTCAATTGTGTGTTCAACTACGTTGCCTAATAAACTCTATTCAATTTTTTCAAAAATACCAACTTATCCATGTGCTTTGCATATGTTTTTACTAAAATCACTACGGTCTGTATATAATTTTTCATTAGCCCCCATTAGTTTGTATATAATTTTTATTTGCACATTCTTTTTTGTTAAAAAAATTAAAATTAAAATAAAAAGTAGTCCAAATGCTATTTTTCTAACCGTTGGATCAAACATGATTATCAAGCAACATAATTTATGTATTTTAGTAAAACATGCGCAAAGCACACGCAAGGTAAGTTGGTCTTTTTAAAAAAATTGGATAGAGTTTGTTAATCCAGTTGAACACACAATATGAGTGTTAGACTGGGATACAAAAACTAATGGAATCAAATAGAAATATTCATAAACTAATGAAAACCAAATGGAAAATAACCTTAAACTCAATTGAGCTAGAACGGATATCAAGTTTTGATGTACTAAGGGCTCGTTTGGTTACTCGATGGAATGGGAATGGGAATGAGAATGGTAATAGGAATGGTAATGGTAATGGGAATGAGAATGGTAATGGGAATGGTAATGGGAATATGTATGTTTGGTATACTTTTAAAATGGTAAGGTGGTAATGTAAAATTTATTTCCAAAAATACCCTCACTTAGTTAAAATGGGGGAGGGTGAGGAGGATAAAAATGGTCATTATTTAACTTTGACCATTACAATGGGAATGGTAATGGCCATTCATAGGGGGGGAGGTAGGAATGGCCATTACAACCAAATCTGTAATGGGAATGACCATTACGATGGTTTTATGTGATACCAAACGCAGGAATGCCTTTGACCCATTACATTGTAATGGTCAAACCATTACATTACGACGGTCAATGGGCTAACCAAACACGCCCTAAGGGTCCTACACTTTATAAATTGGGCGTTGACTGCATGCATCTTTAGTTCCTTAATTTTGCATTTGATGGTTGTACGGGGTAAAGCTCGTTCGGAAGCCCCTAAACAGTCGTCGCAACCTCCCTGGACCGTCACAACCAGTCGTTCGTGTCAGTCCAGCCGCAACCCATACAGCCACCCACAACCCTTCCATGTTCCTGTTTGTGAAGGGGAGGAATAAGAAATAAAATTTCATCCAATTCCTGTCTTGATTTTTTATTATTTAAGTACCTACCCCACTTATTTCACTTAAATCCCTGGTCTCATTGCCTATTGACACTCCAAATCCTATGACCCATATCCGTACCCCTAATTATTATTGCCAGTACTAATCCTATTTTCCATCCCCATATCAATACCACTATAGTCCAAGTTCAAGTATAACCCAATATTTCATGGTGTTTTATAGTGATTCCCTCAATTTACTATTTTCACCTTGAATCACTTGCGTCCAATCTTATACCCCTGAACCCATTTTTCATATACCACCCCTCCTCCAGTGATCCATGACATAAAATCGCTACTACATGGACCAGTTTGTCCTACACCCCCACCCTCACCCTCAGCTACTGGTGATGTACACCCTACTACTACCTCCACCGTGATGCAGGTAGAGACAAATTCGGATAAGTCTTGAAATGAGATTGTAAAAATGTGTCGAGCATTGCCCAAGATAGTTAGTTTACAAGATTTGAGATCTTTAGGCATTATTAGATGCAAATGCCCTTACTCGGAAGCGTGAAGAGCTGGACGAGTCATATTGTTTGTCAGAGTCCATCCAACTTTTTGACGAAGTTTAGAGCACTGTCACACGTACTCAATTTTTGACAAGTGAGGCATTTGACTTGTGCAACTTCTTTCCCATTTTTTAGCAATCAAGGCATGTTCCTACAGAGGCTGACAATGAATGATGATGCTTATATTGATCTGTATTGGGAAATTTTTGTGACACGAGCTTATGCACATGCGTCTTCTCTAGTTTATTGCAGCTTTTTGTTCTTTGAGTCGTCTTGGTTTCTTTCTGAATTGGCTCCTCGATTTTTAGCCAGTATGTATCGTGGCAAGTTTCGAGGAAGACTACTTCACATACACTTCACCTTATGTTCAGAGACAATTTGTTTGTGTTCATCAGACATCTTCTACTTTAAGCTTGAGGATGGACTTTTTTAACCTGGGAGGTTGATGGAATTATGATATTTAGTATTATTAGCAATAGTAGTATTTTAGGCATATTAAGTGATAGTACATAAAAATAGACCGATCATCACGGCCGTACACGTGGCATAAGGACCCATTACAAGAATTCAATGCCCAATCTACCAGGTCGGCTTATAAAGCCCCGGAAGAATGAGGCTAATTATGGAGGCCTAGACTAGGCCCACCACTCAGGAGACGTAGACAGGGTCCGAATTCAAGCCCGGACAAATCAGAGCCCAAATCCAGGCCCGATATGAATTCTCCCATAAAGAAGGGAAATGTTGCACCAAGAAAGAGCTGTGGAGGGAGTAACGCCTCCACTGATGCATTTCCATTAAGAAGGAGACTGTCACGAGAGACGTCTCCTTTCGTTGCGCCTCACATGCTTAAGTCACGCGAAGAATTAACCACAACCATTATTAAAGATACAGAGAATACTTGACACAGGTACACAACTTTAACTGAGTTATGTCCAGATTTACATCCTTCTTCCAACAAAGTTACTAACTTAAGCATCAGAGTGCATTCGACCACCAAAAATGTGGTCCTTGACAATCTAACAGTTGTTTTGCAGTTCAAACTCACATGATGACGAATTTTGGACACATCAGTTTGGCGCCGTTCGTGGGGAACGACGAGTTTTCCTTTTAAAAATAAATTTCACAGTAAAGAAGCTCGCGCAATCCGAATAGAAGATCAATGAGATACTCCACAAATCTTCAACCTAATAACACTGCGAAATACAGATCCAGAAACAACCATTGAAACAACTATACCTATTGGAAGAAAGCTTCAGCAGGTAACAGTTCAGACATTTCTGATACTATGGGGAATTCCCTCGGATCCTCGAGTGGAGATGCAATTGGGCAGTGTGATCAAAACGATAAATAGGATCGTCTAAGACTTGTAGGCCAGCAATTGGGCAGCAATTTGAGAGGAAACCACCCAGCTTAAGAGACACCAGGCTAACAATAACTACAAGTGCAACCATGGAACGTCTGAAAACCTACAACTGAATAAACCCAAATACGCGAGAACATTCTCGACTCTGACAGCAAGTCGAAACGAGATTCTTGAAACCATGGCGAGAAGAGAAAATGTCAAATGGTCGCCGAGGATGAGAAGAGGAAGGGAAAATGGAGCAAGAACAGATACTGCCTCTTCCACAATGACTACGACCACGACATCGAAGATTGTCACAGCCTAAAAGGCGAAATTGAACGCCACATCGAAGAAGGACGACTCGGAGAGTTCGTCAAACCCGGGAGCAAAACAACTATTTCGAGGGAAAAAACAAAGGAAACAGTCAACGTCTTGCATGGCACGGGCGGAGAAAAAGAACAATCCAATTAATCCAGGAAGCATGTATCAGAGACTTACGCACAAATATTAGATTCCAAGAACCATCGCGCAGCGTGCGAAAACCATGCAAAAAACCCTAACCTTATCAAACGAAGACGCTGATGGGGTCAATTTCCCGCACAATAATGCTTTAGTGATCTCGAACATGATAGCTAGATGGGAAATCAAAAGAGTATTGATCGACACTGACAGCTCGACCAACCTCTTATACCTAACAAATTTTCGAATGTTGCAGTTCACACTGAGATGCTCTCACCAAGCGATCAGTTTATGGTAGGTTTTAGCGGGGAGCAAAACAACCCACTGGGAATGATCCGATTACCAATTGAAGCAAGAGAACCGGGGAAGCAGCGAGTATTAATGACGGATTTTCTCGTTGTCGACCTTTCTGCTGCGTACAACTTGCTACTCGAGAGACCATGGATACATGAGATGGATGCATTATCATCCACCATGCACCAATGTGTGAAGTACCACACCGACAATGGCATTGGGAGGATAAAAGAGGACCAACCAGCGGCCCGAGAATGTCACTTTGTTGCTATAAAAACTCCCCACAAATAGCAATTACTTCAACAACTGAAAGAGTTCGCAGCAACCCGAAGAAACGAGTCCGGACTCTCCGAACAACAATATGGCTCCAACCAGTCCACGAGATTGACCCAACACCGAACAACCGGAGGAAGAAACAATCGAAGTCTACTTAGAAGATGAAGCGAAAAAGGCAGTCTGAATCGGCACAAAAATTCAACCTGAGCTCGCCAAGGAGGCGATCCAACTGTTGAAAACTAATCATGATGTTTTTGCATGGACAATAAAAGACATGGTAGGAATAGATTCATTCATTATCTCCCACAAATTGTAAGTGTCCAGATAAGAAACCGGTTCGACAAAAAGGAGCCTGGTGGCCCCGGAACGCAATCAGGCGATAAATGAAGAAGTACACCGGCTACTCAGCATAGGAATGATCAGAGAAGCTCACTACCCGGATTGGTTTGCGAACACGGTACCAGTAAAGAAGAACGAAAAATGGAGGGTGTGCGTGGATTACACCGACTTAGATAAACCTGCCCT
Source organism: Berberis vulgaris (assembly GCA_963556465.1). Classification (NCBI taxonomy): domain Eukaryota; kingdom Viridiplantae; phylum Streptophyta; class Magnoliopsida; order Ranunculales; family Berberidaceae; genus Berberis; species Berberis vulgaris. The sequence goes on from OY747137.1 coordinate 4,407,156, forward strand.
TAAGACAATTTTCACTTCCACGAATAAATCAAATAGTTGACGCAACTGCCGGGCACGAAATGCTAAGCTTCATGGACGCGTACTCCAGGTATAATCAAATACAAATGTACCCCCCCCCCCCGACCAAGAAAAAAAGGTCTTTCATAACGAAAAGGGGTACGTACTGTTATCGAGTAATGTCGTTCGGATTGAAGAACGCGAGAGCAACATAACAACGGATAGTAAACAAGATGATCAGATCGACTGAACAATGAAGGTTTACATCGACTATATGCTCGTCAAAAGCGTACACAGAACAGACCATGTCACGGAACTCGAGCAAGATTTTCTCCCAACTGCGAAACTACAAGATGAAGCTAAACCCAGATAAATGCACCTTCGGAGTGGGATTAGGGAAGTTCCTCGGGTACATGGTCAACCAGCGAGGAATTGAAGCCGATCCAACACATATACAAACGCTTCTGAACATGCAATCGCCGACGAACATAAAAGGTGTTCAAAGTCTTAACGGAAGGATAACAACTCTGAACAGATTCATTTCCAGATCATCAGACAAATGTCTGCTCTTCTTCAAAATCCTGAAGGGAACAAGACATTCAAATGGAATTATGAATGCGAGAAAGTCTTTCAAAGCCTTAAGACTTAAATGGGAATCATGAAGCTGCTAACAAAATCGAACACAAGATAAACACTTTATCTATACTTATCTGTGTCCAACCACGCGGTGAGTTCAACACTGATACGAGAAGAAAAAAGGGTACAAAAATCGGTATACCACATTAACAAAACACTTGCAGATGCAGAGATCAACTATCCGGCCCTGAAAAACTTGGCGCTCGCTCTAATTGTGTCGTCAAGAAAAGTGTGACCATACTTCCAAGCTCAGCAAATCACGGTTATGACCGAACAACCACTTCGGTCTGTATTGCACAAACCGGACCTGTCGGGAAAAATGGGCAATAGACTCGAACAATTCGACACCAGCTATGCCCCTAAAACTGCTATCAAAGCTTAGACATTAACGAAATTCGTCGCCGAGTTCACAGGAAACAACAACCAAGACGAGGATAAGGAAAATAGAACAGAGTAACCCGAACCAACCTCTGAAGGATGGATCCTCCGCTATGACGGGGCGTCCAACGAGGCAGGAAGTGGAGTCGGGATAGTCTTATGCAACTCGGAAGGAATCACACTAGAAAAGGCGATAAAATTCAATTTTAAAGCCTCCAATAATGAAGTCGTGATAGCAGGACTGCGATTAGCTAAACACCTGGGAATAAAAGACATTAGTGTCTTCAACGATTTCAGATTGATGGTCAATCAGCTAAACGATGAGTTCCAAGCAAAAGACACTCGAATGAAAGCTTACCACCAAAAAACTACAGAGCTGATAGAAGGCTTCTGAAATGTTACCATTCGACAATGTGTATGAACGAAAAATGAAAGAGTAGACAGGCTAGCAAAAGAAGCCTCAACGACGAAGGATAATGACAACCCACTTGTCAAGACACAAGGAAGCTCCATACTCGAAAATCAGCTAGAAGAAGCATGTGCTGTGAACTAAGGAACCAATTAGACAACTCCAATCCTAGCGTATATTCTAAATGGGGAACTCCCAACAGATAAGATGGAAGCCTGAAAACTATGGAGTCGGGCGACAAGATATACAATGATCAACGACAAAATTATGCAGAAGGTCTGGCACGAATCCATTACTAAGGTGTTTTGCACCAGGAGATGTCGAATACGTCCTACAAGAGATACACCACAACACATGTGGGAATCACCCAGGAGGAAGAACATTGGCCCACAAAGCCCTCACATTAGGTTATTATTAGCCAACAATTCAAGCGGATGCTCAAAAGCTAGTCCGTAAATGCGACAAATGCCAAAGATTCGCCCCATACACACACATGCCGAGACAAAATCTGATCCCAATTAGTAGTCCCTGGCCGTTCGTGCAATGAGGAATGGATATAATGGGACCACTCCCAGCGTTCGATAAAAAGAAGTTTCTCCTTGTCGCAGTAGACTACTTCACCAAATGGGAAGAAGTGGAGCCCCTCACAAAGATAGGGGAAGCGCAAGTCAAGGAATTTCTCTGGGGGGGGGGCATAATATGCAGATTCGGGATCAAAAGAGTAATCATAACGGACAATGGGAGGCAATTTTAAGGCAAAAAGGTTAGGGAGTTATGTGAGAACCTGAATATCCAACAACATTTCTCTGCGCCAGCTCATCCGCAAGCAAACGAGCAAGCTGAGGTAACTAATAGAACAGTCTTAAAAAGAATCAAAAGAAGACTTGAGGCAACAAAAGGACTGTGGACATCTGAGTTATCTAGTGTCCTTTGGGCATATAGAACAACAAAACGAACTCCGACAGGAGAAACACCTTTCGGCCTCGCTTACGGGTCAGAAACAATGATACCCGTAGAGATCGAAATGCCAACATTCAGATCCGAAGAATTTCGCGCTGAAGACAACATCGAAGCATTAAGAGTCGGGCTATATCTCTTCGAAGAAAAATGAGAAGCAACCTCGATTAAAACAACAACCTATCAACAGCACATGGCAGGGTATTACAACAGGAAGGTGTGAATCAGAACTTTTAACGTCGGAGACTAGGTGTTACGAAAAGTTCAACTAAACATGAGAGATCCTAGCGCGGGCAAATTGAACTCGAGCTGGGAAGGGCCATATCGGGTAAGAAAAATCAACAAACCAGGAACATATCGGTTGGCAGACAAAGAGGGAGAAATGATACCTCGACCACGACCATGGAATGTAAAGCAGTTGAAAAGATATTATCAATAAAGTATTTCGCTCTCAATTTCGAAACAACAAGAGCTCAATCAGGACAAAAAAAGTCAGATTAAAACCAACTCGAGAAAACACTCAACATGGCTAGAGTATTGAGCAAATACCAATACGTATGCTGGACGAACAAGTCAAATATAAAAAACTTTTGGCCTGATCAACCACGAAGTAATAAAGTACCGGAACATAAGCATGACTTTTACGTCAACTGTAATGTGCGACACTGTAATCTGAACGAAAAAACAGGATTTCATAAACTATAGCTTCCATACGACTAGAATGTCGACTATCGAAGGCACCCAAAAAAATTTGGACAACCAAAGTCGGAAATGTCATGAAAGCTAACAAGCTGAGCATACGGGACACAATAATGTGAAATAATAAAATTTCCATTCATCTTCTAGAAAATGAGATTACAAAAAAAGGGAGAAAACAACAACTAAGAAAAGGAATCAGCGCCGACAGGCTCCTCGACATCCGGATCACCCATCGAACTCGAAACAACTTCCTCTACATCGTCGAATTCCTGCTCAGCAAGACTACGGTATGAGGACATGTCCAAACCTTGCGTTTCCAGGTAGTCCAGGAAATCATGACGACCCACCCTCGACCATTTTCTTGAAATTTGTGGCCTCCGTGCCTTCAACTTCTCAGTAACAGTCGACAGCTCGGCTTGGGTTGATGCTAACTCCTTGTCAACATTAGCAAGTTTGGCAGAGATCGCTGATTTGGTCTTTATAAACTCGGAATTCAGCTCAACGATGTGTATATTAGCAGCCTTAAGCTTGGCAGAACACTCTTCAGCGGAACGAACAACCTCGTCTCGATTAGCCTTTCGGCTGGAGAGCTCTTTTTCGGCAACATCCAGACGAGAACACAACTTGACCAATTCCACCTCGAATGTCTCGAGGTTGGAAGTAAACGCATCACGCGTAGCCTCGAGTTCCCTCAACAACTCTCGCGCAGAATCCGTGACCCTCTCATGCTTCGTACACTGCGCCTTCAATAAATCCAGCTGGCAGAAAATGGGAAATGACCAAAATGTGTCCTGAAAGCTTTCGCTCGACATGTGCAGCCTAGTCACGAGACGCCTTACAATCTGACCCCATGATGGCTGCATAAGTGAGATGCCTCATCCCCTCCATAAGATGCTAGAGGTCATCGTCAATATGACGACGTGGTTGATGCGCGAGCATAGGAGCCTTGTTAGCCAACCGACCGTGACAGCCGCCAATAAGATTGCGAGTGTTGTCCTGCTCATCAGCCTCGAAAGACCAGAAGGTCTCACCGAGGACAGAAGAAGTAGGGTGAGACGCAGAAGGAGTGGCAAGAGATCCTGAAGTCCCAACCACGACAGAAGCAGTAAGCTTGTGATCTTAAGCACAAGCAACAAGTTGATCTTCCATTGACAGATCATACTCGAAGTCATCCAAGGTCTAGTACCTTTCAGATTATTCGACAGCCAAATACCTAGCTGGAGCATTTTATTCTTGATAACGATCGAATCATCAATTGAGAGGCCGACAGAATTCGACAAGCCATAAGAAGCAACAAGCCTTCTATCGTGGTCATCCAGATGACGAGAAACCTCTTTTTTACTTATCTCGAAGGTTCAGTTTACCACTTCATCCTCACGAGCAGAAGAATCATCCCCCGAACCACGACATCCTTTCTGAAGAGAGGCAAAATGAGAAGGGGTCCTTGGCAGATTCAAAGACGAAGGAAACAAACTTTTTTCTCTTCGAGACACGGCCAGAACTGACGGCCGGTATCTTGGAACGGCTAGGAGGCCTAGGAATTTTTCTTTCTTAACGATTGAACCAATGCTCCTAGGACCTCGAATAGAGACAGAAGCAGAGACTCCCACATCACCAGCACACGTAACAGTAACTTCAGAAGCGAGGCCTGCCCTACCCAGTGAAAGCAGACCACCACGAACAATGACATCCGAAGTAAGGAAATCTTCTATTGATACTCGGGAAAGATAAAAAAAACCGATGACATAATTGCTGCTCTTCCAAAGACAGCGACAACTCAATCGTCTTAGGCTCCCGTAACGATCGCAAAATCTGATTTTCACGGAACCTAAAATAGTTGGACGAAAGAAAGGCATAGAACTAGGACCTCGACCAGCCCACATACCCTCTCGTAGGTCCTCAAAGCAGGGATGGGGACGCAGGCGGCAAGTGTAACTAGGGTCCACACTGAACCCTACCAAAGAATGCAAAACTCTAACATTCTTAGGGATACGAGCCGAGGCCGCCTGCACCAAGGTGAAAATCACTACCTTCCAACCATTGGGGAAAAGCTGAGCCGAAGCAATTCCAACCAAATTCAAATACTCCCAGACGATAGTAGGAGCCGAAAGCCTGAAACTAGAATGGAACATACCAGAATACAAAGCAATGTATCCACGCCTAAGACGACAAGGACTGTCGCCATCTCCGGGAAGAACAATCTCCATATCGTTTGGCAACAAGTAGTCGTGACGAATGTTGTCCAGAGTCGCACGGGTTGCTCTCTTGGGCACGAATAAATCTTTGCAAACATCGATGGCATCGCCACCCAAAACCCTGGAGTTAGACATGACTACAGAACGAGTGCGAGGAAACAAAAGGCTAACAATCAGATAATGAGAAGATGCAGGAAGAAGCAACGCATACACAAAAGCTTTTCCTTTTTATAGGGATGGGCAACGAAATGATCGCTCTTGGAGAACTGCAAGGTGTGACAATCGCACGAAATCCCAGGAATTGCGCCAAAACGAACAGGCGGATGGAACAAATGAGAGAAAACAGCAGTGACAGATAGCAAAAGCACTAACCAAGTCGTAATGTTGCAATCGAAAAGCAAAACTGCTACAACTAGTGGATACTAGAGCATACCCACTAACTAGGGGGGGAGTGGCATCTATCTTACAATTCAAAGTGCTTTTTTACTGTTCATGAATAGTAAACTGAGTCTGTTTGTCCTACGTGGCAACAACTTATGTTTATGGCAACAACTTAAAATACAAATCCTCTCCCCGCGTACAAACTTAAAACTCAAAAAACTAAAAAAACTCTCCATTTGAAACTCAGACTTTCCCTCCCACTCTCCACCTCTCGACCTCTCTGCTTCTCCATTTTCTAGACCTCTACATCTCAACACCTCTCCACCTCTCTGCTTCTCCATTTTCTCCTCTGCTGCGTTAAGGAATCCACCTCTCTGCGTGAAGGAGTCAACCTCTCTGCTTCACCATCTTCTCCTCTGCGTGATTTGCTGCGTGAAGTAGTACATCTCTGCGTGATTTGCTGCGTGAAGGAGTCCACCTCTCTGCGTGATTTGCTGCGTGAAGGAGTCCATCTTGCTCTCTGTATTTTTGATGGGGTAATCAACTCCAGTTCTTTTTCTATTTAAAAGCTTTCTGTGAACAAACACTGCTAAACTCTAATAAAGCACAATATATGTTTGATGAAATTCCTCTTTGAAGTTGAGTGGGGTTGTCTGTGAATATATCTGTGTCCATTCAAATGCATTAGCTCCATTCAACAATATATCTGCGTGTTTGATGAATTATATCTGGGGTTGCTAATATATCTGCGTGTTTGCTAAATATATCTGCATGTTTGATGAAATATATCTGGGGTTGCTAATATATCTGTGTGTTTGATGAAATATATATGGGGTTGCAGAGACAAATGCATTAGCTCCATTCAACAATATATCCCCGTCAGTCCCCCAATTCCATTTACTCCATTCGCTTTTATATGTGTCCATTCGTGCAGTCACCTATGCACTGAGATTCCGCATGATATCTCAAAAGTTGGATATATTGATGGCGGATGTTGCTCGCAATCTAAATACCTTTAGACTTATATTACCCATTACAATAAAGTTTCTCTAATAATGCTCACCACCTTTCAGCATATAACATCATCCAAGAAGAGCAGGAAAGATTGAAAATCTCTCCCTTAAATCCAGCATATGTATTTTTAAGACAAAAGCATGATAGTGAAATATTGCCTATATTTTTAAGACAAAAGCATGATAGTGAAATATTGCCTAACTCCAACAAAAAACACTCAAAACTTTATATTGGAGTTAGGAGGCGCTAGATATCGACTTCCCTGGCTGTTGATCGTCGGGTGAGAACTGCCACCCACTGCATACTCTCCCCATTGCGTATAGTGATTAAAAGTGATTAACCAAACCTACACCTTGGCATTCTCTCTTTCAATCCCTCCCCAAAGTGATTAAAAGCTACCGCCACCTGCATGTTAGTGAACTACATTAATGTTTGTTTGTGTTATGATAAACTGTGTTAATCTACTCTAAAAGCTTAAAGCTTAAGTTACATTGTTAGTTTCTGTAAACCTTTGCAGAATGAATAGTAAATGTTAAATAACATTACATGCATTCCTTTGTCTCCATCAAAGTCATCACTGTGCCCCAACAACAATACCTTATCACGGCGCGTAAATAAACTATTTTATATCTTTACCGCTGTAGACCCCTCCGTTACATCGATCAAACCATCTGTGCACTCGGCCAACGAACAATGGTACACCCATATCTTACTTGAGTGTCTGATAGTTATTCCATCACCGTCTGATTGCTTAGGTCCCTTTGATGGTACACAATTGTGGATATGCACATTGTGTACTATAACATTAGTCACAGATTCGATGGATAGACAACCCGAACCGGTAATTCTCTCTAAATGGAATAATGCTAAGAACAAACTTTTATCAGATAAACAGCACTTACAGACGTTTACTATGTTGTAGTTGACAACTTCTATGAAGTATTTTCAACATGTTTTCAGGAAATCAAGAAATCCAATCAAAACTGAAACTTAAGGACATTTGGGGAGGAGAGAACCCTCACGAAGCTTTCAAATCATCAAGACCAAAACTAGCCTGCATCAAAAGAAAAGTCCAATCATCATGAGAAAACTATACTGTTGGCCATACATTGCTCAAGGAAGAACTGAGGCATTTTTCTTTATTGTTTGAGTTATCTTTCTTTAAATATTTCCAGATGCTTATCCTACTCATCCTTCCAATTTGTCAATATAGGCAAAACCAAATCAAGCTTTAAAATTCCGGACAAATCAATAAAGAGATAATACCAAAAACATGTGGTTCTCCTCAAGAAACGGAGAAAAGGTTGAACAAAAATTTCCAGTATCAGCATTGAGATCACCTTTTCCTCCTAACACATCCATGAACTTCTTCCTATCTGGAGCAAGTTTCATAGCGACCTGTAATTTCAGTATTTAATCAGCAAAAATAATCTGTCAAAGGGACGAATATAGTGCAGCATTCGCGACTGTCTATATACTGAAAGTTTCAGTATTTTCATCCAAGTTGGCTGATGAAAAATAAATATTAATGAAGTTGAGTGGGGTTGGTTGTTAATCTGACTTCGATTGTGCCTTTTGCATATTTCCATGACTTTGATTGTGCATTATGCAATGCATACTTCCATTTGGTAGTTGCTTTCATGGGTAGCACTTTGAAATTGATGAAATTGGTTAATTTTACTATATTTTGTTACACTGTTTCCCTTTCATAAAGGTTGGTAGCAATTAGCATGTTGGACTTTTCCTGTTTGTGCATGTGTATGTGTATGTGTATGTATATGTGTATGTGTATGTGTATGTGTATGTGTATGTGTATGTAGTAGATGAGAATAATTAGAATATGGAATGAGCCTTAGAGCAACTCTACGGTATATGTATAAATGTAAGCTTTCTTAAACTTTAACCATTCCTGTGATCATAACAATAGAATTAGGCCCATTCCTGTGATCATAATAACAGGTTATTCATTATGGTTTGTAACTTAGTACATCCAAATGAAACAAACAGCTTCTAAATACTATAATGAAAAGTTCCCCAACTTATTTTTAGTTTTTAGGCAGGCGAGAAAATGGCCAGATACTATAGCAATAGGGAACACCAATTCAACCTTCCTTATGACAATTTTTTTTGGTGATATAATGATTTAGTTTTTGCATGTCTCTTCGACTAAGCCTGCAAGCATCATAACACTTCAATGGAAGGTAAAAGACTTTTAAGTTCACTGTCCCTTCCATGAAGTTGCTAAATCTTTTTAGTACTATATAAGTTCGTTAAAAAAAGGACCACTAAGCCTACTTGCCTGTTCAAGCATGCTGCCTGCAAGCAAGCAAGCTGCCTGCAAGCATCAGAACACTTGAATGGAAGGTAAAACACTTTTAAGTTCATTGTCCCTTCCATGAAGTTGCTAAATCTTTTTAGTACTATATAAGTTCGTTAAAAAAAGGACCACTAAGCCTACATGCCTTTTCAAGCATACTGCCTGCAAGCAAGCAAACTGCCTGCCTGCCTGCAAGCATGCTGTCTGCCTGCCTGCCTGCAAGCATCAGAACACTTCAATGGAAGGTAACAAACTTTTAAATTCACTGTCCCTTCCATGAAGTTGCTAAATTTTTTTAGTACTATATAAGTTCGTTAAAAAAATTACCACTAAGCCTACCTGCCTGTTCAAGCATGCTGCCTGCAAGCGAGCAAGCTTCCTGCCTGCCTGCAAGCAAACAAGCTGCCTGCCTGCCTGCAAGCATCAGAACACTTCAATGGAAGGTAAAAGACTTTTAAGTTCACTGTCCCTTCAATGAAGTTGCTAAATCTTTTTAGTACTATATAAGTTCGTTAAAAAAAGGACCACTAAGCCTACCTGCCTGTTCAAGAATGTTGCAAGCAAGCTGCCTGCCTGCCTGCCTGCAAGCATCAGAACACTTCAATGGAAGGTAAAACACTTTTAAGTTCACTGTCCCTTCCATGAAGTTGCTAAATCTTTTTAGTACTATATAAGTTCGTTAAAAAAAAGGACCACTAAGCCTACCTGCCTTTTCAAGCATGCTGCCTGCAAGCAAGCAAACTGTCTGCCTGCCTGCCTGCAAGCATGTTGTCTGCAAGCAAGCAAGCTGCCTACCTGCAAGCATCAGAACACTTCAATGTAAGGTAACAGACTTTTAAATTCACTGTCCCTTCCATGAAGTTGCTAAATTTTTTTAGTACTATATAAGTTCGTTAAAAAATTACCACTAAGCCTACCTGCCTGTTCAAGCATGCTGCCTGCAAGCAAACAAGCTGCCTACCTGCCTGCCTGCAAGCATCAGAACACTTCAATGGAAGGTAAAAGACTTTTAAGTTCACTGTCCCTTCAATGAATTTGCTATATCTTTTTAGTACTATATAAGTTCGTTAAAAAAAGGTCCACTAAGCCTACCTGCCTGTTCAAGAATGTTGCAAGCAAGCAAGCAAGCTGCCTGTCTGCAAGCATCAGAACACTTCAATGGAAGGTAAAACACTTTTAAGTTCACTGTCCCTTCCATGAAGTTGCTAAATCTTTTTAGTACCATATAAGTTAGTTAAAAAAAGACCACTAAGCCTACCTGCATTTTCAAGCATGCTGCCTGCAAGCAAGCAAACTGCCTACCTGCCTGCCTGCCTGCAAGCATGCTGCCTGCAAGCATCAGAACACTTCAATGGAAGGTAACAGACTTTTAAATTCACTGTCCCTTCCATGAAGTTGCTAAATTTTTTTAGTACTATATAAGTTCGTTAAAAACATTACCACTAAGCCTACCTGCCTGTTCAAGCATGCTGCCTGCCTGCAAGCATCAGAACACTTCAATGGAAGGTAAAAGAGTTTTAAGTTCACTGTCCCTTCAATGAAGTTGCTAAATCTTTTTAGTACTATATAAGTTCGTTAAAAAAATGACCACTAAGCCTACCTGCCTGTTCAAGCATGCTGCAAGCAAGCAAGCTGCATGTCTGCCTGCAAGCATCAGAACACTTCAATGGAAGGTAAAACACTTTTAAGTTCACTGTCCCTTCCATGAAGTTGCTAAATCTTTTTAGTACTATATAAGTTCGTTAAAAAAAGGACCACTAAGCCTACCTGCCTTTTCAAGCATGCTGCCTGCAAGCAAGCAAACTGCCTGTCTGCAAGCATGCTGCCTGCCTGCCTGCCTGCAAGCATCAGAACACTTCAATGGAAGGTAACAGATTTTTAAATTCACTGTCCCTTCCATGAAGTTGCTAAATTTTTTTAGTACTATATAAGTTCGTTAAAAAAAGGACCATTAAGCCTACCTGCCTGTTCAAGCATGCTGCCTGCAAGCGAGCAAGCTTCCTGCCTGCCTGCCTGCAAGCATCAGAACACTTCAATGGAAGGTAAAAGACTTTTAAGTTCACTGTCCCTTCAATGAAGTTGCTAAATCTTTTTAGTACTATATAAGTTCGTTAAAAAAATGACCACTAAGCCTACCTGCCTGTTCAAGCATGCTGCCTGCAAGCAAGCAAGCTGTCTGCCTGCCTGCAAGCATCAGAACACTTCAATGGAAGGTAACAGACTTTTAAATTCACTGTCCCTTCCATGAAGTTGCTAATTTTTTTTAGTACTATATAAGTTCGTTAAAAAAAGGACCACTAAGCCTACCTGCCTGTTCAAGCATGCTGCCTGCAAGCGAGCAAGGTTCCTGCCTGCAAGCGAGCAAGGTTCCTGCCTGCAAGCATGCTGCCTGCAACCAAGCAAGCTGCCTGCCTGCAAGCATCAGAACACTTCAATGGAAGGTAAAAGACTTTTAAGTTCGTTTGGAGGAGTTTTGGTTTCTTCTTCCCGCGTAACTCAGAACAAGGAAACTTTTCACTTTAGTGCAGTGATTCGCTTAAATGCACACTCTCTTCATCGAGGCAACCTTCAATCCATCCATGGCACAAGAGAGCAAAACTACGTTTAGTGGTTTGTTTAATAGAGGAAAGGATTTGTATTCAACCACCATGAAATTCCGATGTGTGCACCTGGATATCAGACTGTTGAGTTTAAGAAGTAGAACGATTATGAAAAATGAAGGGACAATCGTGATGAATATATTAATTTTCAAGGGTCACTATTTAGAGGCGGTTCTGGATCAAGGGGAATTGTTCCGACTTTAAGTTTGATCTTGAATGATCAATCAACAAAGTTCTCAATTTGAGTATGATGTACAATTCTTCTTTGTTATCAAAGGGTTATGGTTTTGTTTACAACTTTTTTAATTTTTGAATATGCATTTTCTCTAATGTGTTGGATTAGGACAATGTGATAGTTAGTCCTATTGTTTATCCATTTTAAAACATTGAGAAATTTTTTGCATGCGCCATGGAAATTATGTTAATAGAAGGGTACACAATCCCCCGTCCTCTTTCGATGGGACTGATTTTCCTAGGAAAGTGGCAGGCTTGATCATGGGGATGCGTAGAGATAGTTTTTTCGGGCATTCGCGGCTCTTCCTGATCTTGCACACCGGCTGGGACAAATGTAGAGGCATTCAGCAGGGGCGAGTATGCGGACTGTGGGACGTTTGCGTCTCGCTGCTCGCTGTGTCATGCTGCTATTGGTTTGGACTGCAGGGACGCTCCCGTGTTATGGGCTGCACTGCTGTTGCACCAAACAATTTGCTGCTTTCACTCTGATGCTCTGCCATGGGGCGAGATTGCGGAGTGTGGTTTGGTTGGATTGCAGGAACGCGCGAATGGATGAATCACAGGTGTGTGCTGCGTTGGCGAAGCTGCTATTCGCGGATGATCCGCACACTGCAGCACAGAGTGCGTCCCAGACAGGGTGCGCTGCTGTTTCAGCGTGGTCTGCGTTGCAGACAGAATGCGCTGCTATTTCAGCGTGGTCTGCTGTACGTGCTGTTTCTGGCCGCATCGTGTTTTTCAGCGTGCGCGGTTAGCGCACCGGTTTTGATTTTGCTGAGGTTAAGGTCTGCTGAGAGGCTTGGTGGTGTTGGTGTTGCGACGTTCTTTTTCTACACGTTGCTGTGAAACATAGCTTGCGCTGATACGGTTCAGGGTGCTGTCTGGGTTGCTGAGAGCTGGCTGCTTGGTTCTAAGGACATGGTTCTAAGGGGGTGCGGTGCTGCTTCAACGTGGTCTGCGAAGCACACTGCAGCACAGAGTGCGCTGCTATTTCAGTCTGCGAAGCACACTGCAGCACAGAGTGCGCTGCTATTTCAGCTTGGTCTGCGTTGCAGACAGAGTGCGCTGCTGTTCCCAGACAGAGTGCGCTGCTATTTCAGCGTGGCCTGCTGTACGTGCTGTTTCTGGCCGCAACGTGTTTTTCAGCGTGCGCGGTTAGCGCACCGGTTTTGATTTTGCTGAGGTTGCGGTCTATTAGTTGGGTCAGTCTATCAGTTGGGTCAGTGAACTGGAGATTGGACTGTCTTGCGCGCAAGACGAGTGCAGTCTGGGACCGGGTGCTGTATGGGACTGGGTGCTATCTGCAGGAACAATATTTTTGCTCCCTGTTTTTCTGTAAAACAGTGGATGCTAGGCTGAGCCAGGCCCTGCGAATGGCCGGTTTTGGCTGGCGGTTCGGCTGCGAGGCAAGAGCAGCCAGGTTCGCCCTTGCTGTCTGGCTAAGGCAGGGAGCGGTGGGATGCTTGGTGCGGGAGGTGCTGCAGGCGCGAGGTTGCAGTCTGGACAGGGGGGTGCGGTGCTGCTTACCCTGTCTCAGTTTTGCTTGCTGTTTTTCTCTTTTTTCTTATGCAATTTGTGTTTTTCTTTTTGTTTTGTTTAAAGTACTGAGTAGTGGCTTTTTTTTTAAAATTACTGAGTAGTGGCTTATTAGTTCTCATGTCCTGTTTCGAGGACAGTGTTGCGGTCTTTTTTGTTTGGGCAAAGTCCTTAACTTCGTTTGATTTTTATACGGGTAAAGTCATCATGTACCCCCGTTTTGATTGTAAATCATTTTTTTTTTAAATCAACTTCCCATTGAAGAAATATGTTGTTGATGCTTTGTTGATGCTTATTGAATTGATGGTTGTTCCAAAAATATAGCTCAATTGTAAAGATTTTGTTGCAATATAAAAACATTTCCTTTTTCTTTTCAGGGATCCCTAACCTTTCATTGTACTTGACCGTAATTATGGACCACTTAGTTCAAAATTCACCCTACTCCGAAATGATGATTTTCGGACAGGTACTATAGTAGGTTGATACTACTACATCTTACTTCGAATTGGTTGTCTCATATATATGACACCTTCTTTGTTTGCAGGTGGATTCAGCCGTAGAAGGAACTGTAAGAAAAATGCATAGTTTTTCCGCCATCTATTTTACAATTTTCACATTAAAATTACTCACTTACTTATATGTTTGCCATAGATCAAATTTCTAGAAAAACAAGGCGTCACGGTTACAGTTCGTGATGAGCAAGTTGATTCAAACTTGCCGAGGACAGTAAGAAATTTTGTTAATTTCTCTTTTCACTTAGTTTTTAATAAATTAGCCAAAGATTTTAACATGTCATCCTTTTACTAGGAGCAATTTCTTATAGATAATGGCCTCAGGTCCAATGTTCCCAATCAACAGGTATTATTTCTATTTATTTATTTGTTTTTTCTTTTTCACTATTTCTAACAATAAATAGATACATATTTATTTATACCAAGTTATCTGTTTTTTTTTTTGTTAAAGCCAATTATGGATACGGGAAAGGGAAAAGAAAATGTCCCTATAGATAGTAACGTTTCCAAGCGTGCGCTAGGCCAACGTTTGCGTCGAGAGAGAGAAAAAAATCAACCTAAGTTAGACACTACCTTGACTGCTAATGTGAATACTACAAAATAGAGAATATCCAACCTCCAATGCTTTGGGGTATGTACATATGTTTTTTCCTAACAAAATTTATATTAGTGTATGTTTCTTTATATAAGTATGTACATATGCTTCTTTAACCTTACACCTTCAAAAATTAAATTTATATTTGTGTGTGTTTCTTTCTAGGGAAAAGGAAAAACAAAAGCCACAATTGCCGAAAAGGGGAAAAGCAAATTTGTTGGGGTGTGTACAACATTCTTAACTTTCAATGCGTGTGCTGATCTGTGTAATGCATTATTTATATTAATTGTTTTTACTGTCTTATGCTTATTTGCTTAAGTTTTTTATGCAAGGGAAAGGAAAATGCCGGTTCCATTCAAAAGGGTAAACGAAAAGTTGTATTTATTCAGGTATGTATAAGTGCGTAACTTTATTATTATTTTATTATTATTTCAAAGTATGTCATGTATGTGTTATATAGGCCCCTTCTTATTTTCCCATTGTCTATGCACGTTTTCATTGTTTAGATTATATGCATGCCTTAATTTTTTTAGTGTATAATCATTTACCATTTTAAATGTATTTTAGGATAACAACATTGTTCAGAATAATAATTCAAAATGATCATCCGCACAACGTTTGCGCCGAGAAAAAGAGGGAATTTTATGTAGGACGCCTCCTGTTCAAATACCTTTTCCTTCATTCACACCCAATGATCGCGCTATTCCACAAAAGCTACGGCAACAATCACGAACGGTTGTGCTCAATATCATCTCTCCCCGATGCATGGATTATGAATTTTTTACTGTGTTAGATCAAAATGTGTTGCCACCACAACAACCAATGAGGTGTTCATTTTCTACGCCTAACGCATCCCCAAATGCACCAACAAACATGTATACTTCTTTTTTTTTTTCTATTTTCTCATATTATTTAACTTTATCAAGTTTTCTAAATTTTAACTCATTATCTATCTTACAATTTGTTTAGGCCAATTACAAATGACCGACTTCCTAATGACGATACTTCCCGTCATAGTGGTTTGGATTTCCGGCATGAAATTGACTCACAAGCTCATCAAGAAGAAACACGTCATTTCTTAGGCAAAATGAATTTTTTGTGTCCTCATTGCTCAGCACTACATTGGAATGATGAAAAACTGAAGGCATCTTCGTTAAGGAATCCTTTTTTCAGGACGTGTTGTTTGCAAGGAAAGGTGAAGCTGCCACTGTTATCTACCCCTCCACCATTGCTTCAAGTGTTGTATGAGGGAGATGATGTTCAATCAAATAATTTTCCTACACATATTCGCGAGTATAATGCTGCGAATGCATTTACGAGTCTTGGTACTAAATTTGAGCCAAGGGTACTCAATGGGAGGGGTCCCACAAGCTTTATTATTCATGGAGAATTACGACATCAAACGGGAGCGTTAATTCCGCAACAAGGCCAAGATGCAATTTATTCACAGCTTTACATTTATGATCCCGATTCAGCATTACATACCCGCAGTCGTCGAAATCCACGCTTGAGATTAGATGTGCTCAAAATCATTCAAGATGCTTTGTTGCAGTATAATGTGTTTGTGGAGAAATACCGTCAAACATACGAGATTCTGAATCAAACAAATTCTGTTGACCAAAACATACCTGTGTATTTACACTATAGTTGTCATAAAGCTCGGGGGCGTTACAGTCTTCCTTCATCAAATGAAATAGCAATTATTTTGCCTGGAGATGTCCCTGAGTAAACACAACCAGAGATATTGTCGTATATTTGCGAGGAAATCAAGAGTTGATGAAAATTAATGAATGTCACCCATCTTACTTACCGCTTCATTATGTGCTATTATTTCCGTATGGCGACTTAGGTTGGGAACCTGAATTAACTCAGTGGGATGTTACAACTAATAGGTGTTCAAATAAACGACTTACTCAGATGGAGTTTTACAGTTATCGTTTGTTCGAACGACCAAATGAGTACTCAACAATTTTGAGAGGTGGCAAATTGCTCTAGGAGTTTTTAGTAGATGCTTGGGCTTCAACAGAGCAAAATCGATTAATGTATGTGAGGAACAATCAAACAAAGCTCAGGGCGGAGCTCTATGAAAGTCTTACGGACATTGGGCCCGATGGGTTAAGACCAGATCAAGTTGGGAAGCGACTTATTTTGCCGTCATCCCATATTGGTAGTCCAAGACACATGTTTGAGATATTTCAAGATTCAATGGCTATCACACGTTACAACAATCATCCAGATGTTTTCTTAACCATGACTGCAAATCCAAAATGGCCTGAAATTATGGATGCTCTGTTACCTCACCAAAAGCCTACGGATCGCCCAGATTTAGTATCTCGAGTTTTTGAGTTAAAAAGAAAATGTCTAATAGATAAGATTATCAAAAGAGGCACATTCGGTGATGTTGTAGCTCATGTCTTTACCATTGAATTTCAAAAGCGTGGGCTACCTCATATGCATGCACTTATATTCCTTCACCATTTACAAAAAATTCGCACTACCGCTCAAATTGATAAGATCGTGTGTGCAGAATTTCCTGACCCGGATAAAGATCCGATGCTATTTCAAACAGTTTTACATTGTATGGTGCATGGACCGTGTGGTGTTCGAAATTCTGGAGCAACGTGTATGGAGAATGGGAGGTGCACAAAAAGATATCCTCGCGAATATTCAGAAACAACAACAATGGGCCAAGATGGATATCCTATTTATCGACGCCGCAATACTGGCCGAGTATATAATGTGAAGGGTCAACCAGTTGATAATAGATATGTGGTGCCATATAATCCATATCTTTCAAGGATGTTTGATTGTCATATTAATGTGGAAGTGTGTGAGGGAATTAGATGTGTTAAATACATACACAAGTACATTTATAAAGGTCATGATAGAACAACAATGGTACTAGGGGGAGTAGATGAAATCCAGCAATATCTTGATGCTCGATATATTGGTCCGCCAGAAGCTGCTTGGCGGATATTTGGTCATCTTTTACACGAAGAAAATCCTACAGTGGTTCGATTGGCGCTTCATTTATCTGGAATGCATCATGTTGTGTTCAATCCTACAGATCAAGCACAATCAATTTTACTTAAAGCTAGACACCAAATGTCGACTTTAACTGCATTTTTTGCATGTTGTGCTGTAGATCCGTTTGCACGTACATTTACCTACCAACAATTCCCCCAACATTTTGTTTGGCAGAAATCACAAAAAATGTGGACAAAAAGAAAAATGGGCTATGCAATTGGAAGAATGTACTTTGCCAGTCCTCATGAAGGTGAAAAGTTTTATTTGCGACTTCATGAAGGTGAAAAGTTTTATTTGCGACTGCTTCTAACGGTTGTAAAAGGACCACAATCATTTGAACATTTGCGCACATATGACAATGTTTTACACGACACCTTCAAATTAGCTTGCACCTAACGAGGACTACTAGAAGATGATGATGAATGGATTCAGTGCCTTGAAGAGACTGCGATCATGAAAACTGGTGAGAAGATTGTTTAGTGTGATTCTAATGGAATGTCATTCACTTCACCCAGATTTGCTATGGACAAGGTTCTCAGTGAATATATGTGATGATCTTTCGCACCAACTTCGAACAAGGTTCAGTATTTCAAATCCAACAGATGCTCAGACTCTGGATTATGGTTTGTATCTCATAAATCAATTTCTTCAAGAAGGAGGGAAGAATTTAATGAAGTTCCCACCTATGCCCCTGCCAATTGAAAATTGGGGCATGATAGTTGGTAACAGACTCATATGGAAACACCGACAACTTCAGTATGATAGTCAAGAATCCGATGCACAATCATCCGTCGATCGTCTTAATGAGGCACAACGTTCTGCTTATATTGCAATAGTAACTTCAGTTCTTGAAAATAAATGAATTCATTTTTTTTTTGAATGGAGGTGCAGGAACAGGAAAAACTTTTTTATACAACGCCATTGTATCAAAATGTCACAGCCTTGGACACATTGTCATTATCGTTGCATCATCTGGTATTGCGGCATTACTATTAGTGGGAGGTAGAACATCTCATTCAATGTTTCGTATTCCGCTGGATGTCATGGAAAATTCAGTGTGTGGGTTTAGTAAACAGTCATTGCACGCTGAGTTATTCAGGGAGACCAAACTAATTATCTGGGATGAAGTTCCGATGCAACATAGATATTGTGTTGAAGTAGTTGATCGTGCACTACAAGACATTTACAGCACCAATAAGTCATTTGGTGGTATTACTGTTGTTCTTGGGGGTGATTTTCGACAGATATTGCCAATGATACCCAAAGGCGTCCGCGAGCAAATTGTGGCTGCATCTTTGAGGCGTTCTAAGCTTTGGTTAAACATACAAGTTCTGACTTTGAGTTTGAATATGCGGTTGGACAATGGGGTAGGCAATGACGGGTTTACGAAGTTTTTGACTGAGGTATTATTTTTGTGTAAACAATTCTATATTTTACTACATTGCTATTTTTTTAATTACTGATTATTTTAATTTTAATTTTATATAGATTGGAAGCACCGCACAAGATGTTATTCGTATTCCAACAACGGTGCACAAGTGCAAAGATTTAAGTGAACTAATTTCTTTGGTTTATCCTCAACTAAATGTAATAGGCACAGCGTCTCCGAATTATTTGACTGAGCGAACAATTCTCTCAGCACGAAGTGACGATGTCTGCGACTGCATTGTCTGATTTTTCAGGAGAAATCATTGTTTATTTTGCCGCAGATAAAATGGCGAAACATTTTGAAAATGATCATTCCATTGCCAACTGTTATCCAACTGAGTATTTGAACTCGCTTAATCCTTCTGGATTACCACCATTTAACTTAGAATTAAAAGTAGGTTGTCCAATTATGTTGCTGAGAAACATCGCACCTAAATATGGACTTTGTAATGGAACACGTCTTATGGTTATGCGTTGTGCAAAGCGTATAATTGAAACAAAAATCTTAAATGGAGATAAGGCTGACAATTTAGTTTTCATTCCTAGAATCTCTTTAACGCCATCATCTTCCGAGTTTCCCTTCAAAATGAAAAGGCGTCAATTTTCAGTGCGGTTGGCATATGCAATGACGATAAACAAGTCGCAGGGTCAATTTGTGAAATACTTTGGAGTTGATTTACGAACACCGGTATTCAGCCATGGCCAACTTTATGTTGCATTATCTAGATGCACAGCTTCTAATAGAATAAGTGTCCTTTTACCTCAAGATGGGCTGGATTCTACGACCAATATTGTTTATCCAGAAGTTTTGTTGTAAGAATTTTTTAAAAGTATGTTTTAATAAATTTTCTATTGATATTTATATTTTGCTTTCATACGATATGAATCTAATATTGATTATACATTTTTGTAAAATTGGAATATCATTGTCGAGGAGTTCAAAAAAACCATTAAAAAACAAAAGTATAATGGTGGGCGTCATTGAAAATTGGCAAATAAGATAGTTTATCGATGATTGAAAATAGCTTATTTTATTAACATTTTTTTCTAATATTGTATGTGATAAATTTGTAGATTTCAGTCATATTCCCTCCTTGCTCAAAGTTGGTGCATATAGACGCCGAGTCATTTGATAATGTGATGCAGAATATGTTTGGAGCAATTGTTGATACATAGTTTTGATGTACATATGCAGTTTAACTCATTTTTGTATATTGTGGGTTCCTTTTGTTCTCATTTTTTGAAAAGATAAATGGTGGAAACCATGCTCTTTAAATGCGTATAGGTATAAACAATGTAAGGCTTTGATGTACTTAAATGTTTTTATATTATTTTGGCGTGTGGATATATTATTTGGTGTTCATGGCATTGATTGTCATTACAAATTTGTATGACAGATTTCAATATTGAAAAATACAAGGGACACTGTCGAAATTTTGAGTTTTTACTTCTTATGACATGTTCAGATAAATTACTTTATTCATAAAATTGTCATTTTGGATATAATGATTTTGTGTGCGTGTCTCTTCGACCGCCAAAAAAACACTTTTAATATACTGAAAACGGTGAACATATATTGCGCTCAGGCAACAAGTTTTTTTGAATGCCAAATTACGTGAGGTACAAATGCTTATGACAAGTTTAAATATTTCAAAATGGGAAGCTCTATCAAAATTTTTAATATTTTATAATTTTTGTTAAATATTCATCTTGATATTCTTCCGAATCGATTATGCCATTCTGTTTGTCCTAAGTAATTAAATTATGTTTCTTCAACTGATGCTTTACTAATTTGGGCATCAATTTCAGCCAATACTCACTTGGACAAACATGAGATATTTCCTTCTTATTTTTAGTTAAGCTGACATTTGGTGGAGATTAAATTCCATAGCACATAAGTTGCGTTGATCAGATTTATTAACATTATTTTACTGTTAAATAGTATTAACTTTTTACAAAATTAATTCATCATAACTGTTGTAATAGACAATTATGCAAGTGTTTTTATAAATTTAATAAAACCACAAATTTGAGTATTCAACATAGCCGTTTAAGTATGATGTAATCTGCGATAGTGCCAATGGCACGGGTATTCCACTAGTAGAAAACAAAACAGAGTAGTTAAACTCAAATCTAGGAAACTCGAAACCACAACATTTCGACGTGAAGCAAACTTCCTGTGCCAAGTTCAAATCTGGAATGAAAAAGCCCAAGAAATTGAACAGAAAATTAAATTGAAGCTAGTGTCTCAGCTGAACGTCCATAATATTGAAATCAAAGGTACAGTGATGAGTTTTTCGCTAAAAGAAGACGAACGAACCCTAGACATCGAGAAGAAATGAAAAGTAGCAAGATCATACCTGAAGCCATTGCGAATCGAGAGATGAATTTTGAATTCTAACAGGCGAGGAACTTTATATAGCAAGTGATAAAATTTAGTTTTTTGCACCCAATGCTCTCACTCCTTGGTACCAATCACACATAATTAACTTAGGTCGGCTCAAGGTTCAACCCACCTAATTTATTTTCGTGTTGAGATGTGTTTAACGGGTTGTGGGTCTAAAATTGTCACTGCTAATTGATCCCTCGACCTTTCCTAATGTCACCATTTCTCGCTTCCTCTTCACATCTGGCTCTTATTAAAAGAGGTAGCTAATAATGTATTTCTGTTTTATATAGTGGTGGACTCGTGCATTCTCAGGCATTCCACTCAACCCCCCTTTTATCCCTCGGGTTGAGTGGTCTTATGCATACTCTGGCATTCTACTCAACCATTGTCATGCATACTCATGCATTCTCCATAATATACAGAAATGCACATGGAAATGCAAGGATTTGCATGGTACTCTGAATGATGAGAATACAAAATAGGAATAGAAGTGGAATAACCACATTCAACCACCACCTCCCGTTATGCCCAGGTAATCAACTCTAGAGTCTGCTATACCAATGGAAGTAGTCTATGCAGATCAAGGCAATGGTATATAGCAGGATACAGATATATGTTTGGGGGAAAAGATAACTTCTGCGTCCTGCTAGTAACAAGGTAACCTTACTGTAGTAACTAACTGAGTACTCGATACAGTACTGGATTCCTTCACAATCCTTCCGTTTAATGAAATTTAGCACATTACTTGAGAGAATACACTAGTAGTTTCGAAGGTACGACAATACTTAAAAGTGTATCAGAATTTGATTAGTAGCTACAGTTATTTTCTGAATTCATGTCTGAATTACCATCAGTCTATGAACCCTAAAGATGACGGAGTTCAAAGAAACACAAAAACCAACCAAACACCACCCACCACCCAAGAAACGGAGTACAAAATAACAAAGAAAGGAAGAAAAATCTTCATAACAAAGCAGGTGGAATTTTGAAGTGTCGCCTGGCTAGATATAGAGGGTTAATTTACTGTGCCTGCTACTGAACAATTTTCTTCCTCAAAAGTCATTGAAATCGATCCTAAGAAGTAGGCTGAGCTCATAACATTTAGCCTCCATGCACCAAAATTTCCAAACAAGCAGCATGCGCTCAATAGGTATACCCCTTTTTTAAAACACACGAGAATCTATAACAAGGAAAAATGTTGTAAGATAGAGGCTCACAAGGTCAACGAAGAAACAGAATACATTTAGGTGCAATCCCTAAAATAGTGATATCCTTCAACATAATACCACTTCACAAAGATTGAAAAACCATATACTGATCAAGAACACTAAAAATACAACGAAGAAATGCATCAAACACAATCAGAAAGTTCATCCATAAAACATACCTGAAAAGCAGCCAAGTCACTTGCAAATGCTGAATAGGCACCATCCATTTAAGGACGGCATTAGTACTTCACCTATATCAGATGGCAAGTTTTGCCAGATCATCCAATCCATCCAGAAGATGCTGCTTGGCTCCTATGCTCAGATGTTAATAAGAGTCAACTTGAATATTTGTTTCACTATTAGTTGATTATGATAATAATTCAAGCAATGTTTTGATAACTGAAAGAAACCATTATGCAGTATTAGTTAAATTTCAAATCTCAGTGCATAACTATTAGCCAACCAATTTTAAATAGTCCCAATAATTTTGAAAAATCAATCAGTACATATAGTACGATATATTGTATTCTTTCGATAAAATCAAGAGTTGTTACATAAATTTTGAAAAGAAATCACAAAATCAAGATATGTTGGAATATCGCCCTTTTCGATAAACACTTCAATACATAACTGCAGCCTTTGTCCATGGCAAATTCAAAATAAATTAATGGTTTCAGGACATGGTAATTTACAGCACAAGATATGTCCCTCCTTTAGACTGAATTGCTTGAATTCTCACAAAGTTGCCATCTTTGACCTGAAGCATGGCTGGGAGTCCTTCAACCTACCCCATACAACACTATCAACGGAGGTAACTTGTTTGCACCATCTATTCTCACAAAACCATTCTGTCTCCTCAATTAGCTTACACACCAATGGCTTCCACACTTCAATTCCTTCTCTTCTCCTCTTGTGCTCTTCATCGCCTTTACCCCCAATGCTCAGACCATTGTAGTCAAGGCAATCGCATAGTTTTTAGTTTTTACAGAATTCCGCCTCAAAATGAGGCAATGTGGTTCGGTGAAATGAAACGTCAGCCTCGGACCGCCTACCGCCTTAGCCCAAAAATTGTTGCAGCCAGCCCATTTTTAGCCCAGTTGCAGCAAAAGAGGTTGTAGACCATTTTTAGCCCATTTTTAGCACATTTGCAGCCCAGTTGCAGCAAAAGAGGTAGGCCACTCTATAATAGGGTTTTATGTTTCTTGGTATAATATTGTTGCTCTTCTTTGTTGCTGCCGTCAGAAACTCAGAGTCTTCATCTCCTCCTTGCCTTCAATTCAGGTATTCCCAAATAACAAACAAACAAGATAAAACATTTTTATGTTTTGATAAATGTCACACTTTTTTTTAATATTTTTTGAAAAAAACATATCATGTTTTGATCAGTCTGTGATAAACATCAATCTTGATTTTTCATAGCATAGTTCAATGATTTTTATGCTTTTGGAATACCAATAGTGATCATACTTGTAAAACCATTCCAACAATTTCTTCTAACAAATGCTCAATATTCTCTAGTTTCTATTCTTTCCAAAATTCTAGGTAGTTGTGTCACTTTTTGTACATATTTGCTAATGATACTTATCAAAATGATGATGTATATTACTATACTTATATGTTTAAATTTATTATAAAAAAAATCTTTAAAAAATATTAAGACCGCCTCAGTAAAGTGAGACGTCCGCCTCATGCCTCAGGCGTTTTCAAGCCCGTCCGCCTCACCTCCGCCCCAACGCCTTAACTATAATGGCTCAGACTTTATTCAGACCCAAAACACTAGTCCTTCCAATCTCCAGATAAGCTTCAACCTAGGATGCACGGACTCGGATATGTGTGTCGTGTCGGACACGGATACAACACAGCGACTCGACAATTTTCAAAAAAAATAGGACTCGGCGACACGATCAAACTTATTTTTTTAACATATTTTTTTGTAACTCATGAATATAAATAATAATAATGAACAATCCAAAAGGGCATTATGTATGATAAGTTTACAAATATAAAATATTGAACAGAAAGCCATGCTCATTATATCTTTGCAAGGTAGAGATGGTGATAGAGATCACGGCTTAATCAGACCATGAGATCAATGGTTGTTCATAGAACTAGTCAGGAAAGGTACTTGGACTGAAGAAGATCTTCTTCTCTAGAAATTTGTGGAAGAATATGGTGAAGGGAAGTCGAGGCACGTCCCTTCCAAAACAGGTACGTATAATATGAATAAACACTAATTACTTAATTGATTAGCCCATAGGAGGTGTCGATCAGTGAAAGTGCAATATATAGATCTAATGAAATGTGCTTTTGCAGATTTGAATCGTTGTAGAAAGAGCATAGGAGAAAATCAGAGACAGAGTCTCTCGGTTCCAAGCATGAAGAATAGGAGAAAATCGCAGGAAAAAAAAAACCCGAAAGAAGAAAGATTACCTGCTGAGTGTATCATCTAGCAAGCTCCCTCTATCTGGCTTCGTCCAACAATCAACTAGAAAATTGTTTCACTACATTATCAACCGGAAAATTGTTTCACTCAGTACTACACTACATTATTATCCATTGATAACAACGGGTTTGGTGAATGACCATCAGCACAGTTGATCCTTTCACCGTTATGCATCGTTCCATCTATAACTCATTCACTCGAGTGTTCATTAGGGAGGCTACTAGCATGGGTCTAACAAGGGTGGCATCCGTGGCACCATTTGGTGTTTGTTTTAGTTCAAAGAACATTGCTGGTACAGGAAACGGTCCAGCTGTGCCTACTATTGACCTTGTTTTGCAGAATAAGAATGTGTTTTGGACGATTTACGGAGTGAACTCCGTGGTGAAAGCTAACGATAATGTTTTGTGTTTGGGAGTCGTGGAGGATGGAAGTGAATTTACTCGACCATTTATTATCCTGGAGTGCATCAGTTGGAAGACAATCTTCTACAGTTTGACCTCACATCATCAAGGCATGGATTCAGATCATCACTCTTGCAAAGGCAAACAACTTGTTCCAACTTTAACTTTGGATCAAAAACTTAATTAGAGAGATTTCGAGGATGTGGCAATGGATTCAGAAGGCGGGAATGAATAGTTGTTTCCTCAAAATTTTATTACCTAAACTTTTGTTTTGTTTTCAGTTTCTTGTTGATGTATACCTAAAACTATGATTGAATAACAAGCAACTTGCATTCATATTCATATGCTCATGTGATCGAATATTACCAAACATCAACTCGCAATATTTTTACATTTATTATATTTTTCTTGTTCATCATTTCACAATGAACCATTTTTTTCTCACAGAACTTTTACAGAAAAAATATTATTATCGAAAAAAAAGTTACAGAAAAAAAATTGAGGTAAAGGAACGCAGAAATTAACCAAGCACCACAACGAAAGAAACAGAGTACAAAACAAAATATGAAAGAAAAAAAAAAAAACTTCATAGTAAAGCTGATGGGATTTTGACCCATTGCCTAGCTAGATATAGAGATCTTATTTATTGTTGCTTCTGGACTGTTTCCTTCCTCAAAGTTCCTAAGGAGGACGAACTCAAAACATTGATCCTCCATGGCCCAAATTGTACAAACAAGCATGCACACAAAAGCAATACCTTTATTTTTAATCGCAAAACACAGAAGAGGAATATTTAATAAGAAAAGTCATACCTGGAAAACTGTCAAGTCCCTTGCAAATGCTGAATAAGCACAACTTATTCAAGAACAGCATCAGAGCTTTACCTATATCATTGAATCTAAACCATTCATGAAAAGGAAAAAGAATGTTAGTTACCCCCAGACACAAGTTCAAACTCAAAGTACCACGAGCAAATACTTTATTCATGGTATCAAGGGTCAAAATCTATTCTAGAGGATAACACAGACATATCAAACCCAATTAAAACTAACCAAACAACTCAAAACACAAAAATTTCAGAATTCAAGCAACTCAAGAAGCATACCTAGAAGATTCAGATTCTGAAATAAAATGTCAAATCAAACCAATTGTATGTGCCGAAAAAGCTCGAAAAAAATTAAAAACCCATTTGAAGAACAACTAACAAGTTCCTCACTTATCAAAGGTCAATGTTATTCGAACTTCAGAGAATGGATGTTCCTTTGTAGCTTAAAATCCAGATCTATACAAAACATGTATTCTCCTCGAGGCCACAGGACAACTGTTAAAGGAAATGGGAGAAAATATTACGCTCTAAAATGAGTTGCATTTTCACTTGCACATATCATCCATAATGTAGTCTTCCCACCTAACTGTCAGTTTCCTGTCCTGATGCAGCCTTTCTGTAGAAAAAAAATAAATTAATGGTATCAAATATCTGATTTGTGGTTTAGTGACAACTGACAAGAACTTCCCAGGAGTACAAGAGCCGAAATATAGCCTTTGGCAAAGATTGTAGCACACACCGACTGATCTCAAAACTCGTTGAGTGTCATAACATGTATTAGGAAAAAATTCCTAGTCAATTAAACCAAACTTTTAAACCCAACATCGACAAAGCTAAAAGAGAGCAGCAGAACGAGCTTTGCAGCTTTACCAACCTTCAAAACCTCCATCAACCAAAAATGCAAGATTAAAAACCAATGAGTTAAAACAAGTAGGAGATATGGGATGGAGGAGTCAGGAGATGACTATACCAGATTTGGCACTGTTGATTGTGAGAATCCATTCAGTGAAGAGGTCAAGGGCCTTTGAGCAAGAGACCACCACTAGAAGAAGAAAGAAAGAGGCCACTTAAGTCAGAAGGGGACGTCCCAGAAGAGGTGATGGAGCGGCATGGTGCTGTTATGCTGATGGGTGGTGCCACATATGGGTGAAAGGACTCTTTTGGAAAATGGACTCAAATTTGAGATGCCATGGGAATATTGAGCTCGGTCAATATGGACCTTTGCATGAAACTTCGGAGAATCACGTCAAAACTCTCAACTCTGTCCTCTTAGGTTCGGAAAATGTTTCGAGACAAGTAGTAAATTTCAGCAAGACAGTGCTCTAGCCTATAGATGAGTTCCATAATCGTAAGTTCATAACAAGACAGTCCCAACTCATAACTATGATCTAACATGTTAAATGCGCTGATTTGAAGCCTGCATCACACCTATGGCTACTTCTAAAAAACCCACTAAAAGTAGTTAATACTTAAGTTCCCTTTTCATGCGAAGAAACACAGCGGAACAAAACATGCATCGCTCAAAATCTTAGCAACTTCAAATGCTCACGTTATTGGGACTTTGTGGACTTGATAGCAAAGTTCAAAAATGAACTGTACATATTTATTGATCCTAAAGCTTCCGATAACTATATTGCCTCATGCAGATATTTAGCATTTTATTGACTTTATAGTAAATACCGAAACTAGTCTTGCAAATTAAGTGTCCTCGTTAGTTTTGAGAGTTCAAATCAGTGCGCTTTTGCAGAGGATATCTGAAATCTCTTCACAAATGACAAAACCAAGGATAAAAGAATGGCAAGTTGCCCTCATTGGAATAGATGATGCAGAGAGAAGAGTAAGAGGAGGGAAGAAGGGGACGATTCTGTTTTGCTTCCGGCATGTAAATCTTATGGAATTAATCCATGATGTACTGGCCAAGATTTTAACAGATCACAAACGAAGGTTTGATCATGAATTTCCGACAGTTTGATCCTTAATATTCCAGCATCCAATCACTTGTCTCTTATCTCCGTCATACCTTATACGTACCAACTCCTTTGTCATTTTTATCCACTATTGGCTGTGGTTGGTTTGTCTGAAAAGGCCCTGTCGCTTCATTCCATAGAAGAGAAGATACAGAGATAGACAGAGCCAACTGGGGAGAGAGAAAGGAGATAAACCAAGTTCGAGTCAACCACTGTCAAACAGACAGATAGTCATACCCGCCCTTTTGAGTTTGAGCAATAAAGTAAGTTTGAATTGGAAAAATAGATTAATGTCCATCCATGTGTTAATTTGATACTAGGTTCGCCAATTTTGTCGATTACTGGAATGAACAACATATCACTGTTTATCATGGTATAAAGAATTGAAAAACAATCCTTTAAACAAAGGAGGATTATTAAACCAACAAATTTCTGTTATACATTCACTGCAGATAAACTATATCCCTAAACTGAAGAACATTTATCTAATGAACGGTACACAGTCATCAAATAAATTACTGCATTGTTCACAGGATACAAATTATCATTCTTAGTTGGTTTCACGAATTTGCTCGCTAATTTATTTTTTTCTCGTTAATGAACGGCAACCCAGAATGCTATTTATATATTTAAATAAAAATACAGAAAAGAATGGTAGTACAATTGAAACAAAATTTATGTCAAACTACCCATGAGTAAAAGGAAAATTAATTACAAATTTATAAATACGAAGCTTGTCAAAACCTGGACAATAACAAAAAACAATAAAACAATAAAACAAAACAATTAACTAAAAATTCTAAACGAGTAAAAATGAAACTAGAAGTGAAATATAAAATATAAGAATGATACAACAAATAAAAATATAGGAGAAACCAAATAATTAAATTACAATTAAAAAAATTCCCTAAATTGCGAGTATTGTTGTAAGGCTGAAAACTTTAAGAAATTCCCTTTTCTCAGTTGGTGGCACCTTTTTTTGCTTCATTGCGCTATCGAACCACGCCTTAGCATTTAAAGAACAATACCGCAAAAACACAACAAAAATAAAAATAAAAATAAAAATAAAAATAAAAATAAAAATAAAAATAAAAATAAAAATAAAAATAAAATAGTAAAACCAACATAGTACAATTAACTGCTAGTACTGTCACAAGGCTGAAAACTTCAAGAAATGCCTTTTCTTAGTTGGTGGCACTTTCTACCGCTTAAATCCGTCAATGAACCATATCTCAGCCTTTAGTGAACAATAACTCAGCATGTCAGTCATAAATTTCAAGAAAATAAAACTACAAATGAATCATCGAAAATAGGGCTACAAAGGAATCATAGAAAAAAAAACTGACAAGTAAATTTGGTAATCATAAACAACATCAAGAAAGAAAGAAACTTCAAGTAAAATACATGATTCCGAAATTAATCTTAAGCAGTAACAAAACATAGCAATCCATATGTGAATTGTACAATAATGACAAGATACAAGTCCAAAATGAAGCCAACTGAAAAGGATAGAAGAAAACTATCAAATGTAAATATATAAGAAAACAAGCAAATGTACAAATTTTGATTGATCATATATAAGTATAACTATTCATGATTGCGTAAAAACCTCAACGTAAAATGTCGGTTAACTGATCAAAACTGTTCATTATCCATCAAATCATGGAAACCTTAAAACTCCAACAACCCAAATTGAACCCAATCGTGGAAACCCTAAAATTCCAACCGAATTTCATGTGCCAATCTCAAATCTTAGAAACCTTAAAATCAACAGCTCAATGTGAACGGAATCCACTGTGCCAATCTCAAATCTTGGAAACCCTAAAACCAACAGCTCGATGTGAACAGGTTTTCTGAGCCGAGCACAAATCTTGGATGAAAAGCCCCAAGAAATTGAACGGAAACTGACTATATCGAAGCAAAATTCTTAGTTAGGCGTCTGTGACAATGAAATCAAAGGAAAAGTGTGAGTTATTCACTAAACTCGACTGATTGAATGCAACAATCTGCGCTAATCTCAAATCTTGGAAACCATAGAACCCTTTTATTTCAAGAAAGTAACATTGAAAAATCAGACTAAAGAACCCTAGAAATCAAATAACCTATAAATCGAGAACGAACGAAGAGTAGAGAGATCGTACCTGAAGCCATTGCGAATTGCGTATCGAGAACGCTAGAGAGCGAGAGCGAGCGAGCGAGCGAGGGATGAATTTCGAATTCTAACGGGCGATGAACTTTATATAGCAACGAAATTTAGTTATTTGCACCTAGTGATTTCACTCTTTGTACCACCAATACACGCGTCTTTACTGAGAGTAGTGGAGTATTTTAGTTCAGTACTCTGTTCCCAAACACCACCACTATTTATGGTCCATCAACCTTTCCTAATGTCACCTCACATTAGGATCTTATTCAAAGTATAGGAATTCTAGACGGCGAGGGAAAGCGAGGGCTCTCTAGAAAAATTCTATTCAAAGAGATGCATTAGTTCATCATCCTATAGATACGCATCTCGAAGATGATGGATGGTAATGGGACAGGCATGGCGTGGGCCTGACTTGCCTAACCTGGCTCTCTAGAAAAGCTCTGTTTGTTTATATAGTACTTGAATTTTTATTTTTTTGTACAATCCAAATCCTGCAGGCAGGGAGGGGGATTGCCCCTTCAACTTTCAAAATATTTTTAATAAATATTTAGCATTACAAAAACTAATTATATAATGTATAATACATTATAATTATTGTTCATTAAACTATTTCCATATGTCTCTATTAGAGCAAAGGTTAGAAGTTTAACATTTTAGTAAATGACCCGAGTTTGATACTCTTTACTTGCAAATTTTTATTTATTTTCAATGCAATTTTATAAATAAATTGCAAACAAAAAATTTTTGTTTAATAAAAACTTATTTTCGGTCCTCGTGGAGCATATATTTTTTTATGGCTATTGACAATTACTATTTATGTCATTATGATTTGTCCCTACTTTTTTGTTTTCAATGCAATTTTATATGTAATTGCAAACGTTAAAAAAAAATTGTTTGCCTAGAAGTGGTATAAAACCTCCAAAAAAATATTTGAAATTAGTATCTAAAATAATAACTATATAATTCAATGAAAATATGTACCATTAGCTAACCAACTCATACAAAATTTGAGGCTCACATAAACTACTTTTCTATGAAATTGTATTAGGATCTTATTATGTTCGCAAATTAAAATTTTTTTGAGCTTCAACTAAATATTTATCCTAATTATTTTGTGATTTTAATTATATATTATAATAATTATGCTCATTTGCCCTTGCTAAGGTTATCGAAATTGTGATTTTATTTTGGCTTAAAAAAATTTGGTTATGCCATTGATAACTACTATTATCAACTAATAATTTTTTGTCATTTCACCTCTTAATTAAAATCATGGGTCCGCCCATGCTCTCAGGCATTCTCATGCATACTTGTGCATTTTCCATGATGTTGAGTACATGTCCAATCTTTTATTAACTTTGCATGATGCTACTTCTTATTTGACGTGGGACTAAATTTGCATACTCAACTCGAGCCAATATCTCCAACAATCTCCACATTGACGAGATTTGAACCTACTCTTGCTCAGGATAGGCTCCACCTTCTCCAACATAAATATGATGGATGTGCATCAAATATGCATGTTCACGTATACTCCGTGCACACTCATGCTCAAGGATTGTGATTTCGTTTTTCGAGGTAATTTCGGTAAGTTGATTTTAAGAAATATTTCGTTGCGTATAGAAAAAACGTAAAAATTTCGATTACAATTTTAAATTTATAAAATATAATTTAAACATTTTAAATTCTTTTATATTATATAAAGATTACGACAAGACTCATAATTTCATACAAACAATATATTACATTAAAATCACTTATATAACAAAGTTTTAATATTAAACTAAGGTTAAAACGGATTAAAATGTAAGATAATTGAGACTGGCCTAACGAAAGAAATGAATACTTCGGATTTCGAAAAAATCAATAAATCAAAAAAGAGAAATATTCGGTAAATTTTCAACATTTTTCAAGAAATCACATTCCTTGCTCATGCTTACCACACTTGACCTTTGGGCAAACTATGCATGTATTCTCCTTCATAGTCATTCGTTCTGCAATATGCAAGAATGCGCGTAGTAAATGCAACACAAAAATAAAGGATTTCAAGAATGATTTTTCCAAAATACACAGTGGCAAACTTTTTCTTATCACTCTCTAGTCTCCTCTTTTTTTGTCTTTTTCCCCCCAAGTTTTTCCATGACTAATTTTATCTTGAATCAAACACAACGTTAGGTTAATTTACAATTTTAGATGCATTAGTTTGGATGCTCAAGAGATTGCAAACTATATTGAATAACCTGCTAAAAGGCCAAAAAAGGTCAATATAGCAAGTAATGCCAGATCATTCAATCCATCTAGAAGCCGCAACTTGTTTCCCATGTTCAGATGTCACCAATAACTCAACTTGAACATCACTTTCTATTAGGAATATCTTTATTTTACCCAAGTAAATATTTCCCAGAATATGAAGAATATGCAGATATGATTTGAAGATATGCAGATATGAAGAATTAGTCCAAGAATCAGTCCACATACAAGATGTGAAATATCTCACTTGATATGAAGATATGAAGAATCAGTCCACATAACATTTGCTAGGATACTTTTCTATTATGTGTTTATTTTACTTGATATGATTCTAAATGTATTTCTAGTGTAGGCTATATAAACTCAGCTTAGGGTCTCTTGTAAAGCATTCATTCAATAAAGTTCTTATCCATATTCTAAACTTATTATTGTATCAGAGCCTTAGGACAAACTAATTTTTTTTCTCCTTTTTCCCGCCGCTGCTGCTGCATCTGGAATTTCCTAGATCAATTCGTCCACGATTTTTCTCGCTTCATCCTCTTTCAATCAGTCATGGTTTGCAGTCCAGATAATTCAGGAGGGAAGTCAGACCTCACTAATCCCACATCACCATACTATCTTCATCCATCCGCCAATCCAAGTTCGGTTCTAACCCAAATCAAATTGAAGGGTGAAAACTATTCGTCTTGGGAACAAGTTGTTCAATTAGCTTTAAAATCTCATAATAAGGTTGGTTTTATAGATGGGTCTATTTCTCAACCAAATAAAACTGATTCCCAGTTTGTCGCATGGGAGATTGTCAATTCCATGCTATGTTCCTGGATTGCAAATTCACTAGATGATCCAATCAGGGCCACGGTGTCTCGTCTTAATAATGCCAAAGTTTTATGGGAATGTCTCAAAACCCGATACTCAGTTAAGAATGCCCCAAAAGTCTATAAATTGTGGTCCGATCTCACCGTCACAAAACAGTATGGGTCATCTATTATGTCATATTACACACAATTTCTTGGTATGTGGGAGGATCTTGTTAGTTTGTCTCATTTAGAAACTTGTACTTGTGAAAATGGCTCTCCTATACTCACTTGGTTTAATAATCTCAAATCCTATCAATTTTTAATGGGATTAGATGAGTCTTATAATACTTTGCGAACCCAAATCATTAATATGGAGCCACTCCTGGACATTGACCGGGTTTATGCAATGGTAAGCCAAGAAGAAAGTCATAAGTCGGCACTTCAGCCCCGAGAATCATCTCCGGCAGTGGGTTTCGTGGCTCGGACGAAATACCCACCAACCAGTTCCTCCTCTCAGCCGGGTCAGCCCTCTGTTCAGCCCATTGGCCGACCGTACTGCACCCATTGTCAACGCCATGGTCATGTGTATGACCGTTGTTGGAGCCGCCTGGGCATCTCACCGCCACCAGGACGCTGCAAGGGCCGCGGCAGAGGCCGCTATTCATCTGCAGGCCATGGTGCATCAAGCCATGCTTTTGCTGCTGCCACCCAGTACGCTGCACCTGTGTCTGCCGAGCCACCACCACTAAGTTCTGCTTCAGCCACCATTCTCGATTTTTCCAGTGAGCAGGTGCAGCGTTTATTGGCTTTGATCGAGTCTAGCCCCGAGGGTGATTCCATGTCTAGTAAGCAAAATTGTGATAATTATTGGTTCATTGATAGTGGGGCGTCTCATCACATGACGGATGATTTATCTTTGTTGAATAATGTTCATGATATTGCTCCATCTCCGGTTGGTCTACCCGACGGTGACCAAGCTTCCGCGGTCAAAGAAGGAATTTGTATTCTTCACAATGGCCTTATCTTGAAACATGTGTTATTTGTGCCAAACTTACAAGTGAACTTGATTTCAGTGAGCAAATTAATTTGTGACGCCAATTGTCTCGTGAAATTTACTGATCGTATGTATATCTTACAGGACAGCACCACGAGGAGCCTGATTGGTCTGGGTGAGTCACGAGGAGGGGTGTATCGCTTCAAGCCTATGATGATCGCGACTGCTTCAGCTACATGAGCGCCAGAATCTTTTGATCTATGGCATCGCCGGTTGGGTCATCCCTCGTCTAAACCGATGTCCTTTTTGAACATTAATGGCAATAAGGTTGATTTTTCTGATAAAAACTCTATAAATTTGTTGTCGAGCCAAACAAACTCGCTCTAGCTTTCCTTTGAGTAATCATTGCGCTCCGGACATGTTTGAATTGATCCATTGTGATATTTGGGGTCCTTATCGTCAAGCTACTAATTATGGTGCTAAGTATTTTCTTACGATTATTGATGATTTTAGCCGTGCGTTTTGGGTATATTTAATGCATAAAAAGAGTGAAGCAAACATGTTATTACAACAGTTTTGTTATATGGCCAAAACTCAGTTCACAAAATCCGTTAAAGTGATTCGGAGTGACAATGGTATGAAATTTATATCTAAACCCATGACATTATTTTATGCCCAACATGGTATTTTTCACCAAACTAGCATAGTTGATACCCCTCAACAAAATGGTCGGGTTGAGAGAAAACATCGCCATATTTTAGATGTAGCCCGTGCTCTCATTTTCCAAGCGTCACTCCCGATTGAGTTTTGGGGGGAGTGTGTTCTCGCTGCCGCTCATCTTATTAATCAAACTCCTACCCCTCTTTTAAAAGGCCTCACCCCTCATGACAAATTATTTTCCAAATCACCTTTTCTCACTCACCTTAGAGTCTTTGGGTGCTTATGTTATGCTCATTATAAAGACTGGTCTAAGGACAAATTTGCCCCCCGAAGTCGTCGTTGTGTTTTCTTGTGATACCCTCATGGGAAAAAAGGGTGGAAGGTCATGGATTTAGAGACCCAGACAATATTTGTGTCCTAGGCTGTTATTTTTTATGAACAAGTGTTTCATTTTGCTCAATCTCATGAGTCGTCCGCAAGTGTGTCAGTAAGCTCTTCTGGCGTCAATGATTGGTCATGGAACAAGTCTATTTTTGAAGATATTGGTAACTCCTGCCACGAGTCAGGGGGAGCAGCCCCCAACCGCTTGCATTTGACCGATTCTAATGCCCAGTCATCACCTTCTGTTTCGATGATAAAGGAAGACTCGGTTTCAGCTGTTGAGCATCCTACTGTGCCCTCCAACGCACATGCGCCACCTAAGGTCGAGCCTCAACTCGGCCATGGTTAGCGGACTTGTCATTTGCCATCTCACCTTCGCGATTATGTATGTCACACGGCTACTCTAGTACACCCCAAATCGTCTCGCTCTTCCTCCGGGTCTTCAGGTACATGGTTCCCTTTAGCAAATTTTATTACATGTGATAATTTCTCTGCTTCACATTCTAAGTGGGGTGGAACCCCGTACTTTTTTTGAGGCTGTACAGGACCCAAATTGGCGCCAGGCTATGCAAACTGAAATCGACACATTAGAAAATAATGGCACTTGGACCATCTCCGACCTTCCTCTTGGCAAGAAACCAATCGGTTGCAAATGGGTCTTCAAATTAAAGTATAATGTCGATGGTTCTATTGAGCGTTATAAAGCTCGGGTTGTTTTCCGTGGTGATACACAGGTTGGAGGTGTTGATTATGAAGAAACCTTTGCCCCGGTAGCCAAACTGGTTAGTGTGAGACTTTTTCTTGCGGTTGTTGTTATTAAGGGATGGGAAATACATCAATTGGATGTTAATAATGCTTTCCTCAATGGTGATCTTCATGAGGAGGTATATATGCATCTCCCACCGGGGTATACTTCTCCTAATCCCAACAAGGTCTGTCGCCTTCGCAAATCATTATATGGGCTCCGCCAATCTCCACGTAACTGGTTTGCTAAGCTCACAGCTGCTCTTCGCCGCTATGGTTTTATCCAGTCTCATGTCGATCATACTTTGTTTACTTACCACAAAGATGACATATTTTTATCTGTCTTCGTCTATGTTGATGATCTTATTGTGGCAGGGAATAACTCTCAAGCATGTACTTCCTTTAAACAATATTTGAACAAGTGTTTTCAGCTCAAAGATCTCAGGCCACTCAAATATTTCCTTGGCATCGAAGCTGTCCGCAACTCTTCCGGCTCTTCCTGTGTCAACGGAAGTATACACTTGATATCTTGAAGGAAGCTGGTCTTACGGGGGCCAAACCTGCCCCCACTCCTATGGAGCAAAACCATCGCCTAGCACGTTCCGCTGGCCGTGTGTTACGAGATCCGGAGCGGTATCGACACCTTGTGGGGCGCCTCGTATATCTGTCCATAACTCGCCCGGACATTTGTTATGCGGTACATATCTTGACCCAGTTTCTCCATGAGCCTTGGTAGGACCATATGGATGTTGTCGTTTGTGTTTTGCAGTACTTGAAAGGTTCCCCGGGTCAAGGCATTCTTCTTCGCTCAGATAGTTCTTTGCAACTGTATGCCTTATGTGATTCTGACTGGGCCGCCTGCCCCATCACTAGACGCTCTCTCACTGCGTATTTTGACCAACTCGGCTCCTCTCCTATATCTTGGAAGACCAAGAAGCAACCCACTGTAGCTCGATCATTTGCCGAGGCCAAGTACCGAGCAATGACTGTCACAACGTGTGAATTGACATAGGTTAAGTCATTCCTTTCTTCTCTTGGCGTGTTCCATACACGACCAATGCGACTATTTTGTGACAACCAGACGACATTTCATATTGCTTCTAATCCGATTTTCCATGAAAGAACCAAGCACATCGAAGTTGACTGTCATCATGTGCGAGAACAATTACTTGCGGGCAACATTTCTACATCCTATATTCAATCATCACAACAGGCGGCTGATTTCTTTACTAAGGCACTTGGTCACCAACAGTTTCACTTGTTACTTGGCAAGTTGGGTGTTCGGAATCCTCACTCTCCAACTTGAGGGGGAGTATTAGGAATATCTTTATTTTACCCAAGTAAATATTTCCCAGAATATGAAGAATATGCAGATATGATTTGAAGAATATGCAGATATGATTTGAAGATATGCAGATAGGAAGAATTAGTCCAAGAATCAGTCCACATACAAGATGCGAAGTATCTCACTTGATATGAAGATATGAAGAATCAGTCCACATAACATTTGCTAGGATACTTTTCTATTCTGTGTTTATTTTACTTGATATGATTCTAAATGTATTTCTAGTGTAGGCTATATAAACTCAGCTTAGGGTCTATTGTAAAGCATCCATTCAATAAAGTTCTTCTTCATATTCTAAACTTATTACTTTCACTGATTTAGATAACAATTCAGGCAATATTAGCTAAATTTCAAAACCCACTGCATAGCAATTAGCTAAGTTTGGTATGCATCAAAAAAACATATAGTCCCAACCGTTTTTGAAAAATCAATCAGTACATTTAGGGTGTGTTTGGTTGCACAAATTTCATGGGAATTGGAATCATATTCCCACTTGAAATGTGATTTTAGGTGTTTGTTTAAGTTTTTATTCATGAGCATCTGATGACAGCACGTGCCACAGATTTGGTGGGAATCGGACGCCTCAGTTCACCGAGGAAAACAATTCACGGGACCAGAAAAACTCACGTTTGTCTCTCCTCGCTCGCCTCTCTCCACCTCTCTTCACATCATTGAAGCAAGCAAACCTCCCTCCCGATCCTCTCCCCTCCCTCGCCTCTCTTCACATCATTGGAACAGATCTCCTTGAAGCTCTCTCATTGTCGCAAAGAAGACCAGGTACCTCTCTCATCTTTTTCTCTTTCTATTTCTTGATCTCTACTTCTCAATGATTCGAAACTTAAAATGGATCAAAGGGTTTGGAGTTTACAGAGAGTTGGGCGAGCCGGTGTGAGAATTTCTGTTGAAAGCAATCCATTCGTTAGAGCTTCTCTTCTCCTCCTATCGATCGATCCACAACTTATCTGCTCTCGAATAGGTTCGTCACTCATCTCATCTCTTATACCTCTACTCATCTTTCCATCTTTCTCTTGCTCGCTCGAGCTTAATTTTGAGATCTCTATTTCGAAATGTTTGTCAAGAAACTTTGTGAATATCAAAAGGGGTCTACACTATGTTCTATTGTTGGCCTGTTCTGTGAACTTGTCAGTGATAAGATAGTTGAGAAGAAGAAAAGAACCAAACCCCACTTTTGTTCTAGCTCAAACAACTTTGGATTTGTGAGATTTGTGAAGAAAAAATGGTCTTTTGTGCTCAATTTGATGGGGAAAATGGAGGAGAGCTAAAATGGAGAAATGGGCTTGTTTTTCTAATGATTGGGAAGCTTGAATGATCTCAAAGGTGAAATCTATTCACTCTTTAATTGGTTTTCTGTGATGGGTATCTGATTGTTCGTGTGTTTGTGTTGGATCAATAGTGTTCTTGTGTTCAACATCTAGAAACCATAAATTTAAAATCCATTTTTTTCTCATTTGTTATTTGATTTAGTTTGAATGCTAGTCTGGGGTTTGTTTATCCTAGATTTGGAATCCAATACAGCTGCAAAATTCCATTTTGTTAGTTGTTGAGTCCAGATTTGAATCCAGTACAGCTGCAAAGTTCCATTTTGCAATTGTTGAATTTAAACTTGTTGAGTCTAGATTTGAATCCAACAGTGAGGAAAGTTTGCATCTTTGTAGTGTTAATTCCATATTTACTTTGTAGGGTGTACTCACTGAGACAACGGCATAATTAGCAGCTTCACTTTCACTAGCAGCTGCCAGAAGAATAGTCGAAGCAGATGAGTTCATGAGAGCTGGCTTATATGATGGATGGCTTCCACATTTGTAAGAGATACTATGACTATCACTAAATTTTTTTCGACAATTGATACATGAATAGGAGCAACAGATTCTGGCAAGTACATTATTTGGGTCCGTGTTTATATGTAGATTTGTAGGGAACTTGCTCAAGGGGCAGACTGTGGGAGTGATTGGAACTGGCCGTATTGGATCTGCTTATGCTAGGATGATGGTAATCTATTCATGCTGAATTTGTTCATATGATGGCTAGCAATTCATGCAAAATAACTTAAATATTCCATCCCTCATAAATGATGTGTTGTTTTAACATATTGAAGGGTTCAAAATGAACCTAATTTACTACGACTTGTACTAATCGACACGACTAGAGAAGTTTGTTACAGGTATGCTCGGCTTGAACTACCTACATTTGCAAAAACCTTCTGCAGTACTCATGTTGTTGCTGTTGTAGCTTATGGAGAGTTCCTGAAATCCAATGGAGAAGCACATGTTACATGGAAAAGAGCATCGCCTATGGAAGAAGTGCTCATAGAGGCTGATGTGGTGAGGCTGTTGTGCTTAATTTTGACACCCACATTATGAACATTTTCTCAAGATTTCTGTTTGTAACTTGTGACGGTTTGAATAATGAGAATAAAATTTTGTTTTCCCCAGATAAGTCTTCACCCGATCTTGCATAAAACTACGTATCATCTGATTAACAAGAATAACCTTGCTAAAATGAAGAAGGTGACATTCGATACATGCTTGTTTTCTGAATTCACGATCAACATGTATATTATATGAAACTCCTGGGCTAAATCGCAGCAATCTTCAAAATTTAGGAAGCAATTCTTATAAACTGCAGTAGAGGTCCTGTAGTCGATGAAGTAGCTTTCGTGGAGCACTTGAAAGAGAACCCAATGTTCCGGGTTGGCCTTGATGTCTTCGAGGTATTTTATCCCTCCTTTTTCTTCCAGTGAGAATTTACAAAAGCAAAGTCAAGTTTTGAGCATTAACTAATTAATAATCCATTCTCTTCTAACAGGACGAGCCTTACATGAAACCAGGCCTCGCTGACGCTGACATGAAAAATGTTGTTGTTGTGCCCCATATTGCTTCTGCTTCAAAGGTAAAAGTGCATTTTTTTACTTTCCTGAAGGTGTAATGACATTACTCATCTCACTGGTCTCGAAATTATGTGCTAAGTACTATCCAATCAGTGGAAATGGGGTTGGACAGATGGGATCTGAAAGAACTCCTTTGCTTGTACCTAAAGATGAAGATCTCTTAAGTTTGGGTTCTTCTTACGATTTTGTCTGAAATGATGAAGCGGATATTGAAGAATGGTTTATTGCAGCAAAAGAAGTAGGAGGTGAAGACAATGGCAGTCCTCGACTTGTTTGCCTAGTCTACTTTGACACTCCAAGGGACTGTTTTTTCCTTCCATGTGGACACTTTGCTACATGTTTTCCATGTGGTTCAAGGTTAACAAGATTACAAACTTACACTTTCCGTTTTTTTTCCTTCTCTCTTGCTCCATATGGAATTTGAATTTATGAACCTTTAAGTAAACGAATATGAATTGCCTGATTAAATCACTAATCTTACAGGATTGCGGAGGATGAGTCTGTCATAGAAAAATGAAGAAAGTGAGAAGGATAATCACAGTTTGAGTGCGTGCAAGGACTTGGTTTGCAGGTCGTTTGTTGCACAATCAGTTGGCGGAAGAATCAGCCAGAAGTACCAGTAACTGCATAGATTACATTTGCATAAAGTGCCTGGATAATCATTTAACTACTTGTACAAAGTGACCATTATTGCATTTTAAATGTAGGCTTCTTTATTTTCTTCAGAGATTTGAGTTTATGGGAACAAAAAGGGGTCGTGCATCATGTATGCTTACTGTATGCCTTAATGTGGCTTATATACACCAAACTGTTCCATCTATGAATAGGAAGAACAGTTTTGCCTTATTCGAGCTGGATTAGGATAAAAAAATTTGTACAGTGATGTTTAAAAGATGATTCACCTCGGAGTTGTGTTGTTAAACATCGCAATGTATTGTCAATTTACAGAGTTTCCATTTTCATGTGTACGATCAATTGATTTTTAAGTTCCTCGGAGCTGGATTAGAATATTCATTGTATATAGAAGTTCCTCGGAGCTGGATTAGAGCAAATGCTCTTCAGGAGATCAAGGCATCTCGAACAACCTTTATCAGTCAATTCATATTACATTGTATTTCATTCTTTCTGAGATTGAATCTTGTAATTGCAATTCAGCACTATCAATACAATATCTGTTTCAGTAATTGCTTGTTGAATCTTCAAGTCTTTCATCTATTTATCTCTTTGGTTTCAGTCATAATTTTTTATTGAACTGTTCCAGTCTGCAGAGTTCTATAAACAAGGTTAGATCATATCACATGCTTCCTTGTGCACGTTAGCACTCTGTGGCGAGCCGAAGGTTCTTGCACTCTGTTGCTACTCTGTTACAATTCTGGGGCCTTTTTTGCACTCTGTTTGTGCACTTTGTTGGCGACCTGGGGCTTGTTTTTGCGGCTGTTTTGGCAGCTTATATAGGCTGCTTAATGTTTTGGCAGTTGTTTTGTATGTTATGATGAATGCAAACACAAATCTCTTTATCCTTGTTGCATTTGTTCTTAATTTAGAATCAGTCCATGGCAGTGCAGAGCTCACCCTCCTTTCCTTCCTGCCAACCAATACTGGATCAAATCATCCAACAATATTAAACTCCTGCTGGAGTAGCTAGCAATCTGGCAAGCTATACATGATTAAGATAACATGTTACCAACATTAGAGAATCTACTAACAAATACATAGTGCTAACATGATGTTTTTTTATACAAAGTCTGTGTATGGGTAGAACCTGTTTACCTTTCTTAGTTTTGTGACTTATGTTCATTTGGTAATTGATATCTATTAGTATATATTTATCTTGTTTTTGATAATTGATAGGTTATCTTTGTAGGTATGGCATCCAAATTACAATGGAGTGATTCGATGGATTTGGTTTTGATTAGAACATTGGTGGATGAGAGTAATACCGGAGGAAAAAAAAACAGATAATGGGTGGAAGTCAAGCGCACTAGAGCGCGTGGTGGAAGAAATTAAGAAATCTTACAATATGGTAATTACCCACGATCATGTCCGATCGAGGCTGAAGACCTTCAAGAAGCAATATTTGGCAGTCCGAGAAGTTCACAAGCAATGTCGTGATGATGACAATGTACCCATGGTTTAGGACTTGTTATGTTTATGCAGTAAACATGATTTCATTTTGAAA
This sequence comes from Berberis vulgaris, assembly GCA_963556465.1. Taxonomy (NCBI): domain Eukaryota; kingdom Viridiplantae; phylum Streptophyta; class Magnoliopsida; order Ranunculales; family Berberidaceae; genus Berberis; species Berberis vulgaris. The sequence continues at coordinate 4,449,706 of OY747137.1, forward strand.
ATTGTAGTCAAAATATATATTGCTACAAAAATTTTATTAGAATTCTGAATACCAGTATTGAACGTTGATTTCTCATTGAAAGATTTAAGCAGACGTCGAGTTTAAAATTATACTATAGGGATGTTTTGCAGGAAGCAAAATCAAAGCCATATTCTAGTTTATATATAAAAGTAGAATTGTGGGATCTTCAAAATGAAAAAAAATTTAAAAATTTAAAAATTTTAAAAAAAATTCTCATGATTAGTTTTGGGCAACCAAACACTCACAATAGGAATTGGAATCCAATTCCCATGGACAACCAAACATCAAAGTTGGTCAAGTCCATGGCATGGGATGCCATGGAATGAGATTCCCATTCCCACCTTAGGATTCCATGCAACCAAACACACCCTTAGTTCAACATATTCGATTATTTCGATAAAAAGGAAGAACTATTGCATAAACAAATCAGGATATATATCCATTGCTACCTATTTTCGGTCATGGTTGTTGGGTAGGTCCAATAGAGAGAGTGGATTGGCCTGAATTCTCACATAGTTGCCATCTTCGATTCTTAGCAAGGCTTGCAACAATATTATTGCCAAGTCTTGAACTTTTTTCAGATCAAACTGTAGCAGATTATCCTCCAATTGGTATTGGCCAACCACAATTGAGGTCCTTGGGTACAGTCTGTCGACAAATCCCAAGCACACTTCATCACTCCTAACTTGCACCATTGAATTTGCCCCGAAAGTCCTCCAAAACACATCCTTACTTTGCAACATAAGATCAGTGGTTGGTACAGCTGGTCTACTCGTGTACTAACGATGTTTTTTGAAGTAAAACAAGCCTTAAATGGTGCAATTGATGCCACTCTAGTTATATTGAGCAATTCATCAAAGCGGGGCTTCCTTGAAAAAGACTTTAGGGTGTGTTTGGTTGCATGAAATTCTATGCCATGAGAATTCATGAGGGGATCACTACATTTTAGATTAAATTGATATATCACCATTTGACCACAATTTGATTTTGTGAGCAATGGTGGGAATGGAAGTCCCATGAACATGAGAATTCCACTCTTTGGTCTCCCAAGACATGTGATTCCCACGTTCATGAGATTTTCATTCCCGCCATTGATAACAAAATCAATAGTGCATGAAGAGTTATACATCAAATTAGCCTAAAATATAGGGGTCCCTTCACAAATTCCCATAACATAAAATTCCATGTAACCAAACACACCCTAAGTTTCTTTTCTAAGAATGTGCTTATGCATCTCAATGTATTATTGTCAGTTATTATAGACCATCTCAAGAAATCATCCATATAGCTCTAGAGTGCATGTCAGCTAAATTTTCAAGCCATCAGGAATTTGTTAGAATGGGTAGGGCTTGCTTGAGACCATATAAAGACTTGTTTAACCTGCATACTCGAGTTTTTCCCTGTCGACCGAATTCAGGAGGAAGACTCATGTACACATTCTCAAAAAGATCACACTATAAAGAAAAACATTGTTGACATCAAGTTGATATAAATGTCAACCCTGTGTGGTTGCAAAAGCAAAGAGAAAACTAACAGTAGCCAATTTAGCAATAGGAGCAAATGTCTTGAATACTTTTAACTTAACTGTATCCTTTAGCCACAAGACGGGCTTTGTAGCGCTCAACACTACCATCGGTCAAAATGAAGCTCACACAAACCACATCTAGTTAAATCTACATCATGGAAACTCCCTTGGCATAGTGGTACTATCCGTCAATTTCTAACCATTGAGTTGTCATACCATTAGCGGATTTTAATATGTTGAGCACGCAACACATCTAGATGACAGAATTTGAAAAAGTTCAGTTTTGGTGGTAACTTATATGGAATGGCAGTGAGTTTTTTTTTTTTTTTTTTTTTTTTTCAAATCAAGGTACAAAAATTCCGAGATTGCAACAGTGAAGAGGTCCCATACATTGATCGTCTGGAAGCATCGTATATGGACCATCTTCTAAAAATATCGTGCTATTTGATCTAGTAGAAAAAAGTTGAACCCAAAAGCTGCAGATTATTGCAATAATAATGCAATTCAACAACGCCCCTGTCCTAGCAAATGCCATTTCTGTCGAATAGAAAACATGGAACTACGAGATAAGTGTTCTTTCTTTCAAAATATGTTACGTGTTAGTGTTGGAAAAATATGCTGTAAATTCGAATTAAAAAGAAGGAACGATGGTACCAATTTTGCTTGGGTTGAGTCGCGGACTAGGTCGCTCTCTTTAAGACGTTTCGCGGCTCTGCCCAAAATTGTGCAAGCAGTTTCGTAGCTCCGCCGTCCCCAGGATAAAACAGCCCAGAATCTTCTCTGTCTCGTTCAAAAATTGCACAATAGATGAACGGTATACAAATCACCCTTAATCTCCTTATTTGCTCGGAATCACCAGGAAATAAATCAGTAACAAATAGAAACTTGGCAAACAAAACAGAGACTGTTTTCGCAAAACTGTTTTGATGTCGAAGAACTGGATGCAAGACTGTTTTTGCAAATAGCAGAAGCTCGAAAACTGTAAACTTTTATACTCTCTGTAAATAGCAGAAACTCGAAAAACTGTAAACTTTTACACTCTCTGTAAATAGCAGAAGCTCTATGTTTCTCCTCTTTTGTTTTTCATCTTTTTAAAACTCAAAATCGAGATGGTATTTATAGATTGAAAATCATACATACAAAAACGAAATACCGTCTGTATTCATTGGCATCAAGCGCGTACCAAATCGTGGAGAAGAAATGGCGGCGAGATTTATGCCAAAAATCGTGGTTTAGACTCAGTCCTCTTCAGAAATTTATTTTTCGTTTAAATAAAATTTCAGCAAAAAAATGTTTTGCTCTTCTAAATGACCCAACCCGCCCGCCCGACCGGACGGACGGCGGCGGCGGCGGGCACGAGGGCCTATCTCTCCCCTCCTCATAAAAGAGTGGTACCCCCAAGGGGTCCAAACCCAAGTCCTAACTATCTTCTTATATACTCTACCTCAAAGAGATATATAGTAGATATGAGACTATAAAATAGAGAGTGGTTCAAAGATCAAAATAGGAGAGGGAGGTCCAGGGTTCAAAACCAGGTAAACACACATTTGTTTTTAATTTTTAAAAATCCAAATTTGCAACAATCCCCCACTTGGATTTTTAAAAACAATTTTCATCGAGCAATCTTTAATATATAAGATTGTGCATAAACAAAAGTGTCTTTCGACTTGAACTCTTGCGTAGTGTTCATGCTTTAGAATATACTAGAGTAACTCGTAGTTTTGAACTCTATCTCTAACAGACATTACACGCACAACCTTACCAGGGTGAAGTCTAAAAAGCCCGTGCTTTACGACCATGCACGTATATCCCAGTGTAGTGAAGGCTCTAGGAATTTTGCCCACAAATTCCATAGGAAGCGGCCAAACTTCCACAATCACTTAGGTGAGTCTATCAAGAGTACTCATGTAGCTAGGTACTCCACTCCACATAGAGTATAGACCTCATTAAGAGTTTTTTAACTCATCCTACTATCGCTTCAGGAATTCATGTTTTAATCTAGGAATGGGATTGCTATTTTATCAGCATGATTCACATCATATCATTCACGACTTGTTATTACCCATTGAACCTATTTATTGGGATCTCCAGTCTATAGGTTGGGTTACCATCGTGAATAACTCATCAAACTAAGGGCAATAGTCCCATTCCTTTCGAGGTTTTGAAAACCTTCTCTCTAGCTAATCCTTTCGTCAAAGGATCAGCCAAGTTCGCATCAGTTCGTACATGATCCACTCTCACAGCACCAGTAGATAGAAACTCTCTAATTGTGTTGTGCTTACGACGTATTTGTCGTTTCTTGCCGTTATAATAACGGTTCTGTATTTTTGCAATAGCCGCGGTACTATCGCAATGGATCAAGACAGCTGGAATCGGTCTTTCCCATAAAGGGATCTCTGCTAGCAGGTTTCTCAACCAACCTGCTTCTTCACTAGCCGTGGCTAGTGCTATAATCTCTGACTCCATCGTGGACTGTGCCAAAATGGTCTGTTTCTTTGATTTCCAAGAAACAGTTCCACCAGCTATATTGAAAATATAGCCACTGGTGGCTTTGGAGTCATCTGAAAGGGTGTTCCAATCAGCATCGCTATATCCTTCAAGGACACCGGGAAACTTCTGATAATGTAATCCGAGGTTCTTAGTCCTCTTCAGGTACCTCATGACCCGTTCAATTGCATGCCAATGCTCTATACTAGGTCTACTTGTAAATCTGCATAGTAATCCAACAGCGTAAGCTATGTCGGGTCTAGTGCAATCGGTAGCATATCTAAGACTACCAATGATGCTCGCATACTCAGATTGTCTAACACCGTCACAGGTGTTCTTGAACAACTTTACACTAGAGTCATAAGGAGTACATGCAGGTTTACAGTCAGAGTAATTATATTTATTTAGGATCTTCTCAATATAGTGAGATTGATCCAAAGAAATTCCCTTTTCAGACCTAGTAATCTTGATACCAAGGATTACACTCGCTTCTCCAAGGTCTTTCATATCAAAGTTTGCACACAATAAAGCTTTCACTTTATTCACGGCATGGATATTAGAACCAAAGATAAGTAAGTCATCCACATACAGACATATTATAGTGCAAATGCCATTTTTAGCTTTATAGTAAATGCATTTCTCACTTTCGTTCACTTTAAAGTCATGTGCGATAACAAGATTATCAAATTTTTCATGCCATTGTTTTGGAGCTTGTTTCAAACCGTAAAGTGACTTATCTAGTTTGCAAACTTTATGTTCTTGTCCTGGAATAACAAAACCTTCAGGTTGGTCTATGTAAATTTCTTCTTCCAAATCGCCATTAAGAAACGCAGTCTTAACGTCCATTTGGTGCAACACTAGGTTATGTATTGCAGCAAGAGAAATTAACACTCGAATAGATGTAATCCTGGTTACAGGAGAATATGTGTCAAAGAAATCAACATTTTCTCTCTGTCTATACCCTTTGGCTACGAGACGAGCCTTGAACTTGTCAACATTACCATCGGGTTTCAATTTCTTCTTAAATACCCATTTACATCATATTGTCTTACAACCAGGTGGCAAATCAACTAAGTGCCAGATTCTGTTGGACTCAAGAGAATACATTTCATCATCGATAACCTCTTCCCAAAAATTGGCATCTATAGAGGATAGAACCTCTTGAAAACTAAGGGGATCCTCTTCGACTGAAAAGACATAGTAATCGGGGCCAAAGTTTTTAGAAGTTCGTTTTCGTTTACTTCTTCTTGGCTCAGATTCTGTGGCTTTATCAGTTTCATTAACCCTGATCAAGGGTACGTTATTTGAGGATGTACCCCCACTATTCTTTGAAACAAAAGGAAATTTATCTTCATAAAAGTCAACGTCGTTTGATTCTATAATAACTTGATCTTTAATATTATAGAATCTATAAGTTTTGCTGTTCATGGCATATCCTATGAATACACATTCATATGCCCTACTAGCAAGCTTGTTCCTTTTAGGATCAGGAATTCTAACATAAGCTAAACAACCCCAAGTTTTCAAATAAGACAGGTTTGGTTGTCTATTTTTCAGAATCTCATATGGGGATGTTTTACTTTTCGATTTGGGGACTCTATTCAACACATAACAGACTGTCAAGATGATTTCTCCCCACCAGTGCGATGCAGCACCGGAGTTAAGCATTATGGCAACTACTAACTCGGTAAGAGTTCTATTTTTCCTTTCAGCTTTGCCATTCATCTCAGGAGAATATGGTGCAGTTGTTTCATGAATAATTCCTTGAGAATTATAGAACTCTACGAAAGTGCTGCTATCATATTCAGTGCCTCTATCACTCCTAAGTCTCTTAATCTTTCTATTATATTGATTTTCAACTTCTGTCAAAAATAATTTAAACATGTCAAAGCATCACTTTTATTTTTCATTAAGTAAACAAAAGTATAATCAGAACAGTCATCAATAAACGTAATAAAATAACGTTTTCCATTTCTAGTCAAGATACCATCAAGTTCACATATATCTGAGTGTATCAAATCTAAAGGTTCAGATTCTTTAACTACAGATTTATGTGGTGTTTTGGTTATCTTAGCTTGACTACAATAGTTGCACTTTTCAAAATCATTTAAGGACAATTTTGGAATTAGTCCTAAGTTACTCATGTTTTTAATAATACGTTTATTAACATGACAAAGTCTAGCATGCCAGATATTAAAAGTGCACAACATGTAAGCAGAACTAGAAATTTTATTCGCTTCAACATTTAACTTAAACATTCCATCAGTAGAATACCCTTTCCCCACAAATACATTATTCTTTGTGATGGTATATAAATCAGCCCCTATAATTTGAGTAAACCCAACCTTGTTCAGAAGAAAACCAGATACTAGATTCTTTCTCATCTCTGGAGTATGCAAGACGTCTTTCAGGATAACTGTCTTTCCAGAGGTAAACTTCAGTTCTACTGTTCCAGTTCCAGCAACTATAGTGGAGTGGGAATCACCCAACAACACTTTCTTGTCCTCAGCTTCAGAATAGGATTTGAACATTTCTCGATCATAGCAGACATGTCGAGAAGCACCAGTGTCAACCCACCATCCCTCGGATCCACCAACAAAATTGATCTCAGAGATCATGGCAATTAGTTGGTCTTCGGTTAGGTTCGCCTGAGGTGCAGGGCGAGATCCATTCCGGCAGTTCCTAGCCATATGCCCTGGCCTACCACAGGTGTAGCAAAGGAACTGTGCTAAATCATTCTTGGAGGGATGTTTCTGTCCATTCTGATTTCGCGGAGGATTCTGATTCTGATGGTTGCGGTTCTGATTGTTCCGGTTCTGCTGGTTCCGATTCTGATGGTTCCGGTTTTTATTGTTATTCTGATTTTTCATTGTCTTTCCATTGGGTTTCAGAGAAACAGGGGTAGACTTCTTATGGTTTGAAATAATCAGAACTTCCTCTTTCTGATCTTGTTTCCTGGCTTCCTCCTCAATACGAAGTCGGGTTATCAGGCTTTCTAGGAAAAACTCTTTAGTTTTATGCCTAAGGACATTTTTAAAATCTTTCCAGCTAGGGGGCAATTTGTCTATCACAACAGCTACTTGAAATTGCTCATCTAAAGTCATTCCCTCAGATATAATTTCATGAGCAATCTTTTGAAGCTCGTGTGATTGGGTTTCCACAGACTTATCATCAGTCATTTGAAATTTCAGATAGCGACTGACAGCATATTTCTTTGTGCCAGCCTCCTCAGTGTCATATTTCTTTCTAAGGGCTTCCCAAATATCTTTTGCAGTTTGTTCAGAACAGTAATAATCATAAAGATCACCAGACAGACCATTCAGGATAAAATTTTTACATAAAAAATCATTTTCAATCCAACGGTCTAATTCTTTAGTTTGGGTTTCAGTAGGTTCAACAGGCAATATTGGTTTTTCAGTATACAAACATATGCAACCTTTTGTGTTGTAAGAAAAAACAGCATCTTCTGTCTCCATCTTTTAAAATGTTGGCCCTCAAAACGAAAGGGCCTATTCAGGTCTTTTGCAGCAATTTCAGAAATTGAATTCATGGCAGACATAGAAATACGTCTTAAAATTTTTGGAAAAATATGCTGTAAATTCGAATTAAAAAGAAGGAACGATGGTACCAATTTTGCTTGGGTTGAGTCGCGGACTAGGTCGCTCTCTTTAAGACGTTTCGCGGCTCTGCCCAAAATTGTGCAAGCAGTTTCGTAGCCCCGCCGTCCCCAGGATAAAACAGCCCAGAATCTTCTCTGTCTCGTTCAAAAATTGCACAATAGATGAACGGTATACAAATCACCCTTAATCTCCTTATTTGCTCGGAATCACCAGGAAATAAATCAGCAACAAATAGAAACTTGGCAAACAAAACAGAGACTGTTTTCGCAAAACTGTTTTGATGTTGAAGAACTGGATGCAAGACTGTTTTTGCAAATAGCAGAAGCTCGAAAACTGTAAACTTTTATACTCTCTGTAAATAGCAGAAACTCGAAAAACTGTAAACTTTTACACTCTCTGTAAATAGCAGAAGCTCTATGTTTCTCCTCTTTTGTTTTTCATCTTTTTAAAACTCAAAATCGAGATGGTATTTATAGATTGAAAATCATACATACAAAAACGAAATACCGTCTGTATTCATTGGCATCAAGCGCGTACCAAATCGTGGAGAAGAAATGGCGGCGAGATTTATGCCAAAAATCGTGGTTTAGACTCAGTCCTCTTCAGAAATTTATTTTTCGTTTAAATAAAATTTCAGCAAAAAAAATGTTTTGTTCTTCTAAATGACCCAACCCGCCCGGACAGACGGCGGCGGTGGGTGGGTGCGAGGGCCTATCTCTCCCCTCTTCATAAAAGAGTGGTACCCCCAAGGGGTCCAAACCCAAGTCCTAACTATCTTCTTATATACTCTACCTCAAAGAGATATATAGTAGATATGAGACTATAAAATAGAGAGTGGTTCAAAGATCAAAATAGGAGAGGGAAGTCCAGGGTTCAAAACCAGGTAAACACACATTTGTTTTTAATTTTTAAAAAGCCAAATTTGCAACAATTAGTGTGTTGATGGATCTTTAGGCACTGGAAGGGCTAATACGACTAGACATCATCTGCACTATTCTCCTTTGCTGATACAAACTGCCTTATTATATATCTTTGATTTTCTCCTTTCCGATTTTCTGTTACCACCTCCCTCTACCTTAGAAGAAGAAAAGCTTCTAACCCTGTCTTACGAATATTTCTTCACCAAAGGCCACACTGCTCCTTGATGGAAAACATGGGACCCTGGTGCACCATCTGGATCAGGCTTCAAGTTGTTGAAATTTTATTTGTTTTATTTTATTTTACTATTCAATCTTGGAGTGTGATTGAAATGTATTATTATCTTTAAATGAAAAGCTTATGAAATTCCTATTGTCGTAATATTGGAGCTGATGAAGTAGTAGATATACTTGGTGCACTTGAACATACTGCTACTACTATACTACTGCTTTTGATTAAAAACAATTTATTGGTAAACTTTCAATCTAATAACTAATTAAGATATAAAGTCTGGCTGACTAATTAACAGTTTACCATTCTTACTTTGGAAGGATGCATGCATGTAGTAGCTGGTAGATAAATCAGCACGGTTAGCACATGCACCGCAAGCCGCCCAAGCTGTATATATATATATTGGAAAATTATGAGCAAACCAGCAGTCTCCGAAAGAAGCTTGAGGTCAAAGTGGTAAATTTGACCATCGCTGGGCAGGTTTGATGCATGCATGCAGCCTTACCGCCCTTCTAAATTGAACACTTGACACTTCAATTATGGCAACAAACTCAATGGGAGAAAAAAAACGAATTACCAACAGCTTATAAAATGGGAACAACTTCATACTTTGAAACACACCAACCAACTTATCTTTTCCTAATTATATTCTCTTATCATATCAGTGTGCAGCTCAAGTTTCAGTGAACTAGCTACCATGAGTTCATCAAAAGTTTCCCTCACAAGCACTGTTATTAACACCATTTTGATCTTGTTATGAATGGATCCATATTAGGTTTCAGATCATTGCCAAGAGAATGTATCCTACAAGTTTAGACGAAGTGGAGTTAGTGCGGTGGTTGCGGTTAAGGTGGAGCCAATAACGCCGGGATAAGGTGGAGCCAATAACGCTGGGATAGCAACTTGTACACCGAGTGCTACCCATAGGATCGTGGTCGCACATGAGACTCGAGGAGGAGGTGTACTTCGAAATGTTGCAAACCGGTGGATGGATTGTAGGATGTGTGATAATTCGCGCCAAGGTAGAGATTGTTGGGAAAATGTTGGCTTGAATAGTTCCACATCAAGTAAGGAAGAGTTGTCACAAAGGTTTATAAGGAAATGGTTCACTCCCTAATAGTAACGAGGCCTTTTAAGATAAAAATTCCACACCCATGGTCCGAATGGTAGGCCCAAGTTGCGGTGTTTAAGTTTGAGACAATATCGTTGCTATGTATAGTGCACCTAGGTGTGCGCCAACAAGAAGTAGAAAAGCTTCTAACCGTGTCTTACGAATATTTCTTCACCAAAGGCCTGCTCCTTGATGGAAAACATGGGACCCTGGTGCACCATCTGGATCAGGCTTGAAGTTGCTGAAATTTTATTTGTTTTATTTTATTTTACTATTCAGTGTTGGAGTGTGATTGAAATGTATTATATATTATCTTTAAATGACAAGCTTATGAAATTCCTATTGTCGTAATATTGGAGCTGATGAAGTAGTAGATATACTTGGTGCACTTGAACATACTGCTACTACTATACTACTGCTTTTGATTAAAAACAATTTATGGGTAAACTTTCAATCTAATAACTAATTAAGATGTAGAGTCTGGTTGACTAATTAACAGCTAGTTTACCATTCTTACTTTGGAAGAATGCATGCATGCAAATCATCATGTAGTAGCTGGTAGACACATGCACCGCAAGCCGCCCAAGCTGTATATATATATATATTGGAAAATTATGAGCAAACCAGCAGTCTCCGAAAGAAGCTTGAGGTCAAAGTGGTAAATTTGACCATCGCTGGGCAGGTTTGATGCATGCATGCAGCCTTACCGCCCTTCTAAATTGAACACTTGACACTTCAATTATGGCAACAAACTCAATGGGAGAAAAATAACGAATTACCAACAGCTTATAAAATGGGAACAACTTCATACTTTGAAACACACCAACCAACTTATCTTTTCTCACAGAATTGCTACAAAGCCATATAAAATACAATACTTGTTGTAGATGTCAGTTTCTCACAAGATTTCCAAATCCGCAACAGCAACGTTAGCTACCATTCTAATTTGTTCTCACTGTATATCATGCCAGACACAAAAGGCTAAACCCCATGCTTAAAAATATACAGAGGTAAAAATCTAAACCCCATGCTGTAGTAAAATTAGTCCAAATTTGCATTTAGGGTTAGGGTGCAGGGTATGTTTGATTTCTACGAAAATTTGTCATGGAAATTTTTCAAAAATAAAAACTAGGAGAGGAAGTGGAAAAAAAAAAAAAATTTCTCCATCTTCATTTTCTGCAAAACTTTTCTTAGCACCCCCCTTAAAATAGTATTTTTCACAATAGTGTAACAAATCAAGAGGATGGTGACCATCATAAAATGCATGTTCTTCCTTCTCTCTTCCTCTCTCTCATCACTTTTGGCAAATTTTCTTAGAAAAAATTTGCTCTTGTATAAAAAAAACAATGTATTTTTTTTTCATAGTATACAAAAAATTATCATTGTTTGAATTGAACACTAATTTTCGTAGCCATGTTTCGTAACCATAGATATTTGACAGCAAACATAGTGAGCAGGATTAGAGGTTTGTAGTTCAAGAAGTGCTTGTGCTGCTTTCTCTGCCAACTCAATCTTCCCATGGATACGACACGCACCCATGAATGCACCCCATCAACTTTCTTGACTGTCATTCCCTCAATTAATTCTACGGCTTCATCAAGTTTACCAGCACAACCAAAAAGGTCAAACAAGTATATATAGTGCTTAACATCTGGTCTCACAAAGTAGTCTTTCCACATGAAACTAAAGAATTGGCGACCTTCATCAACCAAACCTGCATGACTACAGGCGTATAACAAAGATACAAAGGTAATCCGATTTGGTAATATCCCACTTTGTAGCATCACAAGGAACAATTCAAGAGCTTCCTTGCCACGCCCATGATACCCATAAACTGCAATCATTGCACTCCATGATATAACATTCTTTTCCTTCATCCCATCGAAAACCTTCCTAGCCATATCAAGACTCCCATACTTTGCATACAAATCAATCACTGCAGTTCCCAAAATAACATCAAGGGAAAATCTCTTCCTCAATATATACTCATGAATGAACTTAGCCTTATGCATGGCCCCTAATTTTGCACATGCAAATGCAGCAGTGACCATTGCTACCTTGTCAAGAAAAATACCTTCCTCCATCATCCGTTCAAACAAAACCATCTACTCGGCAGCATTCCCAGACCATTCTACCCATTTCAACTCTACAAGCCCTTAATTACCCGACTGAATAACTTCTCTAAAAGTTCTTAAACAAATCTTATAATCCCCTACCTTGGCAAACCCACCAACCATTGCACTCCAAGAGAAATTATCTCTCTCGCCCATATTATCAAACACTGAGTAGGTGTCATCCGACGCCTTGTGTTGGGTGTAAGTGTGGAGGATTTTGTTTGCAACAAAGAATTTATGTGTCAGTCCAGTCACAGACTCACAGTTGCTTTTGCATGGATTTGCTTGATTTGTGAGAAGGTTTGGCAATTGAGTAAAGCAGAGAGGTAGAACTTAGGGTCGAATGAGGTGGAGAAATGGGGTTCGGGAGATTGGATTCGTTGGATATCGAGATCAAATAAGGGTTGTTGTTCATGATTTTGTCCGAGGGGTTCTGCGATCTCTACAGTTGATAAAAATGATCGGAAGTGTGGATGTTTGAAGACAGAGAAGGTTAGATTTGTTTTTCATACGATGTTGAAGAAGAATAAGCAGTTGATGAGACAGATTAGATGGTGGGAAGATCCTCCTCCTATGGCTTCTTCTTCGGTGGTCGTCGTGGTGGTGAGAGGAGAAATCGCCATCGATTTTCATACGTGTTGAAGAAGAAGAAGAAGCAGTTGATGATACTCGGTGGGTTATCCTCTGCATCCACAATGGTTAATGATGTCAATGTCCACATCAACATGGTGACTAAACCTGTTTGCCTAGTCCAACTCATCACAAATAAGGATGGGCACAAGTGGATGCAAGCTATTGAGGAACAAATGGAGTCGCTTCAAAGAAAACAAGACACGGGATTTGGTTCCAGCACTCGAGGAAGAAGCCAATTGCTGCAAATGTGTTTACATGAAAAAGGAAGCTCAAAATGACAAAAAGGGTGAACGCTTCAAGGGGTATTCATAGAGGGAATGTATTGACTACAATGAGGTTTTCTCTCCAGTGGTTAGGTATACTTTGATCAAAGTATTATTGGCTATGGGTGCAGAGTTTGATTTAGAACTAGAGCAGATGGATGTAAAAACATTACAAAGTTTGATTTAGAACTAGAGCAGATGGATGTAAAAACAATTTTCCTTCATGGGGAATTAGAGGAGACCACTTACATGGAGCAGTTAGAAGCTTCAAGGTAGAAGGTAAGGAAGAATATGTGTTCAAATTGAAGAAGTCACTTTATGGGTTGAAGTAGTCTCCATGACATTGGTATAAAAGGTTTGATTAATTCCTGGTGCGGATTGGCTACACATGATGTGAGTATGATATTTGTGTTTATGTTCATTGTTTTTTATGATGACTTATTTGTCGTGTCATTGCTATATGTGGATGATATGTTGATTGTTGCGAAAAGGTCATCTCGTGTAGATGAGTTGTTCTTGTTACACGAGGAGTTTGATATGAAGGATTTTGGTGCTACAAAGAAGATCCTTGGTAGTGAAATAAGGAGGGACATGTGTATAAGCAAATTCACAACAGAGGTACATTGAAAATGTGCTAGAGAGGTTTAACATGCAAGTTGCAAAATCTGTGTCGACGCCTCTAGCATGTCATTTCAAGTTGTCTAAACAACAAGAGCCTACTACCGAACAGGATATTAAGGAAATATGTTGGGTTCCTCAAGCAAATGCGGTTGGATATTTGATATATGCCATGGTTTGTACTAGGCCGGATTTGGCTCATGCAGAGATCATGGTGAGCAGGTATATTGCAAATCCAATGAGAGAGCATTGAACTGCTATTAAATGGGTTATGCATTATTTCCGTGGTACAAAAAATTTGGGAATTCAATATCAGAAGATTCGGGGTGGTTGTATGATTATAGGGTATGTGGACTCAAATTATGCAGATGATAGGATGTTAGAATATGTAGGGCTTGTACTCAACATAGCCAAGCCCAAGTTCAAGATTGATTCAGCTTTACAAGAATAGAAAAGTCAGAATAGTTCAAGAAGTAAAGTCGGAATAAGAATTTATTTTGTATAACAAGTTTTAAGTTTCATATTTCCACAAGGTTAGGTAGAAGTTAGCTTCTATAAGGTTGTATCAAATCAAGGAAAACAACAACAATAACAAACAATAATACAATTCTCAAATTATTTTCTTTACATGGTATCAAAATAACTTTCTTTGGTGAACTAAGACTCCAGGGACTCAAGCTTTTCCCCGTCTTTGACGACTACGCACTTTGATCATAAACGCAAGAGGCGGGGAAGGGAAATCGCACTCTGCAACAACTTCACGCAGATCGCCAACACAACTTTTGTCCCTTCAACCTTCAACTCTCTTCATGCATGTATCCACTTCTTCATCTTCTCATCTAGGGACCTCCACTCAATCTTCTGCACTTCCTCAATACTCAACTTCTCAATCCCACGAATCGACAAACACTCATCCAGAACATCGCAGCCAACACTACTATAAACTTGACAACAACAAAGAACCTAACAGAGAGGACCTCTCGTCACCGACCAGATGCAGCAACATCGATTGTCATCGAGAAGCACTAGCCACGACAACAACAAAGCCTTTTCGCAACTCCATCGAGAGATCATCTTGCAGACACGCAGCCACAGATTCACACCACAGACCAAGAACTTGCGCTCCTCTCATCTCACTTCACTCTTAAGACGCTGCAACAAAGAGTGTCGTAGCTCGATCATAGAAGGAGATCAACGAAGAAGACGACTGTATAAGAAAGGAAAAGAATGTTTCTTTTTGAATTTCCCACTATTTGCACCCCTAGTCCTTTACTTGTACCATCACACAAGCTGAAAACAATTATAAAAAAAATACCAACACCAATGTTGAGCAATATTAACATTTGTGCTGAGCAATTTTTTCAGCTTTTGCGCTAAGTGGGAGTCATGCTGACTCGAGTCGAACCATTAGTCGTTCACTCAACAGTCTTGATTTCTTGAGTCATGCTAACTCGAGTCGAACCATTAGCCGTTCACTCGGTAGTCATGACTTCTTCATACTAGAATTATCCAAAAAAAAATTCTGAATTTTTTTCCCAGAAGCACCAGAATTCAACAATCATGCTTACTCGAGTCGAACCATAAGCAGCTTCACTCGACAGTCATGATTTCTTCACCAAATTGGACTTCAAAGTTTCCTCCAAGCTGCACATTTCATCTGCGTCTACATGTCCAGCTTGCGGGGGCGTGTTAGAATATGTAGGCTTGCACTCAACATAGCCAAGCCCAAATCCAAGATTGATTCACCTCTACAAGAAGGAAAGTACAAGAATAGGAAAATCAGAATAGTTAAAGAATTAAAGTCAAAATAGAAAAGTCAAAATAAGACTCTATTTTGTAGATGAAGTTTTAAGTTTCTTGTTTTCACAAAGTTAGATAGAGTTAGCTTATATAAGCTTGTATTCAGTCAAGGAACACAACAACAATAACAAACAATAATACAATTATCCAATTATTTTCTTTACATAGGAGGTCTACTACAGACTATATGTTTGCATTAGCCAGGGGACCTATTAGTTAGTGATCGGGGCTACAACAGTTATAGCATTGTCCACTATGGATGTTGAATGACAAGCTTATGAAATTCCTATTGTCGTAATATTGGAGCTGATGAAGTGGTAGATATACTTGGTGCACTTTTTTTTTTTTTGGAAGGCAAGCCGGTGTTTGATAGGATCCGTAACCTATCCCCCGAGGTGCCGCCTATAGGCCAACATCACCCCGAAAGAAATAATGCCGCCGGAGGGTCTCGAAGCAAGGACCTGGGGATAAATCCCACAAGGCCTTAACCACTCGACCATAACTCCTTTGGCTATACTTGGTGCACTTGAACATACTGCTACTACTATACTACTGCTTTTGATTAAAAACAATTTATGGGTAAACTTTCAATCTAATAACTAATTAAGATATAGAGTTTGGAAGGATGCATGCATGCAAATCATTATGTAGTAGCTGGTAGATAAATCAGCACGGTTAACACATGCACCGCAAGCCGCCCAAGCTGTATATATTGGAAAATTATGAGCAAACCAGCAGTCTCCTAAAGAAGCTTGAGGTCAAAGTGGTAAATTTGACCATCGCTGGGCAGGTTTGATGCATGCATGCAGCCTTACCGCCCTTCTAAATTGAACACTTGACACTTCAATTATGGCAACAAACTCAATGGGAGAAAAATAACGAAGTACCAACAGCTTATAAAATGGGAACAACTTCATACTTTGAAACACACCAACCAACTTATCTTTTCCTAATTATATTCTCTTATCATATCAGTGTGCAGCTCAAGTTTCAGTGAACTAGCTACCATGAGTTCATCAAAAGTTTCCCTCACAAGCACTGTTATTGGCACCATTTTGATCTTGTTAGTTTTGGTATCAAATGTGCCATGTGAAGCCACACTATCACCAACCTTCTATGACAAAAGGTGTCCCAATGCACTCGCTACCATCCGCACTGCGGTTAGGACTGCCATCTCGCGAGAGCGTCGAATGGCAGCATCCCTTATTCGCCTTCATTTCCATGACTGCTTTGTTAAGGTATACGCAACTAATATGCTTATGCACATTTAATGGTGTGTACTAGGATAGTTTTTCTTCAGTAGCAAAATAAATGAAGAAAAACCCCTTTAAATACATGGGTGGAAATACAACCCTTTCCAGTACATAGGTAATCCAGAATTGTGCATATATATGTGGGTGTGGATTTTATTTTTGATCTATCGATCGAAGACTTCTCGTAAAACACATTGTAAAGCACTACGTACAATACATTATAGAGAACCTTTATAATGGATCATTCATTTAGTTCTGCTTATTTGCCGCTTAACACTAACGGATTCTACGGTTGCAGGGTTGTGATGCCTCTGTCTTGCTTGACGAGGGTCCTCGAATTTTAAGTGAGAAGACAGCTCTTCCAAATTTTGGATCGTTGAGAGGCTTTGAAGTCATTGATACAGTGAAGTCTCGAGTTGAGAAAATCTGTCCTGGGGTGGTATCTTGTGCTGATATCCTCACCATTGTGGCCAGAGATGCTTCTGCTAGTGTGAGTATAAGATCACTATATGCCACTACAATAACAATTAGTAGACACACAAGTACATTTGCTAAAGTTTTCTTAATCCAAAATTAACAGGTTGGAGGGCCATCATGGGTGGTAAAGCTTGGAAGAAGAGACTCAACTTCAGCTAGTAGATCCCAAGCAGAATCACACCTTCCACGTGCTTCAGATAATATAGACCAACTTCTTGCAAATTTTCGACGCAAAGGACTCAGTGAGAAAGATATGGTAGCACTCTCAGGTGCACACACAATAGGCCAAGCCACATGTGTGACATTCCGTGATAGATTATACAACAACGGTACAAGCATTGATGCTGGCTTTCGAATCACCCGCAGACGGAGTTGTCCTGCAAATGGTGGGGATGGAAATCCGGCTTCTCTTGATTTGGTGACTCCAACGACCTTTGATAATAACTACTTCAAAAATCTAGTTCAAAGAAAAGGTCTTCTTAATTCAGATCAAATTCTATTTAATGGAGGATCAACCGATGCATTGGTTATTGAATATAGCAGAAATCGTGCTGCTTTCTATGCGGATTTCTCAGCTGCCATGATAAAGATGGGAGATATTGAGACTCTTACTGGCTCTTCTGGCCAGATTAGGAGGGTGTGCAGAGTTCCCAACTGATCATGTGTCATGCATTTTGTCGTAAAAGTATCACATTCTTTCATAGTTACACAATTTTCTTGTGTTTTTGTCTACTATTTGGTTCTTAAAATTGGATCATGTACTTTGTTTTGTGTTCATCCTCAAAGGCAAAAAGGCCACGTGGGTTATGTTATTCTTTGTTCTTTGTCAAAGTGTATGTGATAATAACGGATTTTAATTTATTTCCTATATTTTCTCCTGACTTCATTAAAAATTTTCATGTTTCACATTTCTATCATGGAAGTTGCTAAGCAACAGAGGCTCTATGACCCAAATAGGATATGAAATTCGAAATCATCCAAGAAAAGAAAAAAAAATCCACACGTAACTGTAAAGGAACCAAAAAATTAATTATTATCTAACAAAATAACAAAACAAAAGAACTGATTTTGTGAGAATGATGTTATGCTTTTCTCATTGCTATTCTGCTGTTTATATACAAGCTAATCATCCAATATTAGGCAACTCCTAACCACCCTAATAATCTGCTACTTCCTTAAAGATGTTATACAATATTGACCCAATAAGCAACCTTCTTAAAGACAATATCACAAGAGAATATTCTCAATATTGACCCAATACAATATGTTATACAATATCGACCCAATACAGTATTCACATGATCAAGAGAATACTCTCAATAGCATAATCAAGAGAATATTCTCAATAGCATAATCAAGAGAATATTCACAATATCACAATACCCCCCTCAAGTTGGTGCATGGAGATCTCGTATGCTCAACTTGCGAAGTAGATACTCATATTGTCGTTTGCCCAACACTTTTGTGAAAATGTCAGCGAGTTGCGCATTGGACGGGACAAAGGTGTGATTGATATTTCCGGCAACAATGTCATCACGGACAAAGTGACAATCGACCTCAATATGTTTTGTCCGTTCATGAAACACGGGATTTTGATATATATGGAGAGCCGCCTGACTATCACAATGAAGAGACATAGGTCGTGTATGGGGCATCCCGAGTCTAACTAAAATAGTTTTTAGCCATTTCAACTCACATGTAGTCATAGCCATAGACCGGTATTCCGCCTCTGCGGAGGAACGTGATATTGTATGTTGCTTCTTCGTCTTCCAAGATACTGGCGAGTCCCCAAGAAACACCAACCAACTAGTGAGGGACCGCCTAGTCAAAGGGCATCTGGCCCAGTCAACGTCACACCACCCATGTAACTGCATATCACACTTACTACTCAAATGTATACCTTGACCCGGATTACCTTTCAAGTACCGGACCACCCGTAAAGCAGCTTCCCAGTGGTCTGCCCGAGGACGCTGCATAAATTGAGATAAAACATGAACACTATAAGATAATTCGGGTCGAGTAAAACACAAATAAATTAGCCGCCCCACCAAGCGACGGTAAGGCTCCGGATCAGCGAGCTCTTGACTCGTGGACAAGGCGAGTCGATGATTCTGTTCCAATGACACCACCGCGGGCCTTGCCCCTAGCAATCCGGCCTCAGAAATGATGTCAAGCACTTGACAAAGTACAAACCCATCTGGTCCGCGTGCCACTTCGACTCCCAAGAAATACTTTAAAGGACCCAGATCTTTCATGTGGAAACAAGCACTGAGGTAATCCTTGAATTTATGTATATCAACTGGATGACTCCCAGAGATGATAAGATCGTCGACATAAACAAGAACACTATGATCAAGAAAATATTCTCAATAGCATAATCAAGAGAATATTCACAATATCACAATACCCCCCCTCAAGTTGGTGCATAGAAATCTCGTATGCCCAACTTGCGAAGTAGATATTGTCGTTTGCCCAACGCTTTTGTGAAAATGTCAGCGAGTTGCGCATTGGACGGGACAAAGGTGTGATTGATATTTCCGGCAACAAAAAATCCACACGTAACTGTCAAGGAACCAAAAAAGTAATTATCATATGATAAGAGAAACTTTACAGTAAACCGGAAGTTTCTGTTTACTGAAAAAGGATGACATTTAACTAAACAATGTTGTCGCGAAACACCATGTCAACTGTCTGACCATTACAACATCGATGGCGTGACTAATTTGGTTGGTAAGAGATGCATTTTTTAATTGTGGTGTTGATCAATCAAAAAGAGGATAACATGTTGAACTGGTTTATTATATTGGCTCCATAACTAAACAGAACAGTTCACTAATCTGTAATTAGAGACATGCAGTTTGTAACATAAAGTTGATTGAAAATTTATTTCGCCAAGTATACAATATGAGACATGCATGTCCCATATTATTGTTATATTCCAAAAGAATAGAAAATCACCAAAGAATCAAATAACAACAGTGTCAAACCCTCCCTAACTAAAAACATATCATGGTTATGCAGGTTTTTTGTATGAATGATCAATTGGGAACACTGCACAACCTCCTAATCTGGCCAGAGGAGCCAGTAAGAGGACTAATATCTCCCATCTTAATCATGGCAGCAGCAAAATCGGAGTAGAAAGCAACACGGTTTCTGCTATACTCTGTAACCAATGCATCAGTTGATCCTCCATTGAATAGAACTTGATCTGAATTGAGAAGACCTTTTCTTTGAACCAAATTCCTGAAGTAGTTATTATCAAAGGAATTTGGAGTCACCAAGTCTAGAGGAGCCAAGTTTCCATCACCACCAGTGGCAGGACAACCATGTCTCCTAGTGCTCCTAAACCCAGCATCAATGTTGGTATCATTGCTGTATATTCTACCGCGGAAAGTCACGCATGTGGCTTGGCCTATTGTATGTGCACCTGAGAGTGCCACCATATCTCTGTCGTTGAGTCCTTTGCGCCTGAAGTTTGCAAGAAGTTGGTCTAGATTATTAAAGGCAAGTGGGAGGTCTGCCCTGCTTGGGCTCTATTAGCTGAAGTTGAGTCTCTTCTTCCAAGCTTTACTTGCCATGATGGTCCTCCAACCTATATTCAAAAACCATTTTATTAGGAATTAATAATTAAAAAATAAAATAAAATAAAAATCAAAGTCAATATAATATGGCATGCAACAATACCAA
This sequence comes from Berberis vulgaris, assembly GCA_963556465.1. Classification (NCBI taxonomy): domain Eukaryota; kingdom Viridiplantae; phylum Streptophyta; class Magnoliopsida; order Ranunculales; family Berberidaceae; genus Berberis; species Berberis vulgaris. The sequence goes on from OY747137.1 coordinate 4,470,464, forward strand.
TAACATTGGTGTCATGTATATATATTGTTAATAAAAATACTCGAACACACGCCCGAACCTAATTGGTACTTGCAAGTAAAAGTAAGAGTCTAGCAATCAGTAACAGTAAATAGACAAGATATACGTGGTTCGGCAATGTGCCTACATCCACGGGACAACGACGAGCTTCTTTATTATGAAAGAGTAATCTGAGAAGTACAAACTCTTGAGAACAGTTTCCAGTTCTCTCAACTCTCAATCTGAAAGTAATCCGTTATACTCACGGATTGTACCGTTCTTCCCTACACTTTCGATACAAAGAAAAATCAGCAGATTCTCCTCAGTTTTCTGCCTTGGTAATACTCAAACCTTACCTTGAAAACTGTGATCAATGGCTGCGAATAAACTCCTATTTTCTGTCGATAAAAAACAGCCCCAATATTCTGTTTTCTCTCGATAAAAAACAGCCCCAATACTCTGTAAATACTCTGTTTTCTGTTGATAAAAAACAGCCCTAATACCCTGTTTTCTGCCTCAGAAAATACGATACTTTAATCCCTGGAATAGGCTGATATTTATAGCAATCGTTGCTTCCTATTTCGAGTCCTAATAGGACCTGAAAACCCGTCTGTGTCCGTGTTTGAATACAAAAGAAAACCTGTACGCCTGATCCGTATCTGACTTCTGAATAAGAATAGAAATCCCTATAGAATAGGGATCCTATTTTATAAGATCTGTATTCTGTCACATATATAGCAATCCTATTCCGTTTCAAACTCTACGAATTGAAACTGTGAGCCACGAAATCCCACAATCTCCACCTTGGCGAACAATTTCAGGACACACCTCCATCAGCTCCATCAGCTCATACATCTCCACCTTGGCATGAAATCCCCAGCCAAGGTAACCTGCTCGTCGTCGTCCACCCCTAAGGGCCATGCCCCCGTGGGGCATCAACACTGAGAGAGTCTGATCAAGTTGAGACAGTGCTCCAACTTGACCCCGGGTACTACCTTCGTCAACATATCAGCTGCATTCTCCTTTGTATCAACTTTCTCTAGTATCACGACTTTGTCCTCGATGATATCTCTGATAAAGTGAAACCTGACATCAATATGCTTGGTCCTCGCATGATGAACCTGATTCTTTGCCAAATGGATGACACTCTGACTATCACAAAGAACTGTAATATCCCTCTGAGTAACACCCAAATCTTTAACCATACCTCGAAGCCATATAGCCTCTTTCACTGCCTCTGTCACTGCCATATACTCTGCCTCTGTAGTAGATAGCGCAACAACTGACTGTAACATGGACCGCCAAGATATAGGACCCCCTGCCAATTTAAAACAGTAACTTGTAGTAGACCGACGCCTGTCCAAATCTGCTGCATAATCTGAGTCAACATAACCTGTCACAGCTGAAACCGACGATCTCTCATAAACCAAACCGACATCCAACGTGCCTCGAAGATACCTCAAAATCCACTTGACTGCCTGCCAATGGGTTTTGCCTGGATTAGCCATGTACCGACTAACCAAACTCACTGCGTGTGCAATGTCGGAACTTGTGCAAATCATGGCATACATCAAGCTGCCAACCGCACTAGCATAAGGAACCTGTGACATGTATTCCTTCTCTGCTACAGTAATAGGTGACTGCAAACCAGAGAGCCTGAAGTGAGCTGCCAAGGGAGTACTGACCGACTTGGCTCTATCCATGCCAAATCTACTGACTACCTTCTCAAGATATTGCCTCTGCGACAAAGACAATCTACCAAGCTTCCTGTCCCTCACTATCTCCATCCCGAGTATCCTCTTCGCTGGACCCAAATCCTTCATCTCAAATTCATTGCTCAACTGAACCTTTAGCAGCTCTATTTCACGCTTACTCCTAGCAGCAATAAGCATATCATCCACGTAAAGCAATAAATAGATGTAGGAACCATCTCGAAGCCTCCTGAAATAAACATAATGATCATACTGACTTCGTGTGTACTTTTGCTTCAACATAAAAGTATCAAACCTCAAGTACCACTGACGAGAAGACTGTTTCAACTCGTATAAAGACTTTTTTAGTTTGCATACCCTGTTTTCCTTTCCAGCAATAGCATATCCATCTGGCTGAACCGTGTAAATATCCTCTTCCAAATCACCGTGCAAGAAAGCAGTCTTTACATCTAGTTGCTCAAGCTCTAAGTCATATTGCGCCACCATAGCTAATAGGACACGGATAGAAGTGTGCTTAACCACCGGAGAGAAAACCTCGTTATAATCCACACCTTCTGTTTGTGCAAATCCTTTTGCTACCAATCTTGCCTTGAATCTTACACCTGCAGAATTCCCTTTGGAATCTGGAATGCCGTCTTTCAGAGTGTACACCCACTTGCATCCTATCGCCCGTTTCCCCTTTGGAAGTGTCACCAGCTCCCATGTATGATTTTTGTGAAGAGACTGTATCTCCGCATCCATAGCCACCTTCCACTCATCCATATGCGAGCTTTTACAAGCTTGCTTATACGTAGTAGGTGCATCATCATACTCCCCGAAAACTGAAAAAGCATAGGCTGCCATTTCCTCAAATCCATATCTGATGGGTGCTCTAGTATTCCGACGCTCTCTCTGTCCTGCCAAAGACGACTGAGAAACATGCTGCTCATGCTCATGTTGTACCTGTGGCTCCTCAACAGGAACCTCCTCATCTGCAATAACCTCTGGATCACCCTGTACTGTATCATGAATCTCATCATCATTATCATGACCTGAATCCGAAAAACTGTCCTGTGTACCAGACCTAGGAGCTCCAAACTCCACCTGCAGAAAATCATCCTCATCATCAAAGCTATCACCTCTCCATACCGGAGATCCATCCTTGCATCTCTCACACTTAGGCCTTAAGAGTGCCTCCTCATGGAACTTTACGTCTCTAGAAATCTCCCACTTGCCCGTTTCAGAGCACCACAATTTGTAGCCTTTGACTGAACCTGGATAACCAAGGAATATAGCCTTCCTTGCCCTTATCCCCAGCTTATCATCCTTCACATGAAAATAAGCAGGACAACCAAAAACTTTCAGATGTGAATAATCCGTAGAAGTGCCAGACCATACCTCCATAGGAGTCTTGAACTCAATCGCTGATGATGGAGACCTGTTTATGAGATAACACGCCGTAGATACGGCTTCAGCCCACCATATCTTGCCTAATCCTGCATTAGACAACATGCACCGTGCTCTCTCTAGAAGTGTGCGGTTCATCCTTTCCGCCACTCCGTTCTGTTGTGGTGTCTTCTTCACTGTGAAATGCCTGCGAATGCCATGCTCCTGACAATACTCCTTCAAGGGGTCTTCAGTGTACTCTCCACCATTGTCGGATCTTACCACCTTGATAACTCTGTCAGTCTGCTTTTCTACCATCGCCCTCCATTTCTTGAAGGTGTCAGTGACTTCATTCTTTCTTTTCATGGTGTAAATCCATACTCTCCGGCTGAAGTCATCAACAAAACTGACGAACCACCTAGAACCACGTTTGGACACTGTCCTGGATGGGCCCCAAACATCCGTGTGAATGTAATCCACAATACCCGCAGTAGTATGCTCCGCTGAACCAAAACTAACTCGAGTCTGCTTCCCGAAGATGTAGTGCTCACAAAAGTCCAACTTCCCAAGCTTTTCACTGCCAAGCAAGGCTCGCTTGCTCAATGCCTTCAACCCTGCCTCACCCACATGCCCTAAGCGCATGTGCCATAACTGAGTCTGGGCTACGCTCTTCTCATCAAGAACCTCTAAGACTATAGCTCCACCTTCAACTGCGTCTCCTTGAAGATAATACAGATTTCCATGTCTAACTGACGTAAGCATTACCCTGTCACCATTGTAGACACAACACATGCCATTCTCACCAACAAATTTGAAGCCCTGAGCCTCAAGCGCACCAAGAGAAATCAGACCTTTCGAAAGGTCCGGTACATGACGAACCTCTATAAGCTTCCTAACTGAACCATCTGCCAAACTGAAATGAACTGTGCCAACACCCCTAGTCTTGCATACTCTGGAGTCTCCCATATAAACTGATCCACCCTTCACCTCACGGTAACTAGTAAACCACTCTCTAATAGGACACATATGAAAAGACGCACCGGTATCAAGCACCCATCCTCCATACAAATGATCACCATTATTTGCCATAAGAGCCTCTGCTAGATCTCCTGTAATCCTGATATCCACATCATCATGTATAGATCCAACCAGATTCGACTCGCCATTTTTCTCTTCCCTGTTGCCATTATCCTTCCTAGTAGGACAATCCCTTTTGAAATGACCCTTCTTGTGACAAGTATAACACTCAACCTTTGACATGTCTCTTCCGCGAGACTGTGAGCGGCCTCTATTCTTCCGACCATTGCCTTGCCTGTTATTGCCCCTGTTATTACCCTGATTCCGGCCTCTGACCATAAGACCATGAACTTGTGCATCATCAGCCATATCCTTCTTGTGAGCAGCTTTCGTAAGCACCACAGAAACCACATCTGTATAAACTAAACTTTCTGTCTTATTGGTGACCAACGTGTCGACCAATACTTCCCACTCAGGTAATAAAGAAGTCAATAACAACAAAGATTTGACGTTATCATCATAGTTTGCACCTAAACCGATGCAATCTGAAAATAAACACTCAAATTCAGTAACATGATCGGTCATGAGTTTACCTGGTTCAATCTTGAACGTGAAGAGCTTTTTCTGAAGGTATAGTAAACTCATCTGATCCTTCCTGAGGTAGGTATTCATCAACTTATCCCAAATTGACTTCGTCGTCTTTTCATCACGGTAGTTATACGCAACTCCCGTATCGAGACATAGCCGGATAGTACTACATACCTTCCTATCCATTGCCTTGAACTTATCTGCATCCCAACCAGTTGGTTTCACATCTGGTTCACCTTCTATCGTGTCTGCCAGATCATTGTTAATCAGTATATCCATCACCGTTGTCTGCCAACTGCTAAAATTGTTCCTTCCATTGAATCGAATAACATCGAATCCATGAACCTTTGCGTAGACTTCACCTTTCCTTTCTGACATATCGTCAAACCTTGTAGACACCAACCCTGGAGCTCTGATACCACTTGTTAATAAAAATACTCGAACACACGCCCGAACCTAATTGGTACTTGCAAGAAAAAGTAAGAGTCTAGCAATCAGTAACAGTAAATAGACAAGATATACGTGGTTCGGCAATGTGCCTACATCCACGGGACAACGACGAGCTTCTTTATTATGAAAGAGTAATCTGAGAAGTACAAACTCTTGAGAACAGTTTCCAGTTCTCTCAACTCTCAATCTGAAAGTAATCCGTTATACTTACGGATTGTACCGTTCTTCCCTACACTTTCGATACAAAGAAAAATCAGCAGATTCTCCTCAGTTTTCTGCCTTGGTAATACTCAAACCTTACCTTGAAAACTGTGATCAATGGCTGCAAATAAACTCCTATTTTCTGTCGATAAAAAACAGCCCCAATATTCTGTTTTCTCTCGATAAAAAACAGCCCCAATACTCTGTAAATACTTTGTTTTCTGTTGATAAAAAAACAGCCCTAATACCCTGTTTTCTGCCTCAGAAAATACGATACTTTAATCCCTAGAATAGGCTGATATTTATAGCAATCGTTGCTTCCTATTTCGAGTCCTAATAGGACCTGAAAACCCGTCTGTGTCCGTGTTTGAAAACAAAAGAAAACCTGTACGCCTGATCCGTATCTGACTTCTGAATAAGAATAGAAATCCCTGTAGAATAGGGATCCTATTTTATAAGATCTGTATTCTGTCACATATATAGCAATCCTATTCCGTTTCAAACTATACGGATTGAAACTGTGAGCCACGAAATCCCACATATACTACTCACATAAGCAGAAGCATCTCTTGCGGCAATGGCAAGGATATCAGCGCAAGATACCACCCCAGGGCAAACGCTATCAACTCGAGATTTCACGGTATCAATGACTTCAAAGCCTCTCAGTGATTGCAAATTCTGTAGTGCTGACTTCTCACTTAAAATGGAAGGACCCTCATTAAGCAAGACTGATGCATCACATCCCTGCAATATAAGTGAAAGATCAAATTTTAAGCTTGAGCAACAATACATTATTAATTTTGTTGGTCATCATCAGTTTGATATGTGTCTTGAACATTAGTTACCTGAACAAAGCAGTCGTGGAAATGGAGACGAATGAGAGATCCAGCCATCTGACGCTCACGAGAGATGGCAGCCCTAATTGCATTCTGGATGGTGATGAGTGCATTAGGACATGTTCTATCATAGAACGTAGACGATAGTTGTGCTTCGCATGGCACATTTATTGCCAATAACAAGCTGATCAAAATGGTGAATGCAACATCTGATGTTAAGGAACCCATTGATAATGATTCACTCGCTAAGCAAATAATTAATTGTCAAACTCAAAACTTAATTACTGAAAGATGAACAAAGAATGAGAGGTACTTCTGAAAGCACAATCTACTCTCCATTTTATAGGCACAGTTTCATTAATAGGGAATGGGGAGTAGTTACATTCAACGCGGTTTAAAATGTCAAAATATCAAAATCAAAAATCAATCTAGAGGTGCTAAACAGTAGAGCAGCTATGCTATGACCCATTCTTAAAATTTGACATCCAAAAGTTGGATCAAACCTATCTACTATGCAATATTGAAAGGTCAAATTTTCTGCATGCATGTTTTGCAGTTTCTTTCTCGCTATCTTTCCTCGCTCATTCCCTTGTCGTTTAGAAGGGTTGAATTAGGAATTCTAAACGTCGAGGGAATGGGCGAAGGAAAGAGAGCGAGGGCCCCCCTCGAGATGTGCACCATCGCTAATCTCAAGTTTGACCCAGGAGCACTCATGTTTGCTTCTTCCAAATCCTTAACCTTTTGGTGTTTAATATAAATATATCCTTAGATGGGAAAAAAAAATTTTGACCTGAGACATTTTCTTAGGGCTTGCGCTACGAGCATCCAGCAAACATGTGACACCCAATACATGATGTACTTAGAGCATGTTTTGCTCACAGATTTCCAAATCCGCAACAGCAACGTTAGCTACCATTCTAATTTGTTCTCACTGTATATCATGCCAGAGACAAAAGGCTAAACCCCATGCTTAAAAATATCCAGAGGTAAAAATCTAAACCCCATGATGTAGTAAAATTAGTCCAAATTTGCATTTAGGGTAAGGGTGCAGGGTATGTTTAATTTCTACGAAAATTTGTCATGGAATTTTCCAAAAATAAAAACTAGGAGAGGAAGTGGAAAAAAATAAATATATATTCTCCATCTTCATCCCCCCACACACACCCCCCCCCCCCCCCCCCCCCCCCCCCCCCCCCCCATATATTCTCCATCTTCATTTTCGGCAAAACTTTTCTTAGTAACCCCAACCCCCCCCCCCCCCCCCCCCCTAAAATAGTATTTTTCACAATTGTGTAACAAATCAAGAAGATGGTGACCATCATAAAATGCATGTTCTTCCTTCTCTCTTCCTCTCCCTCATCACTTTTGGCAAATTTTCTTGGAAAAAATTTGCTCTTGTATAAAAAAAACACTGTATTTTTTTTTCATAAGTATACAAAAAATTATCATTGTTTGAATTGAACACTAATGTTTCGTAACCATAGACATTTGACAGCAAACATAGTGACCAGGATTAGAGGTTTGCAGTTCAAGAAGTGCTTGTGCTGCTTTCTCTGCCGACTCAATCTTCCCATGGATACGACACGCACCCATGAATGCACCCATAACCCATCAACTTTCTTGACTATCATTCCCTCAATTAATTCTAAGGCTTCATCAAGTTTACCAGCACGACCAAAAAGGTCAAACAAGTATAGTGCTTAACATCTGGTCTCACAAAGTAGTCTTCCCACATGAAACTAAAGAATTGGCAACCTTCATCAACCAAACCTGCATGACTACAGGCGTATAACAAAGATACAAAGGTAATCCGATTTGGTAATATCCCACTTTGTAGAATCACAAGGAACAATTCGAGAGCTTCCTTGCCACGCCCATGATACCCATAAGCTGCAATCATTGCACTCCATTATATAACATTCTTTTCCTTCATCCCATCGAAAACCTTCCTAGCCATATCAAGACTCCCATAATTTGCATACAAATCAATCACCGCAGTTCCCAAAATAACATCAAGGGAAAATCTCTTCCTCAATATATACTCATGAATGACCTTAGCCTTATGCATGGCCCCTAATTTTGCACATGAAAATTCAGTAGTGACCATTGCTACCTTGTCAGGAAAAATACCTTCCTCCATCATCCGTTCAAACAAAACCATCTACTCGGCAGCATTCCCAGACCATTCTACCCATTTCAACTCTACAAGCCCTTAATTACCCGACCGAATAACTTCTCTAAAAGTTCTTAAACAACTCTTATAATCCCCTACCTTGGCAAACCCACCAACCATTGCACTCCAAGAGAAATTATCTCTCTCGCCCATATTATCAAACACTGAGTAGGTGTCATCCGACGCCTTGTGTTGGGTGTAAGTGTGGAGGATTTTGTTTGCAACAAAGAATTTATGTGTCATTCCAGTCACAATTGCTTTTGCATGGATTTGTTTGATTTGTGAGAAGGTTTGGCAATTGAGTAAAGCAGAGAGGTAGAACTTGGGGTCGAATGAGGTGGAGAAATGGGGTTCGGGAGATTGGATTAGTTGGATATCGAGATCAAATAAGGGTTGTTGTTCATGATTTTGTGTGAGGGGTTCTGCGATCTCTGCAGTTGATAGAAATGATCGGAAGTGTGGATGTTTGGAAACAGAGAAGGTTAGATTTGTTTTTCACACGATGCTGAAGAAGAATAAGCAGTTGATGAGACAAATTAGATGGTGGGAAGATCCTCCTCCTATGGCTTCTTCTTCGGTGGTCGTGGTGGTGGTGAGAGGAGAAATTGCATCGATTTTCATACATGCTGAAGAAGAAGAAGAAGAAGAAGCAGTTGATGATACTCGGTGGGTTATCCTCCGCATCCACAATGGTTAATGACGTGGATGTCCACATCAACATGGTTACTAAACCTGTTTGCCTAGTCCGACTCATCATAAATAAGGATGGGCACAAGTGGATGCAAGCTATTGAGGAGCAAATGGAGTCACTTCAAAGAAAACAAGACATGGGATTTGGTTCCAGCACTCGAGGAAGAAGCCAATAGCTGCAAATGTGTTTATATGAAAAAGGAAGCTCAAAATGACAAAAAGGGTGAACGGTTCAAAGCAAGACTAGTCGCCAAGGGGTATTCATAGAGGGAAGGTATTGACTACAATGAGGTTTTCTCTCCAGTGGTTAGGTATACTTTGATCAAAGTGTTATTGGCTATGGGTGTAGAGTTTGATTTAGAACTAGAGCAGATGGATGTAAAAACATTACAGAGTTTGATTTAGAACTAAAGCAGATGGATGTAAAAACAATTTTCCTTCATGGGGAATTAGAGGAAACCACTTACATGGAGCAGTTAGAAGCTTTCAAGGTAGAAGGTAAGGAAGAATATGTGTACAAATTGAAGAAGTCACTTTATGGGTTGAAGTAGTCTCCATGACAATGGTATAAAAGGTTTGATTAATTCCTGGTGCGGATTGGCTACACATGATGTGAGTATGATATTTGTGTTTATGTTCATTGTTTTTTATGATGACTTATTTGTCGTGTCATTACTATATGTGGATGATATGTTGATTGTTGCGAAAAGGTCATCTCGTGTAGATGAGTTGTTCTTGTTACACAGGAGTTTGATATGAAGGATTTTGGTGCTACAAAGAAGATCCTTGGTAGTGAAATAAGGAGAGACGTGAGTATAAGCAAATTCACAACAGAGGTACATTGAAAATGTGCTAGAGAGGTTTAACATGCAAGTTGCAAAATCGGTGTCGACGCCTCTAGCATGTCATTTCAAGTTGTCTAAACAACAAGAGCCTACTACCGAACAGGATATTAAGGAAATATGTTGGGTTCCTCAAGCAAATGCGGTTGGATATTTGATATATGCCATGGTTTGTACTAGGCCGGATTTGGCTCATGCAGAGATCATGGTGAGCAGGTATATTGCAAATCCAATGAGAGAGCATTGAACTGCTATTAAATGGGTTATGCATTATTTCCGTGGTACAACAAATTTGGGAATTCAATATCAGAAGATTATGGGTGGTTGTATGATTATAGGGTATGTGGACTCAAATTATGCAGATTATAGGATGTTAGAATATGTAGGGCTTGTACTCAACATAGCCAAGCCCAAGTCCAAGATTGATTTAGCTTTACAAGAATAGAAAAGTCAGAATAGTTCAAGAAGTAAAGTCAGAATAAGACTTTATTTTGTATAACAAGTTTTAAGTTTCCTGTTTCCACAAGGTTAGGTAGAAGTTAGCTTATATAAGCTTGTATCAAATCAAGGAAAACAACAACAATAACAAACAATAATACAATTATCAAATTATTTTCTTTACATGGTATCAAAACAACTTTCTTTGGTGAACTAAGACTCCAGGGACTCAAGCTTTTCCCCGTCTCTGACGACTACGCACTTTGATCATAAACGCAAGAGGCGGGGAAGGGAAATCGCACTCTGCAACAACTTCACACAGATCGCCAACACAACTTTTGTCCCTTCAACCTACAACTCTCTTCACGCATGTATCCACTTCTTCATCTTCTCATCCAGGGACCTCCACTCAATCTTCTGCACTTCCTCAATACTCAACTTCTCAATCCCACGAATCGACAAACACTTATCCAGAACATCGCAGCCAACACTACTATAAACTTGACAACAACAAAGAACCTAACAGAGAGAACCTCTCGTCACTGACCAGATGCAGCAGCATCGATTGTCATCGAGAAGCACTAGCCACGACAACAACAAAGCCTTCTTGCAACTCCATCGTGAGATCATCTTGCACACACGCAGCCACAGATTCATACCACAGACCAAGAACTTGCACTTCTCTCATCTCACTTCACTCTTCAGACGCTGCAACAGAGAGCGCCATAGCTTGATCACAGAAGGAGATCAACGAAGAAGACGACTGTATAAGAAAGGAAAAGAATGTTTCTTTTTGAATTTTCCACTATTTGCACCCATAGTCCTTTACTTGTACCACCACACAAGCTGAAAACAATTATAAAAAAAATACCAACACCAATGTTGAGCAATATTAACATTTGTGTTGAGCAATTTTTTCAGCTTTCGCGCTAAGTGGGTGTCATGCTGACTCGAGTCGAATCATTAGTCGTTCACTCAACAGTCGTGATTTATTGAGTCATACTAACTCGAGTCTAACCATTAGCCGTTCACTCGGTAGTCATGACTTCTTCAAACTGGAATTATCCAAAAAAAAATCTGAATTTTTTTTCCAGAAGCATCCAGAATTTGACAATCATGTTGACTCGAGTCGAACCATTAGCATTTTCACTCAACACTCATGATTTCTTCACCAAATTGGATTTCAAAGTTTCCTCCAAGCTGCACATTTCATCTGCGTCTACATGTCCAGCTTGCGGGGGCGTGTTAGAATATGTAGGCTTGCACTCAACATAGCCAAGCCCAAATCCAAGATTGATTCACCTCTACAAGAAGGAAAGTACAAGAATAGGAAAATCAGAATATTTAAAGAAGTAAAGTCAAAATAAGACTATATTTTGTAGATGAAGTTTTATAAGTTTCTTGTTTTCACAAAGTTAGATAGAAATTAGCTTATATAAACTTGTATTCAGTCAAAGAACAACAAACAATAATACAATTATCCAATTATTTTCTTTACATAGGAGGTCTACTACAGACTATCTGTTTGCATTAGCCAGAGGACCTATTAGTTAGTGATCGGGGCAACAACAGTTATAGCATTGTCCACTATGGATGTTGAATACATGGCAGTGACAAAAACATCCAAAGGAAGCATTTGGCTCAAAATTTTGGTGACGGAGTTGGGGTTGGCACAGGATGGTATTTGGTTGCATTGTGACAATCAGGGTGCCATTTACTTAGTGAAGAATCTGGTGCACCATCTGGATCAGGCTTCAAGTTGCTGAAATTTTATTTGTTTTATTTTATTTTACTATTCAGTCTTGGAGTGTGATTGAAATGTATTATATATTATCTTTAAATGACAAGCTTATGAAATTCCTATTGTCGTAATATTGGAGCTGATGAAGTGGTAGATATACTTGGTGCACTTGAACATACTGCTACTACTATACTACTGCTTTTGATTAAAAACAATTTATGGGTAAACTTTCAATCTAATAACTAATTAAGATATAGAGTCTGGTTGACTAATTAACATTCTTACTTTGGAAGGATGCATGCATGCAAATCATTATGTAGTAGCTGGTAGACACATGCACCGCAAGCCGCCCAAGCTGTATATATTGGAAAATTATGAGCAAACCAGCAGTCTCCGAAAGAAGCTTGAGGTCAAAGTGGTAAATTTGACCATCGCTGGGCAGGTTTGATGCATGCATCCTTACCGCCCTTCTAAATTGAACACTACTTGACACTTCAATTATGGCAACAAACTCAATGGGAGAAATCGTGCTGCTTTCTATGCGGATTTCTCAGCTGCCATGACAAAGATGGGAGATATTAAGCCTCTTACTGGCTCTTCTGGCCAGATTATTAGGAGGGTGTGCAGAGTTCCCAACTGATCATGTGTCATGCATTTTGTCGTAAAAGTATCACATTCTTTCATAGTTATACACAATTTTCTTGTGTTTTTGTCCACTATTTGGTTCTTAAATTTGGATCATGTACTAATTTGTTTTGTGTTCAACCTCAAAGGCAAAGAAGGCCTATCTGATGCGCCATGTGGGTTATGTTATTCTTTGTTCTTTGTCAAAGTGTATGTGATAATAACGGATTTTATTTCCTATATTTTCTCCCGACTTCATTAAAAATTTTGATGTTTCACATTTCTATCAAGGAGGCTGCTAAGCAACAGAGGCTCTATGACCCAAATAGGATATGAAATTCGAAATCACCCAAGAAAAGAAGAAAAAAATCCACACGTAACTGTAAAGGAACCAAAAAATTAATTATCATATGATAAGAGAAACTTTACAGTAAACCAGAAGTTTCTGTTTACTGAAAAAGGATGACATTTAACTAAACAATGTTGTCGCGAAACACCATGTCAACTGTCTGACCATTACAACATCGATGGCGTGACTAATTTGGTTGGTAAGAGATGCATTTTTTAATTGTGGTGTTGATCAATCAAAAAGAGGATAACATGTTGAACTGGTTTATTATATTGGCTCCATAACTAAACAGAACAGTTTACTAATCTGTAATTAGAGACATGCAGTTTGTAACATAAAGTTTATTGAAATTTTATTTCGCCTTGCATGTCCCATATTATTGTTATATTGCAAAAGAATAGAAAATCACCAAAGAATCAAATAACAAGAGTGTCAAACCCTCCCTAACTAAAAACATATCATTTGGTTATGCAGATTTTTTGTATGAATGATCAATTGGGAATGTTAGGAAGAATTACGGGGTCGAAGCAATCTCACAACTAAAGTGAATGTTGGAGATTATGCGGAAATAAACTTAAGACACAAGATTTACGTGGAAAACCCCCAAACAAATTAGGGGAAAAACCACGGGGCAAGTATAGGAGGATTTCACTATGAAAAACCGGAATTACACCTCTTCTCTCTAATGTACAAGGAGATAACAACAATTACCTATCTCTCTTGTAACTAGGAGAACACTCAATCTCTCTAAACCAATCTCTAAGGAGAAACCTATGTTTTTCTCTCTTGAGAACACTAGGAGATTCTAGGGAGGTTTGGGAATGAATTGGACTTGAATGATTTGGGATGAATTGGAAGTGCAAACCTAAGGCCAATTTATAGCCTTCAAAAGAGCATAAATTAGGCTACCTAAATTAGGTAGCACACCTTGTTAGGTAGCACACCTTGTTAGGCTTCAACCTTCCTTTGTTGAATTGAACATCTAGAAGGGTTGGCTTCACATGTTTCACATTCACATTCACATTCACATTCACATTCACATTCACATCTAGAAGAGACTTCACACATTCACATTCTCCCACTTGAAGTCGCTTTTGGTAATCCCTCTATCCTTCCTTACTTGCCGATGCCATGCTTGCTTACGTTTCTGCTAGGCCGCAAGAGGATCGACACCATTCAAACTTATCGGTATTAATTGGCTTTGTCATAGCATCAGCTAGGTTCTCCTCAGTATGTATCTTTTGCATGTCTACACTCCCTTCTTCCACTACTTCTCGAACGAAGTGGTACTGGACCCGTATGTGTTTTGTCCTCGAATGAAAGGCCGGATTCCTTGCAATGTGCAAGGCACTCTGACTGTCACAAAACAGAACCATCTTCTCTTGTTTGTGCCCGAGCTCCTCCAGTAACCTTTGAATCCAAACAGCCTCCTTGCAAGCATGTGTAGCTGCCATATATTCTGCTTCTGTTGTTGATAGAGCTACAACAGTCTGCAACTTCGAAGCCCAGCTTACAGCTCCTCCTGCAAGAGTAAACACATAACCCGTAGTGGATTTACTTTTATCAAGATCACCTGCGAAATCTGAATCTACGTAGCCTCTGACAGAAAATTCTGATCCTCCATAACATAATGCAGCATTTGAGGTTCCTTTGATGTATCTTAGGATCCTCTTCACAGTACTCCAATGCTCTCCACCAGGATTCGCCATAAATCGACTAACCGCTCCCACTGCTTGTGCAATGTCTGGTCTTGTGCATATCATAGCGAACATTAAACTACCCACTGCCGATGCATAAGGTACTCGAGACATCTCCATCCTCTCTGCTTCATTGCTAGGACACATACTTGAGGATAATTTAAAATTAGTAGGAAGTGGGGTAGAAATTGGCTTACAATCTTGCATGTTGAAGCGTCGCAAGATCTTGTTGAAGTAGTTCTTCTGGGAAAGCCAAACCTTCCTGCTATCTCTGTCTCGGTGAATTTGCATCCCTAGAATCTTGTTTGCTGGTCCCAAGTCCTTCATATCGAACTCCCTAGCCAACTGTGCCTTTAATTCCTGGATTCGACCTTTGTTGGGGCCTGCTACCAACATGTCATCCACATACAACAGCAAGATAATAAAATTATTGTCACCAAACCTCTTGTAGTACACACAATGGTCTGAACCAAGCCTGTTGTATCCAAGGCTCATAATGAAGGAATCAAATCTCTTGTACCAACACCTCGGCGCCTGTTTGAGACCGTACAGAGATTTGTTCAACCTGCAAACCAAGTTCTCCTTGCCTGTTTCAGCAAAACCTTCTGGTTGGAGCATGTAGATCTCTTCTTCAAGCTCTCCATGAAGAAACGCAGTTTTCACATCCAACTGCTCCAGATGTAAGTCAAACGTAGCACACATTGCCAGAACTATCCTGACTGTCGTGAGTCGAACCACCGGGGAAAATATCTCATTGAAATCAATGCCTTCTTTCTGAGCAAATCCCTTTACCACCAATCTTGCACGATACCGTTCCACTTGATCGTTGCTATCCCGTTTGATCTTGTAGACCCATTTGTTACCAATGGCCTTTCTTCCATGTGGCAATGATACAAGCTTCCAAGTTTTGTTCTTGTGTAGAGCTTCAATTTCCTCCTGCATTGCTGTTATCCACAAAGATGCATCTGAGCTACTTGTAGCTTCGTGGAAAGTTGAGGGCTCTCCATCCTTCGTTAGAAGACAGTGTGCAACATTGTTCTCCGTAACATACTCCGAGTGCCAAGCTGGCGGCCTTTTCTCACGAGTTGACCGACGAACTTCTTCTGCATCAGACTCTGGTGTAGTTTCAGAAGAAGCTGGATTTTTATTCGCCACCGGAATTGTTGTAGTCTCTGAGCTTCCATTCGACGTGCTACCTCCTCCATCTTTTTGTTGTAGTTGATCTTCCGTAAAGATCACATCCCTGCTAATAATAAGCTTGTGGGTAGTGGGATCCCACAAGCGATACCCCTTGACACCATCAGCATAGCCCAAGAAGATACACCTTCTGGATTTCGGCTCCAACTTCGTTCTTTCTTGGGTGTTGTACATTACGTACACAGGACATCCAAATGAATGCATACCAGAGTAATTAGAGGGCTTCCCTGTCCACATCTCCATCGGTGTCTTCAAATCAATAGCTGTTGAAGGAGACCGATTTACCACATGACAAGCGGCTTTGGCTGCTTCTGCCCAAAAGAAGTTGGGTTGACCTGCAGTCCTCAACATAGCTCTCATCTTTTCTGCAAGAGTTCTGTTCATCCGCTCCGCCACTCCATTTTGCTGAGGCGTATATGTGACAGTGAACTGTCTTTTGATACCTTCTCGCCTACAAAGTGTAAGAAACTCCCCGTCTGTGTACTCCTTTCCATTATCTGTCCTCAAGCACTTGATCTTCTTTCCAGATTCAAGTTCCACCTGCGCCTTGAAGTCTTTGAACACTGGAAACACATCTGACTTCCTCTTGATTGGAAACACCCAACATCTCCTGGAGAAATCATCAATAAAAGAAACAAGATACTTTGCACCTCCTAGGGACAGTTCTGGTGACTCCCAAACATCAGAATGAATCAAGTCTAGTATGTGCTTACTCCTAGCATCAGATCTACTAAACTTTAATCTACTCTGCTTACTTGTAACACAATGCTCACAGAAAGGTAAATTTACCGATTTGAGCCCTGGAAGCAGCTTCTGGTCGGAGAGAATCTTCAAGCCTCGCTCCGACATATGGCCAAGTTTAAGATGCCACATCATCGTTGACTCTTCTCCTTTGCTAGTTGACACAACACATGCATCAGCTTCCTGCAGTGTTTCCCCTTTAAGCATGAATAAGTTTACTGCGATCTTTTCTGCTTTCATAACCACAAGCGCACCTCTAACAATCTTCAAGATCCCATTCTCGATATGTGTCTTACAACCGAGATTATCTATTTGCCCTAAGGACAATAGATTCTTCTTCAGGCCTTTCACGTGTCGTACCTCCTGAATAGTGCAAACCATACCGTTAAACATCTTTATTTTGATAGTACCAATACCGGCGATCTCTAAAGCATGATCATCCCCCATGTGCACAGAACCTCCTGAGATTGGTTCATATTTGTGGAACCATTCTCTTCGAGATGTCATATGCCACGATGCTCCTGAGTCTAGTAACCATACATCATTGAACTGCTTCCTGTCTCCAACCATTGTTGTAGCCTCGCCGTATAGAACTTCACCATCATCCAGGGTACTCGCCACATTCCCATGAGTATTTGATGACTCAGGGTCTCCACTCTTCTGTCTGCTCCTGCAATCCTTCTTGAAGTGCCCTTTCTTGCCACAGTTGTAGCACTTGAGTTGCTTCTTACTTCTTGACTTCGATCTACCATTGTTTTGACTCCCACTTGAGCCACGTTCTCCCGATCTTCCTCTCATCATCGTCAACGCCTCCGCTTGCTGCGAACTCATATGCTTGTCTTCTCTGTTTTTGCGCCTGGTTTCTTCTTCCAAAATGGCGGCTGCAATCTCATCAAAGACAAGATACTCCACAAGAGTGTTATTCGTCAAGTTGATGATAAGTTGATCGTACGAGTCAGGTAGACTTTGAAGTAGAAGCTCCGCACGTTCAGTCGTCTCTATTTTGTAACCTGTAGATGTCAGTTGCGAAAATAGAGTATTTAAGGTATTGATATGGTCGGTTACCGATGTGGATTCCGCCATCCGAAGAGTGTACAATCTTCTCTTTAAGAAGATCTTGTTGTGTAGTGACTTGGCCTCGTACAACCTGCACAACGTATCCCAAATCTCTTTCGCCGTCTTCTTCTCCGCTATGCTGGACAAAACACCATCGGCCAGTGCTAGGTGCAAGTCGGCAATTGCATTGCCATCCATCTCGTTCCACTTGGCCTCATCCGTTATCTCAGCGGGCCTATCTCCAATTGCTGCCAAGCAATTGTCCTTCCTTAATATTGCCTTCATCTTCATCTTCCACAACGAGAAATTACTCCCGTTGAACTTCTCCACATCGAACTTTGTTGTCGTCATTGTAAACCACGCTCCGCTTCGTCACTTGAACCGGCTTCCACTATTCACCGTGAATAGTACCCGTGAACAGTACCCGTTACAACCAAGCTCTGATACCACTGTTAGGAAGAATTACGGGGTCGAAGCAATCTCACAACTAAAGTGAATGTTGGAGATTATGCGGAAATAAACTTAAGACACAAGATTTACGTGGAAAACCCCCAAACAAATTAGGGGAAAAACCACGGGGCAAGTATAGGAGGATTTCACTATGAAAAACCGGAATTACACCTCTTCTCTCTAATGTACAAGGAGATAACAACAATTACCTATCTCTCTTGTAACTAGGAGAACACTCAATCTCTCTAAACCAATCTCTAAGGAGAAACCTATGTTTTTCTCTCTTGAGAACACTAGGAGATTCTAGGGAGGTTTGGGAATGAATTGGACTTGAATGATTTGGGATGAATTGGAAGTGCAAACCTAAGGCCAATTTATAGCCTTCAAAAGAGCATAAATTAGGCTACCTAAATTAGGTAGCACACCTTGTTAGGTAGCACACCTTGTTAGGCTTCAACCTTCCTTTGTTGAATTGAACATCTAGAAGGGTTGGCTTCACATGTTTCACATTCACATTCACATTCACATTCACATTCACATTCACATCTAGAAGAGACTTCACACATTCACAGGGAACACTGCACAACCTCCTAATCTGGCCAGAGGAGCCAGTAAGAGGACTAATATCTCCCATCTTAATCATGGCAGCAGCAAAATCGGAGTAGAAAGCAGCACGGTTTCTGCTATACTCTGTAACCAATGCATCAGTTGATCCTCCATTGAATAGAACTTGATCTGAATTGAGAAGACCTTTTCTTTGAACCAAATTCCTGAAGTAGTTATTATCAAAGGAATTTGGAGTCACCAAGTCTAGAGGAGCCAAGTTTCCATCACCACCAGTGGCAGGACAACCACGTCTCCTAGTGCTCCTAAACCCAGCATCAATGTTGGTATCATTGCTGTATATTCTACCGCGGAAAGTCACGCATGTGGCTTGGCCTATTGTATGTGCACCTGAGAGTGCCACCATATCTCTGTCGTTGAGTCCTTTGCGCCTGAAGTTTGCAAGAAGTTGGTCTAGATTATTAAAGGCAAGTGGGAGGTCTGCCTCTGCTTGGGCTCTATTAGCTGAAGTTGAGTCTCTTCTTCCAAGCTTTACTTGCCATGATGGTCCTCCAACCTATATTCAGAAACCATTTTATTAGGAATTAATAATTAAAAAATAAAATAAAATAAAAATCAAAGTCAATATAATATAATATGGCATGCAACAATACGAATAACATTGGTGTCATGTATATATACTACTCACATAAGCAGAAGCATCTCTTGCGGCAATGGCAAGGATATCAGCGCAAGATACCACCCCAGGGCAAACGCTCTCAACTCGAGATTTCACGGTATCAATGACTTCAAAGCCTCTCAGTGATTGCAAATTCTGTAGTGCTGACTTCTCACTTAAAATGGAAGGACCCTCATTAAGCAAGACTGATGCATCACATCCCTGCAATATAAGTGAAAGATCCAATTTTAAGCTTGAGCAACAATACATTATTAATTTTGTTGGTCATCATCAGTTTGATATGTAATGTCTTGAACATTAGTTACCTGAACAAAGCAGTCGTGGAAATGGAGACGAATGAGAGATCCAGCCATCCGACGCTCACGAGAGATGGCAGCCCTAATTGCATTCTGGATGGTGGTGAGTGCATTAGGACATGTTCTATCATAGAACGTAGATGATAGTTGTGCTTCGCATGGCACATTTATTGCCAATAACAAGCTGATCAAAATGGTGAATGCAACATCTGATGTTAAGGAACCCATTGATAATGATTCACTCGCTAAGCAAATAATTGTCAAACTCAAAACTTAATTACTGAAAGATGAACTAAGAATGAGAGGTACTTCTGAAAGCACAATCTACTCTCCATTTTATAGGCACACAGTTTCATGAATAGGGAATGGGGAGTAGTTACATTCAACGCGGTTTAAAATGTCAAAATATCAAAATCAAAAATCAATCTAGAGGTGCTAAACAGTAGAGCAGCTATGCTATGACCCATTCTTAAAATTTGACATCCAAAAGTTGGATCAAACCTATCTACTATGCAATATTGAAAGGTCAAATTGTCTGCATGTTTTGCAGTTTCTTTCTCCCTATCTTTCCTCGCTAATTCCTTCGACATTTAGAAGGGTTAAATCAGGAATTCTAAACGTCGAGGGAATGGGTGAGGGAAAGAGAGCAAAGGCCCCTTCGAGATGCGCACCATCGTTAATCTCAAGGGGATGGACTCAGCTCTCTTTCCTCGCTCATTCCCTCGATGTTCACAAGGGGGGACTTTAATAATGCAAGCTGGTGTTTGTTGTCTCTACAGGAAAAATATCAAGTTTGACCCAGGAGCACTCATATATATGTCAGTTTGACCTGAGACATTTTCTTAGGGCTTGCGCTAGGAGCATCCAGCAAACATGTGACACCCAATACATGATGTACTTAGAGCATGTTTTGCTCACAGAATTGCTACAAAGCCATATAAAATACAATACTTGTTGTAGATGTCAAGTTTCTCACAAGATTTCCAAATCCGCAACAGCAACGTTAGCTACCATTCTAATTTGTTCTCACTGTATATCATGCCAGAGACAAAAGGCTAAACCCCATGCTGTAGTAAAATTAGTCCAAATTTGCATTTAGGGTTAGGGTGCAGGGTATGTTTGATTTCTACGAAAATTTGTCATGGAAATTTTTCAAAAATAAAAATTAGGAGAGGAAGTGGAAAAAAAAAAAAATTCTCCATCTTCATTTTCGGCAAAACTTTGCTTAGCACCCCCCTAAAATAGTATTTTTCACAATTGTGTAACAAATCAAGAGGATGGTGACCATCATAAAATGCATGTTCTTCCTTCTCTCTTCCTCTCCCTCATCACTTTTGGCAAATTTTCTTGGAAAAAATTTGCTCTTGTATAAAAAAAACACAGGATTTTTATTTCAAAGTATACAAAAAATTATCATTGTTTGAATTGAACACTAATGTTTCGTAGCCATGTTTCGTAACCATAGATATTTGACAGCAAACATAGTGACCAGGATTAGAGGTTTGTAGTTCAAGAAGTGCTTGTGCTGCTTTCTCTGCCAACTCAATCTTCCCATGGATACGACACGCACCCATGAATGCACCCCATAACCCATCAACTTTCTTGACTATCATTCCCTCAATTAATTCTAAGGCTTCATCAAGTTTACCAGCACGACCAAAAACGTCAAACAAGTATAGTGCTTAACATCTGGTCTCACAAAGTAGTCTTCCCACATGAAACTAAAGAATTGGCGACCTTCATCAACCAAATCTGCATGACTACAGGTGTATAACAAAGATACAAAGGTAATCCGATTTGGTAATATCCCACTTTGTAGAATCACAAGGAACAATTCGAGAGCTTCCTTGCCATGCCCATGATACCCATAAGCTGCAATCATTGCACTCCATGATATAACATTCTTTTCCTTCATCCCATCGAAAACCTTCCTAGCCATATCAAGACTCCCATACTTTGCATACAAATCAATCACTGCAGTTCCCAAAATAACATCAAGGGAAAATCTCTTCCTCAATATATACTCATGAATGAACTTAGCCTTATGCATGGCCCCTAATTTTGCACATGCAAATGCACCAGTGACCATTGCTACCTAGTAGCTGGTAGATAAATCAGCACGGTTAACACATGCACCGCAAGCCGCCCAAGCTGTATATATTGGAAAATTATGAGCAAACTAGCAGTCTCCGAAAGAAGCTTGAGGTCAAAGTGGTAAATTTGACCATCGCTGGGCAGGTTTGATGCATGCAGCCTTACCGCCCGCCCTTCTAAATTGAACACTTGACACTTCAATTATGGCAACAAACTCAATGGGAGAAAAATAACGAATTACCAACAGCTTATAAAATGGGAACAACTTCATATATACTTTGAAACACACCAACCAACTTATCTTTTCCTAATTATATTCTCTTATCATATCAGTGTGCAGCTCAAGTTTCAGTGAATTAGCTATCATGAGTTCATCAAAAGTTTCCCTCACAAGCACTGTTATTGGCACCGGCATTTTGATCTTGTTAGTTTTGGTATCAAATGTGCCATGTGAAGCCACACTATCACCAACCTTCTATGACAAAAGGTGTCCCAATGCACTCGCTACCATCCGCACTGCGGTTAGGACTGCCATCTCGCGAGAGCGTCGAATGGCAGCATCCCTTATTCGCCTTCATTTCCATGACTGCTTTGTTAAGGTATACGCAACTAACATGCTTATGCACATTTAATGGTGTGTACTAGGATAGTTTTTCTTCATTAGCAAAATAAATGAAGAAAAACCCCTTTAAATACATGGGTGGAAATACAACCCTTTCCAATACATAGGTAATCCAGAATTGTGCATATATATGTGGGTGTGGATTTTATTTTTGATCTATCGATCGAAGACTTCTCGTAAAACACATTGTAAAGCACTACGTACAATACATTATAGAGAACCTTTATAATGATCATTCATTTAGTACTGCTTATTTGCCGCTTAACACTAACGGATTCTACGGTTGCAGGGTTGTGATGCCTCTGTCTTGCTTGACGAGGGTCCTCGAATTTTAAGTGAGAAGACAGCTCTTCCAAATTTTGGATCGTTGAGAGGCTTTGAAGTCATTGATACAGTGAAGTCTCGAGTTGAGAAAATCTGTCCTGGGGTGGTATCTTGTGCTGATATCCTCACCATTGTGGCCAGAGATGCTTCTGCTAGTGTGAGTATAAGATCACTATATGCCACTACAATAACAATTAGTAGACTCACAAGTACATTTGCTAAAGTTTTCTTAATCCAAAATTAACAGGTTGGAGGGCCATCATGGGTGGTAAAGCTTGGAAGAAGAGACTCAACTTCAGCTAGTAGATCCGAAGCAGAATCACACCTTCCACGTGCTTCAGATAATATAGACCAACTTCTTGCAAATTTTCGACGCAAAGGACTCAGTGAGAAAGATATGGTAGCACTCTCAGGTGCACACACAATAGGCCAAGCCACATGTGTGACATTCCGTGATAGATTATACAACAACGGTACAAGCATTGATGCTGGCTTTCGAATCACCCGCAGACGGAGTTGTCCTGCAAATGGTGGGGATGGAAATCCGGCTTCTCTTGATTTGGTGACTCCAACGACCTTTGATAATAACTACTTCAAAAATCTAGTTCAAAGAAAAGGTCTTCTTAATTCAGATCAAATTCTATTTAATGGAGGATCAACCGATGCATTGGTTATTGAATATAGCAGAAATCTTGCTGCTTTCTATGCGGATTTCTCAGCTGCCATGATAAAGATGGGAGATATTAAGCCTCTTACTGGCTCTTCTGGCCAGATTAGGAGGGTGTGCAGAGTTCCCAACTGATCATGTGTCATGCATTTTGTCGTAAAAGTATCACATTCTTTCATAGTTATACACAATTTTCTTGTGTTTTTGTCTACTATTTGGTTCTTAAAATTGGATCATGTACTTTGTTTTGTGTTCAACCTCAAAGGCAAAGAAGGCCATGTGGGTTATGTTATTCTTTGTTCTTTGTCAAAGTGTATGTGATAATAACGGATTTTATTTCCTATATTTTCTCCTGACTTCATTAAAAATTTTCATGTTTCACATTTCTATCAAGGAAGCTGCTAAGCAACAGAGGCTCTATGACCCAAATAGTATATGAAATTCGAAATCATCCAATAAAAGAAGAAAAAATCCACACGTAACTGTAAAGGAACCAAAAAATTAATTATCATATGATAAGAGAAACTTTACAGTAAACCAGAAGTTTCTGTTTACTGAAAAAGGATGTCATTTAACTAAACAATGTTGTCGCGAAACACCATGTCAACTGTCTGACCATTACAACATCTATGGCGTGACTAATTTGGTTGGTAAGAGATGCATATTTTTTAATTGTGGTGTTGATCAATCAAAAAGAGGATAACATGTTGAACTGGTTTATTATATTGGCTCCATAACTAAACAGAACAGTTCACTAATCTGTAATTAGAGACATGCAGTTTGTAACATAAAGTTGATTGAAAATTTATTTCGCCAAGTATACAATATGAGACATGCATGTCCCATATTATTGTTATATTCCAAAAGAATAGAAAATCACCAAAGAATCAAATAACAACAGTGTCAAACTATTACGATATTAATATTATTGTGACTAAAATAGGAGAGTTTATTGTGCATATCTTTTGAGGAATATTTTTCCTTAATATAGTCTTTGTATTTTAGGTAACTATATCTTTGTGATTAGGAGGATTTTTAGGAGATAAACCGAGCCTTGGAGAGCAAGGTTCTTGGCAATGTTTTGTAATATATATACTTCATTATTGTGAATGAGAAGGGGAAGAGAAATTGGGTGGAGAATTTGTGAGAATTTGTCATGGTATCAGAGCGTAGGGAGATCCTAGGGCAAACACAATTTGTGAGAATTTGCAATCATTGTAATAGAGAAGGCTATGATGAATCCTCTTGCTTTCAATTACACGGGTTCCCCGAATGGTGGGGGGACCGACCTCGCGGAGGAAGGGAACCGGGTCGTGGTGGAGGACGGACAGGAAGAGGAGGTGGGCGTGCAGGTTCTGGCCGTGGCAAAGGGTCTGGTGCACCGCATGTCCGCGCAAATAAAACTGGCGGGGCTGGAACTTTGTCTGGGCAGCAGGCAGGGAACTCCCAGGGGCTGGCGGGTGCGACCGAAGCAGCGGGTCTTGCGGGTGTTTCAGCAACGCAACTGCAACAACTTCTTGATTTTTTGAACTTGGCCAAAACAAAATATCGACTGTATGGTAAGAACAGTAATTTTAGTTGGATTATCAACACAGGAGCGTCGAACGATGTGACGTGTGACTTATCTATTTTGAGAAATGTGAGAAATGTGAAACACTGCCCGGTGGGATTGCCGGATGGAAACACGACAGAAGCAAACCAAGAGGGGAGTGTCGTGTTGCCAGGAGGATTGAAGCTTGATAATGTGCTTTATGTCCCACAATTAACATGCAATTTAATTTCTTTGACTCAATTAATCGATGAATCAAATTGCGTTGTCCAATTCACTAATAATATTTGTGTTATACAGGACCAACCGACGAGGAAGGTGATTGGAGGGGGTGAAAGATTGGATGGACTTTATTTTTTCCGTGGTGTTCCTCAAGTGAAGGTCTTGACAGTGGATGGTGATTCGTCGTTCGAGTTATGGCATCAACGAATGGGGCATCCGTCAGAGAAAATATTGAAGATGATACCGGCTGTGAGCCATTCTTGTAGGAAACATAATAAAGCTTGTGAGGTATGTCCGCGTGCAAAGCAACCTCGATCTAGTTTTCCCATTAGTACGAATAAAGCTGGTAGGATTTTTGAACTTGTTCATTTGGATTTGTGGGGGCCTTACAAGGCTCGTTCTTCTTGTGGGGCTACCTATTTTTTGACAATAGTAGATGATTTTTCAAGAGGAGTTTGGGTATATTTATTATGCAATAAAATGGAAGTTGAATCTATGTTTCTTAATTTTGTTGCCATGGTTGAACGATAATTTGAACAAGTAATAAAACGTGTGAGAAGTGACAATGGGACCGAGTTTAATTGTTTGCATGATTATTTTCAAAATAATGGAATTATTTTTTAGACTTCTTGTGTTGGGACTCCACAACAAAATGGGAGGGTTGAGAGAAAACACCAACATATTTTAAATGTGGCTAGAGCATTAAGATTTCAAGGAAACTTACCAATCAAATTTTGGGGAGAATGTGTGTTGGCAGCATGTCACTTGATTAATAGAACACCCTCTACTTTACTTAAAACTAAATCGCCATATGAAATGTTGTTTGGGAAAGTGCCTTCTTATGATGCTATTCGTGTATTTGGGTGTCTTTGCTATGCTCATAATCAACGACACAAAGGTGATAAATTTGCAAGTATGAGCCGTAAATGTATCTTTGTTGGCTATCCATTTGGGAAGAAAGGTTGGAATTGTATGATTTAGAAACACATGAGTACTTTGTATCGAGGGATGTGAAGTTCTTTGAGAAAGAATTTCCTTTTGCGACAAACCAACCACGGAATGTGGTGACTCCTATGCTGGCGAACAATGAGGATGGGGCATGGAGTGGGGATGAGGGTGCCGATGAGTGTGATGTGTGTGTTGAGGGGGGGTTGGAGGCCGCGTCCACCCTCGAGGGGGAGTCGGGTGCTGCGGTGCAGCCTGTGCAGCAGCCCGCACAGGAGGACGTGCGTGATGAGGGGCTGGAGAATACGGTGGGGGAGCAAGGTGTGCAAGTTGACTGTGAGCTAGGGCGAGGAAAACGAGCCAAAACTCCTTCAACACGGTATTGTGATTTTGTTACTCATACTATACGGAAAATAAGTCCATCTGAGAATTCATCTGCTCCTTCATCTTCCTCAGGTACGCCCTATCCTATAACATATTTTGTGAATTGTGAACGTTTTTCTGTGAGACATAGGAATTTTCTTGCAGCAGTGACAGTGGGACATGAGCCAAAGCATTTTAAAGAAGCAATGAAAGACCCGGGATGGCGAGATGCGATGGGTAAGGAGATACGAGCCCTTGAAGACAATGAGACTTGGGTAATGGAGACTCTTCCACCCGGCAAGAAAGCACTAGGGAGCCAGTGGATATATAAAATTAAGTATAAGTCTGATGGCAGCATAGAGCGGCTCAAAGCAAGACTTGTGATCTATGGCAATCATCAGGTGGAAGGAATTGACTATAACGAGACATTTGCTTCTGTGGCAAAAATGGTGACGGTTCGTATTTTTCTTGCAATTGCTGCTATTAAAAATTGGGAGGTACATCAAATGAATGTGCATAATGCTTTTCTTCACGATGACTTAAGTGAGGAGGTTTATATGAAGGTTCCTCCAGGTTTCAAGAATACAAATCCTAACATGGTTTGCAGGTTGAAAAAATCGTTGTATGGTCTGAAACAAGCTCCCCGATGTTGGTTTGCAAAACTGTCAACAGCGTTGAAGAATTATGGATTTGTGCAATCCTATTCAGATTATTCATTATTTGGGTTGTGCAGGGGAAGAACTCAGATCAACGTGTTAGTTTATGTTGATGACTTGATTATTGTAGGGAATGATAAGGCTGCATTGACAACTTTTAAAAATTACCTTGGCAGATGCTTTCATATGAAGGATTTGGGAGTTTTGAAATATTTCTTAGGGCTAGAGGTAGTCCGTAATCCAGAAGGAATATTTCTTTGCCAAAGAAAATACACACTCGAGATAATTTCTGAAATGGGTTTATTGGGAGCAAAGCCTGCGGCATTTCCTATGGAACAAAATCACAATTTGGCCCTTACAAAGGGCGAATTTCTTGCGGATCCGGCGCCGTATAAGCGACTTGTCGGGAGATTGATTTACTTGTCTGTGACGAAATCTGATCTTGCTTATTCGGTTCATATTTTGTCACAATTTATGCAACAACCTCGTGAGGATCATTGGGAGGCGGCTCTCAGGATCGTGAGATATTTGAAGAAGAGTCTGGGGCAAGGGATTTTGCTTCGTGCTGACAGTGACCTAAGTCTAGAAGGGTGGCGTGACTCGGATTGGGCTAGTTGTCCACTTACGCGGCGTTCCTTGACAGGATGGTTCGTGTTACTTGGTTGTTTTTCTGTGTCGTGGAAGACCAAAAAGCAACAAACAGTGTCTAGATCGTCTGCGGAGGCTGAGTATAGATCAATGGCGACAACAGTGTGTGAGTTAAAGTGGCTTAAACAACTTTTGGGTGACTTGGGTGTGCGACATCCAAAGGGTATGAAGTTGTATTGTGATAGTCAGTCGGCGTTGTACATTACTCACAATCCAGTTTTTCACGAAAGAACAAAGCATATAGAGGCAGACTGTCATTTTGTTCGAGATGCAGTGACTGAAAGGATGATTTGTCCATCTTATGTTTCCACTTGTGTTCAATTGGCAAACATCTTTACAAAAGCGTTGGGGAAAGCGAAATTTGAGTTTCTACTTCGCAAGTTGGGCGTTCGAGATCTACACGCTCCAACTTGAGGGGGGGTATTACGATATTAATATTATTGTGACTAAAATAGGAGAGTTTATTGTGTATATATTTTGAGAAATATTTTTCCTTAATATAGTCTTTGTATTTTAGGTAACTATATCTTTGTGATTAGGAGGATTTTTAGGAGATCATATCTTTGTTATTAGGAGGATTTTTAGGAGATAAATCGAGCCTTGGAGAGCAAGGTTCTTGGCAATGTTTTGTAATATATATACTTCATTATTGTGAATGAGAAGGGGAAGAGAAATTGGGTGGAGAATTTGTGAGAATTTGTCACAAACCCTCCCTAACTAAAAACATATCATGGTTATGCAGATTTTTTGTATGAATGATCAATTGGGAACACTGCACAACCTCCTAATCTGGCCAGAGGAGCCAGTAAGAGGACTAATATCTCCCATCTTAATCATGGCAGCAGCAAAATCGGAGTAGATTAGGATAGATTAGGTGAGTTTATATTCAGGTGTTTGGTGTTTAAGTGACTAGTACTTGCTTGAATGTATCCATTACTATGGGCAATAGTTTATGACTATAATTTCATTGCGATTGGGGTTGGGATAGGCTATCACTGTGCATGTGGTTGATACATACATCTTCCCATGTTTAGAATTCATGGTTGTATTGAGAATTTTTAGTTGAGAACATGAAGCTAGGGAGTTGTGTATTGGATAACTTGGGTCACTAATGGAAGTGTGTGGAATCTTTTGAAGCAGTTGTATATCATTTAAGTTTTGAGTTTGTATTGATTGGCAGAGTAGATTGTGCTATGTATGGTTGATGTAATTTGAGGAAGCTTTGATTTTTGAACAATGGATTGGTTGAAACATTCGATAGGTCAAAGTAAGGTGGATTTCTAGGGATGTTTTTGTTTGCAGGTAACAACAGTTCTTCTCTGGTTAGCATTGTGCATGAATGCTCATATGGAAAATTTGAGGTTTGTATGGAAATGATTGGTTTCATTTGGGGTAATCCGTTATGAAATTTTAGGCATGTTTGAGAATGAGGTTGCCTTATTTGTGGTGTTTTGTGTCGCAAACGCGTGATCTCCACTATTTTTGATCTGTTTGATGTGTGAGTTTTACCTAGCTTGCTGGGTTCATATTTTGGGGTATTTGCATGATTCTATGAATTTGCATTGTGTATGACTTAAATTTGGTTGTTATGCAAATTGCGTTGCTGAAAAGAAATTTATTTATGGTATTAAATGGGCCTTGATATCTCGTGTTGGTACATAAAGTTTATATATGAGAAATGTAGATTGCCCCAGAACAATTGGAGGATATCCTGATGAGATTGATTATGATTTGGTAATGTGCCAAAAATGCTATGTTTTTCCCCAAAAATGTGGGTGGATAGATTGTGAATCAATTTATGTATGACAAAATGTCATTGTGGAGGAGTTCTGAATTATCAAAAATAATTGATATTGGTAAACTTTGATTTCTGAAAATATAAACCACTTGGACTTGTATCACTTAGAATTACCACACCTCTTTTGTTTATTATTTTCCCTCTCTTACTAGAGAAACTAAATGACCAGAGGGTCGTCTTGCGGAGTTGGGGCACCCATTTCTTACTAGAGAAACTAAAATAACCTTCGGGTTAGTATTGCGAAATTGAGGTGAAATTGTATGCCTAAGATAGGCTTTGATATTTATCCGTAAAAAATGTGACGTGAGTTTATGTGCATTGATAGCCCAAGGGTGGCTTTTGGTACTCATATAGTTAGGAGTATCCGCAATGCATGCCTGTATGTGATGTCCCCACTTGGGCCTAGATGACAGAGTAGTCCTCCTTTATATGAGATAGACATACGGGCATGTATGTTCGGCACGGAGGTGGTGCGAATGTAGTATCGTCTAAGTGATCAATCCGTTAAAAGATGAAACAAATTCAAATAAAACTGAATAGATTACGTTTATATTGGTTTTTAATCCTTTTCACGCAGAATGGCAAGTCCACTAATTTTTCTGCAGGTCAGACTTGCCATAGTCGACTTCTATAGGGTAAGTATAAGTAAATGCATTTTTACTTAATTGAGATGATGATATGATGGCCTCGATGAGGAACTAAATTCATGGAACTGTGTTTTCTTGCATCACACTTTTGCCTCGTTGAGGAACTACCTGTTGGTGTGTTTGTGTATTGTTTGTGTTTAGCTTGATGTTTATCACGTGCGATTTTATTGATTTTGGGATGAAGATTTCTCACACCAGCTTTATTGCTGACCCAAGTGAGTTTTTGCTTCTTGGGTACATTCCTTTGGAAATGTAGCCAATTAGCCTTTCAGGTTTAGAGACTTTTGAGCAGCGTTACGGGAGTTTCGCTAGTGGGGCTAACAACGTCAGTTTTTCCTGGTTAGAGTTTTGTTATAAATTTTAGTTTGTTCCTATTTTCTCAACTATATTTGTCATTGCTGTTAAATGTTTCGGTTGTTATTGAATTTCACGTCCCGAGTTTTGGAGAAACGGATAATCCTACGTGGATTTTAGGATTTCGTTTTTCTCGAAAATCGGGGCGTGACAATTTTTTTCCCAGAAGCACCAGAATTCGACAATCATGCTTACTCGAGTCGAACCATAAGCAGCTTCACTCGACAGTCATGATTTCTTCACCAAATTGGACTTCAAAGTTTTCTCCAAGTTGTACATTTCATCTGCGTCTACATGTCCAGCTTGCGGGGGCGTGTTAGAATATGTAGGCTTGCACTCAACATAGCCAAGCCCAAATCCAAGATTGATTCACCTCTACAAGAAGGAAAGTACAAGAATAGGAAAATCAGAATAGTTAAAGAAGTAAAGTCAAAATAGAAAAGTCAAAATAAGACTCTATTTTGTAGATGAAGTTTTAAGTTTCTTGTTTTCACAAAGTTAGATAGAAGTTAGCTTATATAAGCTTGTATTCAGTCAAGGAACACAGCAACAATAACAAACAATAATACAATTATCTAATTATTTTCTTTACATAGGAGGTCTACTACAGACTATCTGTTTGCATTAGCTAGGGGACCTATTAGTTAGTGATCGGGGCTACAACAGTTATAGCATTGTCCACTATGGATGTTGAATACATGGCAGTGACAGAAGCATCCAAGGAAGCATTTGGCTCAAAATTTTGGTGAGGGAGTTGGGGTTGGCAGAGGATGGTATTTGGTTGCATTGTGACAGTCAGGGTGCCATTTACTTAATGAAGAATCTGGTGTATCATTCAAATACAAGACACATTGGAACACGGTTCCACAGTATAGTGCACCTTGGTGCGCGCCCGGCTCACGCGCCAACAAGAAGAAGAAAAGCTTCTAACCCTGTCTTACGAATATTTCTTCGCCAAAGGCCACACTGCTCCTTGATGGAAAACATCAGCACATTCTTACTTTAATTAAGTTTGCTCCCTCGCTGTTTTAATTAAGATATAGAGTCTGGTTGACTAATTAACATTCTTACTTTGGAAGGATGCATGCATGCAAATCATTACGTAGTAGCTGGTAGATAAATCAGCACGGTTAACACATGCACCGCAAGCCGCCCAAGCTGTATATATTGGGAAATTATGAGCAAACCAGCAGTCTCCGAAAGAAGCTTGAGGTCAAAGTGGTAAATTTGACCATCGCTTGGCAGGTTTGATGCATGCAGCCTTACTGCCCGCCCTTCTAAATTGAACACTTGACACTTCAATTATGGCAACAAACTCAATGGGAGAAAAATAACGAATTACCAACAGCTTATAAAATGGGAACAACTTCATACTTTGAAACACACCAACCAACTTATCTTTTCCTAATTATATGAGAAATTCTAGATGTCGAGGTTTTGGGCGAGGTTTTGGGCGAGGGATGGTGCGTCGCACGCCGCGAGCAGCTGACGTGGTGAAAAAAAAAAAAAAAAAAATTTTGTGAGGGAAATGAAATTTTTGGGCGAGAAGAAGAGGGAATGAAAAACTCTGAAATTTCATTCATTCCCTCCTCGCTCCCTTCATTCCCTCTCTCGGTCCCTCTCCCTCTCCCTCTCCCCATTTTCTTTGGATTCGACGGATTCTACCTCCCTCTCCTCAAAGCTTTTGAGTGAAAAAGAAGCTCCACAGAAGAAATCTTTCAAGCTCAGACCACACCCCGATCGAGCAGCTTCCTCCCCAGTCCCCATTCGATTTCGTCTTCAAATAACTCACCGAAAATCCATTCGAAAAGCTTCAAAATCTCTCAACACTGCAAAGCCTCGAAGTAAAGGTAGATCTCTATTTGATTTCTTGTGGTGGGTTTCTAGATCTAGGGTTTCTACTGCATATTTCGTGTTGATTTCTGGTGATTTTTAGATCTAGATCTAGGGTTTCTACATCTAGGGTTGGTTTCAAAGATTTCTGGTGATAGTTCCTAATTTTGGTTATGGAAAATTACATACATCGTGTTCCTACTTTTGGTTATGGAAAATTCAAGCAAAATCAATGGCTGAAAAATTGAGCTTGTTAAGCTCAGTATTTCCCATTGCAAGTGAAGCTATCACTCAGGCTCCACTTTTAGAACTTTCTTGGGTATGTTAGGAGGATCGAGGCTCCAAATGGTTGTCGGTTTTCACAATTTGCAAATATGAGGCAACTTGCTATAGCATTACCTTAGCTGATTCTTTAATGGGTTCTTTTGATACCTTCATCTAATTCTGTTTTTGTGGGAAATCTTTGAAACCCATGGTTGGGTTCTACTTTTCTTTTGGGAAAGAGTCATTTTCAGTAGACCAATCAAAATATGAAAGGTTTTTTTTTTTTTTTTTTTTTGAGACTATGATTGCCTAGTTTGCACAATGTTGGTATTCAATGTAGGTGGGTACTTGAAATGTGGGTTTTGATTAATTTGGACTAATTTGTGGGTGGCACTTAGAAAACCTAATAAGTCTTCATATCTAAGTTTAGCTTACCTGATTCACGAGTGGTTATAATAGAAAGGATCCACAAGTTCCAAAGGAACATTGTCATTCATAGTATGATTCAATGTACTAGTAAATTAGTTTCTTAATCAAAGCAAGTTTACTAGTGCTTACAAAATCATTATGCGATTATTGCTAACAGTGTCACATTGCTAGTGCTTGGAATAACAGACAATGCCATATGTTTCTTAAACAAAAACCCTAGATTACAATGCAAATGCTATATGTTTGATGTTATTTTGTGTCCTTTGTTTGATGTTATGGTTTCTTGGCTATTTTAGTTTGTTTTGATTTTGGGTTTATTTGATGGGGTTTTGATTTAACCTTTTATACACTAATCTAAAAAGGGTATGTGACACTGTTACCAACTTATCTTTTCCTAATTATATTCTCTTATCATATCAGTGTGCAGCTCAAGTTTCAGTGAATTAGCTATCATGAGTTCATCAAAAGTTTCCCTCACAAGCACTGTTATTGGCACCGGCATTTTGATCTTGTTAGTTTTGGTATCAAATGTGCCATGTGAAGCCACACTATCACCAACCTTCTATGACAAAAGGTGTCCCAATGCACTCGCTACCATCCGCACTGCGGTTAGGACTGCCATCTCGCGAGAGCGTCGAATGGCAGCATCCCTTATTCGCCTTCATTTCCATGACTGCTTTGTTAAGGTATACGCAACTAACATGCTTATGCACATTTAATGGTGTGTACTAGGATAGTTTTTCTTCATTAGCAAAATAAATGAAGAAAAACCCCTTTAAATACATGGGTGGAAATACAACCCTTTCCAATACATAGGTAATCCAGAATTGTGCATATATATGTGGGTGTGGATTTTATTTTTGATCTATCGATCGAAGACTTCTCGTAAAACACATTGTAAAGCACTACGTACAATACATTATAGAGAACCTTTATAATGATCATTCATTTAGTACTGCTTATTTGCCGCTTAACACTAACGGATTCTACGGTTGCAGGGTTGTGATGCCTCTGTCTTGCTTGACGAGGGTCCTCGAATTTTAAGTGAGAAGACAGCTCTTCCAAATTTTGGATCGTTGAGAGGCTTTGAAGTCATTGATACAGTGAAGTCTCGAGTTGAGAAAATCTGTCCTGGGGTGGTATCTTGTGCTGATATCCTCACCATTGTGGCCAGAGATGCTTCTGCTAGTGTGAGTATAAGATCACTATATGCCACTACAATAACAATTAGTAGACACACAAGTACATTTGCTAAAGTTTTCTTAATCCAAAATTAACAGGTTGGAGGGCCATCATGGGTGGTAAAGCTTGGAAGAAGAGACTCAACTTCAGCAAGTAGATCCGAAGCAGAATCACACCTTCCACGTGCTTCAGATAATATAGACCAACTTCTTGCAAATTTTTGACGCAAAGGACTCAGTGAGAAAGATATGGTAGCACTCTCAGGTGCACACACAATAGGCCAAGCCACATGTGTGACATTCCGTGATAGATTATACAACAACGGTACAAGCATTGATGCTGGCTTTCGAATCACCCGCAGACGGAGTTGTCCTGCAAATGGTGGCGATGGAAATCCGGCTTCTCTTGATTTGGTGACTCCAACGACCTTTGATAATAACTACTTCAAAAATCTAGTTCAAAGAAAAGGTCTTCTTAATTCAGATCAAATTCTATTTAATGGAGGATCAACCGATGCATTGGTTATTGAATATAGCAGAAATCGTGCTGCTTTCTATGCGGATTTCTCAGCTGCCATGATAAAGATGGGAGATATTGAGACTCTTACTGGCTCTTCTGGCCAGATTAGGAGGGTGTGCAGAGTTCCCAACTGATCATGTGTCATGCATTTTGTCGTAAAAGTATCACATTCTTTCATAGTTACACAATTTTCTTGTGTTTTTGTCTACTATTTGGTTCTTAAAATTGGATCATGTACTTTGTTTTGTGTTCAACCTCTAAGGCAAAAAGGCCACGTGGGTTATGTTATTCTTTGTTCTTTGTCAAAGTGTATGTGATAATAACGGATTTTAATTTATTTCCTATATTTTCTCCAGACTTCATTAAAAATTTTCATGTTTCACATTTCTATCATGGAAGCTGCTAAGCAACAGGGGCTCTATGACCCAAATAGGATATGAAATTCGAAATCATCCAAGAAAAGAAAAAAAAATCCACACGTAACTATAAAGGAACCAAAAAATTAATTATTATCTGACAAAATAACAAAACAAAAGAACTGATTTTGTGAGAATGATGTTCTGCTTTTCTCATTGCTATTCTGCTGTTTATGTACAAGCTAATCATCCAATATTAGGCAACTCCTAACCACCCTAATAATATGCTACTTCCTTAAAGATGTTATACAATATTGACCCAATAAGCAACCTTTCTAAAGACAATATCACAAGAGAATATTCTCAATATTGACCCAATACAATATGTTATACAATATTGACCCAATACAGTATTCACATGATCAAGAAAATATTCTCAATAGCATAATCAAGAGAATATTCTCAATAGCATAATCAAGAGAATATTCACAATATCACAATACCCCCCTCAAGTTGGTGCATGGAGATCTCGTATGCCCAACTTGCGAAGTAGATACTCATATTGTCGTTTGCCCAACGCTTTTGTGAAAATGTCAGCGAGTTGCGCATTGGACGGGACAAAGGTGGGATTGATATTTTCGGCAACAATGTCAT
Organism: Berberis vulgaris; assembly: GCA_963556465.1. Classification (NCBI taxonomy): domain Eukaryota; kingdom Viridiplantae; phylum Streptophyta; class Magnoliopsida; order Ranunculales; family Berberidaceae; genus Berberis; species Berberis vulgaris. The sequence continues at coordinate 4,506,293 of OY747137.1, forward strand.
CACGGACAAAGTGACAATCGACCTCAATATGTTTTGTCCGTTCATGAAATACGGGATTTTGAGATATATGGAGAGCCGCCTGACTATCACAATGAAGAGACATAGGTCGTGTATGGGGCATCCCGAGGCTAGCTAAAATAGTTTTTAGCCATTTCAACTCACATGTAGTCATAGCCATAGACCGGTATTCTGCCTCTACGGAGGAACGGGATATTGTATGTTGCTTCTTCGACTTCCAAGATACCGGCGAGTCCCCAAGAAACACCAACCAACCAGTGAGGGACCGCCTAGTCAAAGGGCAGCTGGCCCAGTCAGCGTCACACCACCCATGTAACTACATATCACACTTACTACTCAAATGTATACTTTGACCCGGATTACCTTTCAAGTACCGGACCACCTATAAAGCAGCTTCCCAGTGGTCTGCCCGAGGACGCTGCATAAATTGAGATAAAACATGAACACTATAAGATAATTTGGATCGAGTAAAACACAAATAAATTAGCCGCCCCACCAAGCGATGGTAAGGCTCCGGGTCAGCGAGTTCTTGACTCGTGGACAAGGCGAGTCGATGATTTTGTTCCAATGGCACCGCCGCGGGCCTTGCCCCTAGCAATCCGGCCTCAGAAATGATGTCAAACGCGTATTTGCATTGACAAAGTACAAACCCATCTGGTCCGCGTACCACTTCGACCCCCAAGAAATACTTTAAAGGACCCAGATCTTTCATGTGGAAACGAGCACTGAGGTAATCCTTGAATTTATGTATATCAACTGGATGACTGCCAGAGATGATAAGATCGTCGACATAAACAAGAACACTGAGTTGAACCGCACCTCTCTGTAGAGTAAACAGAGAATAATCTGAATAAGATTGCTGAAAACCATAATTCTTCAAAGCAGTTGACAGTTTAGCGAACTAGCACCGGGGTGCCTGCTTCAGCCCATATAATGATTTCCTAAGCTTGCACACCTTCCGGAAGTCCCCACCTGAAAACCAAGTGGTAGTTTCATATATACCTCCTCCGTAAGGTCACCATGTAGAAATGCATTATGGACATCCATCTGATGAACTTCCCAATTCATGGCAGCCGGCAAGAAAGACCCTCACTGTAACCATCTTGGCTACTGGAGCAAATGTCTCTGTATAATCAATTCCTTCAATTTGATGGTTCCCAAGAATAACCAGCCGAGCCTTCAATCGCTCAATGGTACCGACAGAATTATACTTGAACTTGTATACCCACTTGCATCCTAGAGCTTTTTTTCCTGGTGGCAACTCTGCTACGACCCAGGTTTCATTAATCTCAAGAGCGTCAATTTCTCGTCGCATGGCATCCCTCCAGCGACTGTCTTTCGCGACCTTAGAATAGCACACAGGTTCCCTTTCCGTTGTCAAGGCTGCAAGAATATGTCTATGTCGCACAGAAAAATTATCACAATTCACATAATGTGCTATAGGATAGGGTGTACCTGAGGAATGTCGTGGTACGGGTGATGCTGGTACGGATGGACTCATTTTTCGAATGGTATGAGTAACATAATCACGGAGTCGAACCGAGGCTTGCCTTCTGCGTTGACCTCTGCCCAACATATCGTCCTGAATTTCATCCGGGTTGTCCTCCTGATTCGCACAAATCGGCTGCCCAGCAGCCCCATCCGATGAACATGCTGACTGCCTAGCAGCCCCATCCGGCTATACAAACTCCTCGGCACCAGCAGCCCCATCCGATGCACATGCCGACTGCCCAGCAGCCCCATCCGGCTATACAAGCTCCTCGGCACCCCCCTCAATACAGGCGTAGATATCTCCTCAAAGTCCTCGTGAACCGCCTCGACATTAGGCAGGCCATCGTGGTCTAAATTAAAATTATCTGCAAAGGGAAAAACCCCTTTTGAGAACACGACATCACGAGAAACAAAGAAATCTCGTTTGTCCAAGTCATACAAACGCCACCCCTTTTTTCCATAAGGGTATCCAACAAAGACGCACCGGCGACTTCTACTTGCAAACTTATCCCCCGTCTTCACATGCGCATAACACAAGGACCCCAAAATGCGCAAGTGATCGTAAGTGGGTGTGCTGCCATATAAGACACTATAGGGCGTTTTCCCATTCCAGACCAAGGAGGGAGTCCGATTTATCAAGTATCCAGCTGTCAACACACACTCTCCCCAAAACTCAATAGGAAGATAGCCCTGAAAACGCAACGCCCGAACTACGTTCAAAATATGTTGGTGTTTCCGTTCAACCCGCCCATTTTGTTGAGATGTTCCCGCACAAGACGTTTGAAAAACAATCCCATGATCAAGAAAATATTGTTGCAGGCAAGTGAATTCTGTGCCGTTATCACTTTGCAAAATTTTAACTGTTTTATCAAATTGTCTCTCAACCATCGAGAAAAACATTTTAAGGGTATGAGAGACATCTTTCTTATCAACAAGTAAATAAATCCATACAGCACGGGAAAATTGTGAAACAGGAAACTGTTTGGACTTCTGGAAACTGTTTTGTGAAACAAGAAACTGTTTTTTGAACAGGAAATAAATTCTAGGAAACAGGAAACTGTTGTTCCTATATATACTAGAACTGTAGCTGTTTTTTTATTGCATGTAGAAAAACTGTGAAGCATAGGGAATAGATAAAGATAATTGCTGGAATTGTTTCATCTCTTGTTGAGAGATTGTGTGAGAATTGTCATCTTCTTGTACCTTGTTCTTGAATATAGTGGAATCACCTCACCGTGGACGTAGGCGCAATTCACCGAACCACGTAAACTTTGTGTCTCTTGTGGTATGTTCTTGGTTTTCTCTAATTACTTTCATTGCTAGTTGCTCTATTTAATTGATTGGATCCTTGTGATACTTGTATGCAATTGTTGGTGTCTACCCGCTTCCGCAATAAGGCGCAACTGTTCTTAAAATTGGATCATGTACTTTGTTATGTGTTCAACCTCAAAGGCAAAGAAGGCCTATCTGATGCGCCATGTGGGTTATGTTATTCTTTGTTTGTCAAAGTGTATGTGATAATAACGGATTTATTTCCTATATTTTCTCCTGACTTCATTAAAAATTTTGATGTTTCACATTTCTATCAAGGAAGCTGCTAAGCAACAGAGGCCCTATGACCCAAATAGGATATGAAATTCGAAATCATCCAAGAAAAGAAGTAAAACTCCACACGTAACTGTAAAGGAACCAAAAAATTAATTATCATATGATAAGAGAAACTTTAGAGTAAACCAGAAGTTTCTGTTTACTGAAAAAGGATGACATTTAACTAAACAATGTTGTCGCGAAACACCATGTCAACTGTCTGACCATTACAACATCGATGGAGTGACTAATTTGGTTGGTAAGAGATGCATTTTTTAATTGTGGTGTTGATCAATCAAAAAGAGGATAACATGTTGAACTGGTTTATTATATTGGCTCCATAACTAAACAGAACAGTTTACTAATCTGTAATTAGAGACATGCAGTTTGTAACATAAAGTTTATTGAAAATTTATTTCGCCTTGCATGTCCCATATTATTGTTATATTGCAAAAGAATAGAAAATCACCAAAGAATCAAATAACAAGAGTGTCAAACCCTCCCTAACTAAAAACATATCATTTGGTTATGCAGATTTTTTGTATGAATGATCAATTGGGAACACTGCACAACCTCCTAATCTGGCCAGAGGAGCCAGTAAGAGGACTAATATCTCCCATCTTAATCATGGCAGCAGCAAAATCGGAGTAGAAAGCAGCACGGTTTCTGCTATACTCTGTAACCAATGCATCAGTTGATCCTCCATTGAATAGAACTTGATCTGAATTGAGAAGACCTTTTCTTTGAACCAAATTCCTGAAGTAGTTATTATCAAAGGAATTTGGAGTCACCAAGTCTAGAGGAGCCAAGTTTCCATCACCACCAGTGGCAGGACAACCACGTCTCCTAGTGCTCCTAAACCCAGCATCAATGTTGGTATCATTGCTGTATATTCTACCGCGGAAAGTCACGCATGTGGCTTGGCCTATTGTATGTGCACCTGAGAGTGCCACCATATCTCTGTCGTTGAGTCCTTTGCGCCTGAAGTTTGCAAGAAGTTGGTCTAGATTATTAAAGGCAAGTGGGAGGTCTGCCTCTGCTTGGGCTCTATTAGCTGAAGTTGAGTCTCTTCTTCCAAGCTTTACTTGCCATGATGGTCCTCCAACCTATATTCAGAAACCATTTTATTAGGAATTAATAATTAAAAAATAAAATAAAAATCAAAGTCAATATAATATGGCATGCAACAATACGAATAACATTGGTGTCATGTATATATACTACTCACATAAGCAGAAGCATCTCTTGCGGCAATGGCAAGGATATCAGCGCAAGATACCACCCCAGGGCAAACGCTCTCAACTCGAGATTTCACGGTATCAATGACTTCAAAGCCTCTCAGTGATTGCAAATTCTGTAGTGCTGACTTCTCACTTAAAATGGAAGGACCCTCATTAAGCAAGACTGATGCATCACATCCCTGCAATATAAGTGAAAGATCCAATTTTAAGCTTGAGCAACAGTGTTATACATTATTAATTTTGTTGGTCATCATCAGTTTGATATGTAATGTCTTGAACATTAGTTACCTGAACAAAGCAGTCGTGGAAATGGAGACGAATGAGAGATCCAGCCATCCGACGCTCACGAGAGATGGCAGCCCTAATTGCATTCTGGATGGTGGTGAGTGCATTAGGACATGTTCTATCATAGAACGTAGACGATAGTTGTGCTTCGCATGGCACATTTATTGCCAATAACAAGCTGATCAAAATGGTGAATGCAACATCTGATGTTAAGGAACCCATTGATAATGATTCACTCGCTAAGCAAATAATTAATTGTCAAACTCAAAACTTAATTACTGAAAGATGAACTAAGAATGAGAGGTACTTCTGAAAGCACAATCTACTCTCCATTTTATAGGCACACAGTTTCATGAATAGGGAATGGGGAGTAGTTACATTCAACGCGGTTTAAAATGTCAAAAAATCAAAAATAAAAAATCAATCTAGAGGTGCTAAACAGTAGAGCAGCTATGCTATGACCCATTCTTAAAATTTGACATCCAAAAGTTGGATCAAACCTATCTACTATGCAATATTGAAAGGTCAAATTGTCTGCATGTTTTGCAGTTTCTTTTTCCCTATCTTTCCTCACTAATTCCCTCGACATTTAGAAGGGTTAAATCAGGAATTCTAAACGTCGAGGGAATGGGCAAGGGAAAGAGAGCGAGGGCCCCTTCGAGATGCGCACCATCGCTAATCTCAAGGGAATGGACTCAGCTCTCTTTCCTCGGTCATTCCCTCGATGTTTACAAGGGGGGACTTTAATAATGCAAGCTGGTGTTTGTTGTCTCTACAGGAAAAATATCAAGTTTGACCCAGGAGCACTCATGTTTGCTTCTTCCAAATCCTTAACCTTTTGGTCTTTAATATAAATATTATATATATCCTTAGGGAGGGAAAAAAAAAGTTTGACCTGAGACATTTTCTTAGGGCTTGCGCTAGGAGCATCCAGCAAACATGTGACACCCAATACATGATGTACTTAGAGCATGTTTTGCTCACAGGATGGTATTTGGTTGCATTGTGAGAGTCGGGGTGCCATTTACTTAGTGAAGAATTTGGTGTATCATTCAAATACAAAACACATTGGAACACGGTTCCACAATATAAGGGAGCTAGTTTCTTCAGATTAAATTCTCCTTGAGAAGTTTCACACAAATGATAATGTCCAAGGGGTGAATTGTTTGCCAAGGTGGAGATTGTTGAAAATATGGATCCCAAATTCAAAGTACTCAAAATAGGTGAATTCAAGGTATGCATCCGGACATGACTCTCACGACATGACGCAGTTTGGATGCTCAATTAAATGAATTTAGGTCTCAGCCCGAACATGATTATCTTGTCAGAATGCAGCCGAATGTTTTCAAGCAGGCTGAAACTCATGTCCTGGCACATAACTCACATTCAGACCCCAAATGCAAATTTTTAGCAACTAGACTTCTATGCTGAGCGAAATTTTATGCTTTTCGTGCTTGTAAAGTTTGGGGATGTATATATGTGTGTTTGTATGGGTTTTCACTATAATGTGGGAATAGTTTTTTGCCATTCTAGGACTAGGAAAGGGAAACACAAGAAAAGGCAAAGGGTTAGAGAGATTGATTATTTTCTTGTTCTTCACCAATATATATAGTGCATCTCAAGGGGTGGTCTAACACCAACTGTGGAGTAGGTGATTTGCCAAACCACGTAAATACTTGTCTTTTTTGTGTGCTTTATTAGTTACTTTGCATAGGGTCGAATACGAATCTAGGGTTTTCTCTTGGATTGATCAATCTAGATCTATCTAAGGGAGTAATTTAATAACATCAGCTTGCTTTGGTTCGAGTTTCAAAGCACGAGGAGCTCCTTTGGAATTAGACATTTCCATCTAGTCAGTTAGTCTATTATTATTATCTAACTCAGATTTCTAGTTCATATTACTGCCTCAAGAAAAATGGTTGTCCCCAGAAAATTCCAACTTGTCCTTAGTTCCTCCCCGAAAAGGCAATACGACTAGACAACATCTGCACTATTCTCCTTTACTGATACAAACTGCCTTATTATATATCTTTGATTTTCTCCTTTCCGATTTTCTATTACCACCTCCCTCTACCTTAAAAGTGTTGGGATAGAGTTGGCTTGAATAGTCCAACATCAAGTAAGAAGGAGTTGTCACAAAGGTTTATAAGGAGATGGTCCACTCCCTAATAGCAACGAGGCCTTTTAAGGGAAAACCCCACACCACCTAGGCCCAGATGGAAGGCCACACCCGATAGGTGGTGTTTAAGTTGGGGACAATATCGTTGATATGTATAGTGGACCAAGGGGTGCGCATAAGTGCACGTGCGCGACGCCCCAACAAGTGGTATCAGAGCCGATGGTTCGGCGGGGACGTGGCATGTGGTGCAAGGCAGCACATTGTTCAGGAGATCCAGCGCGAGGTAGCGAGCCAGGTAGAGCATCGCATGTGCGCGGTCCGAGGTGGAGGTGCAGATGGCACATTGTTCTGGGGATCAGACACGAGGTAGCGAGCCAGGTAGAGCGTCGCATGTGCGCGGTCCGTCAGATGAATGGATCCAGATTAGGTTCCAGATCCTTGCCAAGAGAATGTATCCTACAAGTCAAGACGAGGTGAAGTTAGTGCGGTGGTTGCGATTAAGGTGGAGCCAATAACGCCGGGATAAGGTGGAGCCAATAATGTCGGGATAGCAGGTCGTACACCGATTGCTACCCACAGGATCGTGGTCGCACATGAGACTCGGGGAAGAGGTGTACTTCGAGATGTTGCAGACCGGTGGATGGATTGTAGGATGTGTGACAATTCGCGCCAAGGTGGAAATTGTTGGGCAAATGTTGGCTTGAATAGTCCCACACTACACCATATTGGCATTTTTGTAACAACCCCCAAAACAGTATCACTTTTGAAGTGTAACAATTCACCTAACAACTTTACACATTTTCACAAACAAAATGATACAATAATAATATCACCATGAAGAGTATGGTTATAAAAATGATATTATTCATGGTGATCCAACTTATTGTATCATTTTTTCTATGTTACTGTTTTTAATTTTTTAGACTAAATTTAGTTTTGATTTGAAATTGTTTGGTGGATTGTAACGTCTCAAAAGTGATATTGTTTTTAGAGTTGTTACAAAAGTGTCAATTTGGTGTAATGCCACATCAAGTAAGGAAGAGTTGTCACAAAGGTTTATAAGGAAATGGTTCACTCCCTAATAGTAACGAGGCCTTTTAAGATAAAAATTTCACACCCGTGGTCTGAATGGTAGGCCCAAATTCTGGTGTTTAAATTAAAAACAATATCATTACTATGTATAGTGCACCTAGATGCGCGACCAGCACAAGCGCCAACAAGAAGAAGAAAAGCTTCTAACCCTGTCTTAGGAATATTTCTTCATCAAAGGCCACACTGCTCCTTGATGGAAAACATGGGACCCTGGTGCACCATCTGGATCAGGCTTCAAGTTGCTGAAATTTTATTTGTTTTATTTTATTTTACTATTCAGTCTTGGAGTGTGTGATTGAAATGTATTATATATTATCTTTAAATGACAAGCTTATGAAATTCCTATTGGAGCTGATGAAGTAGTAGATATACTTGGTGCACATGAACATACTGCTACTACTATACTACTGCTTTTGATTAAAAACAATTAATGGGTAAACTTTCAATCTAATAACTAATTAAGATCAGGAATTCTAAATGTCGAGGAAGTGGGCGAGGAAACGAGCGAGGGGAGGGAGGTGGCAGGGTGGGGACCGTTCACCTCCTTCGAGATGTGTGTCATCTTTTTTTTACGCATCCCGAGAAAGATGAACGGTCCCCACCCCACCACCTCCCTCCCCTCGCTCATTTCATCGCTCGTTTCCTCGCCATGTAGAATAACTCAATTAAGATATAGAGTCTGGTTGACTAATTAACATTCTTACTTTGGAAGGATGCATGCATGCAAATCATTATGTAGTAGCTGGTACATAAATCAGCACGGTTAACACATGCATGCACCGCAAGCCGCCCAATATATTGGAAAATTATGAGCAAACCAGCAGTCTCCGAAAGAAGCTTCAGGTCAAAGTGTTAAATATCAAGTTGGTGTTTGTTGTCTCTGCAGGAAAAATATCAAGTTTGACCCAGGAGCACTCATGTTTGCTTCTTCCAAATCCTTAACCTTTTGGTGTTTAATATAAATATTATATATATCCTTAGAGGGGAAAAAAAAAGTTTGACCTGAGACATTTTCTTAGGGCTTGCGCTAGGAGCATCCAGCAAACATGTGACACCCAATACATGATGTACTTAGAGCATGTTTTGCTCACAGAATTGCTACAAAGCCATATAAAATACAATACTTGTTGTAGATGTCAGTTTCTCACAAGATTTCCAAATCCGCAACAGCAACGTTAGCTACCATTCTAATTTGTTCTCACTGTATATCATGCCAGAGACAAAAGGCTAAACCCCCATGCTTAAAAATATCCAGAGGTAAAAATCTAAGCAAAATTCTAGATGTCGAGGAAATGAGCGAGGAAACCAGCGAGGGAAGTGAGGTGGAGGGGGGGAAACCGTTCATCCCCCTCGGGATGCGAGCATTGACTTTTCACGTGCATCCCGAGGGGGTGAACGGTTCCCCCCCTCCACCTCACTTCCCTCGCTCATTTCCTCGCCATGTAGAATCATAACCCCATGCTGTAGTAAAATTAGTCCAAATTTGCATTTAGTGTTAGGGTGCAGGGTATGTTTGATTTCTACGAAAATTTGTCACGGAAATTTTTTCAAAAATAAAAACTAGGGGAGGAAGTGGAAAAAAAAAAAAAAAAAAAAAAAAAAAAAAGTTCTCCATCTTCATTTTCGGCAAAACTTTTCTTTCCCCCCCCCCCCCCCCCCCCCTCTTCCTCTCCCGCATCACTTTTGGCAAATTTTCTTGAAAAAAATTTGCTCTTGTATAAAAAAAACACTATTTTTTTTTCAAAGTATACAAAAAATTATCATTGTTTGAATTGAACACTAATGTTTCGTAACCATAGATATTTGACAGCAAACATAGTGACCAGGATTAGAGGTTTGTAGTTCAAGAAGTGCTTGTGCTGCTTTCTCTGCCAACTCAATCTTCCCATGGATACGACACGCACCCATGAATGCACCCCATAACCCATCAACTTTCTTGACTATCATTCCCTCAATTAATTCTAAGGCGAGCCCTTCTAGGGAACGAGGGAGGGAGCGAGGTAAAGGAGCGAGGGATGGGTGTAACCACCCATCCTCCTCGAGATGAGCGCATCGCCATGGAGATACGCGCTGGAGCTCATCTCAAGGAGGATGGGTGGTTACACCCATCCCTCGCTCCCTTTCCCTCGACCCCTCCCTCGACCCCAAGAATTTTCGTTCTAAGGCTTCATCAAGTTTACCAGCACAACCAAAAAGGTCAAACAAGTACAGTGCTTAACATCTGGTCTCACAAAGTAGTCTTCCCACATGAAACTAAAGAATTGGCGACTTTCATCAACCAAACCTGCATGACCACATGCGTATAACAAAGATACAAAGGTAATCCGATTTGGTAATATCCCACTTTGTAGCATCACAAGGAACAATTTGAGAGCTTCCTTGCCACGCCCATGATACCCATAAGCTGCAATCATTGCACTCCATGATATAACATTCTTTTCCTTCATCCCATCGAAAACCTTCCTAGCCATATCAAGACTCCCATACTTTGCATACAAATCAATCACCTCAGTTCCCAAAATAACATCAAGGAAAAATCTCTTCCTCAATTTATACTCATGAATGAACTTAGCCTTATGCATGGCCCCTAATTTTGCACATGCAAATGCAGCAGTGACCATTGCTACCTTGTCAGGAAAATTACCTTCTTCCATCATCCGTTCAAACAAAACCATCGACTCGGCAGCATTCCCAGACCATTCTACCCATTTCAACTCTACAAGCCCTTAATTACCCGACCGAATAACTTCTCTAAAAGTTCTTAAACAACTCTTATAATCCCCTACCTTGGCAAACCCACCAACCATTGCACTCCAAGAGAAATTATCTCTCTCGCCCATATTATCAAACACTGAGTAGGTGTCATCCGACGCCTTGTGTTGGGTGTAAGTGTGGAGGATTTTGTTTGCAACAAAGAATTTTTGTGTCATTCCAGTCACAGTTGTTTTTGCATGGATTTGCTTGATTTGTGAGAAGGTTTGGCAATTGAGTAAAGCAGAGAGGTAGAACTTGGGGTCGAATGAGGTGGAGAAATGGGGTTCGGGAGATTGGATTCATTGGATATCAAGATCATATAAGGGTTGTTGTTCATGATTTTGTCCGAGGGGTTCTGCGATCTCTGCAGTTGATAGAAATGATCGGAAGTGTGGTTGTTTGGAGACAAAGAAGGTTAGATTTGTTTTTCATATGATGTTGAAGAAGAATAAGCAATTGAAGAGACATATTAGATGGTGGGAAGATCCTCCTATGGCTTCTTCTTTGGTGGTCGTCATGGTGGTGGTGGTGAGAGGAGAAATCGCCATCAATTTTCATACGTGCTGAAGAAGCAGTTCCTCCGCATACACAATGGTTAATGAGGTGGACGTCCACATCAACATGTTTACTAAACCTGTTTGCCTAATCCGACTCTTAACCCTTTAAACATAAACATGTTCTGACTAGACCTCAAATTCTTTTTTTTAACGAGATACAAACACCCACAAAATCCGGAATGCAAGGCTACTCTAAATTGTTATCTCAATTTTTATGGGGATAAAGACTTGAGCCTTGACCACCTCTGCAAGAGGCCCAAACCAGTGTTCCTAACTGAAGTAAAGGCAAGGAACACTTATTTGGCCAAAAAAAGTAACGGTAGATTTGACCTGCTGCTAAACTGCACAAGTATTACAAGCAAAAGAAAAAAAGAAAAAAAAGGCATGATCAAAATCAAACTGTACAGCAACTAACAGCTTTAACCCTCGACTAAGAATGTGGGTGATTGCAATTAGCTCCTTTCTTGCAATGCCCACTCAGGTGAAATCTGCATATGCCAGTTTTCGGTGGAGGCCCGGAGGATCCACCACCTCTTCTATCCCCACCACCGAACGAAGTCTGCCTGTTCCATGACCTGCCACCACTATGCCTAGAATCACCACCTTGAGAAATCCTATCCCTACTCTGTTGCGGTTGGTTTCCCCATGAGCCAGTATTTGTAGCTGGTGGGCCCCAACCCATGTTAGCATTTCCCTGTGGCATTGTTCCTTGAATTGCATTTGGAGTTGCCGGCGGAACTGCTCCCCAACCCATTGTTGCATTTCCCTGACCCATGTTTGCATTATGTGGCGGTGGTATCCAGCCAGCAGTTTGATTTCCAGGTCCTGGTCCCCAACTAGGATTTGGATTTTGATTAGTCCCCATGCCCCAACAAGGATTAACTGGTACAGGAGGCTGCATGTTTAGACTAGCATCCCACTGGTTAAGAGTGCTTGCATTGTTGTGGCTGTTGTTCATATTAGGTGGTCCAGGTGGAAAGCCGGCAGAAGGATGAATTCCAGCTTGAGGGGCTGTGCCATAATTTGGTGCTGAATTATGTGCATATGGATCATTAGCCTGAGGTTGAGCAGCAGCATGTATAGGTGCAGAACTTGGAGTAGGTGATGGTAGACTACCCCATCCATGATTGTCTGCCTGTGGTTTATGACCATTACCAGTGTTCATTAAGCTGCCGGACAACACTGGTGCAGGAGGACTTGGACCCCAACCACCTGTATTAGTAGGTCCTGGTGTAGGAGTAGGAGGATTAGAAAAATCTCTTCTGTCATCCTGAGATGCTTCAGATGGCCAGTTCATACTACTGGTCTTCGGAGTAGGAGAAGGGAGGTTCGACAAGGCATTTCTGCTGCCCTGGTCAATAGCCCATCCTCCGGCTACAAGTTTTGGTGTCTCAACTGGAGGAGGACTACTCCAGCCCTTTGCAGGAGAAACCCAACTGCTTGTTCGATTATCAAGTGTCGCTACCCTTTGTTGATGAGGCTGTGCAGACCGACCAAATGAGCCTGATCCCCAAGCACTATCATTAACCAATCTAGAATTTCCATTAGCAGCTTGACTTGCTTCATTTCCATTTGAGTTCCACTCACCATCCCTAGTATATTCTCTATTATTTCCAGAAACAGCATTACTGCTTGTTTGAAGCAACTCTTTAGTCAACTTTCCTTTTAATGCGTCATTGAGGAGAATGGAGTCCTCTTGCGTTTCATTAATTCTCCATATTCTCATATCAACAGGAAAGTATCCAGTTGTACTCCACTTGCGAAGCTGAACCATGGAAAAGGGTCCTTGAATTTTCCCAGCGGGGTCCTTGTAGTGCCATATCTTGTCTGTCTCACTTAAGTTAGGTACTAATGTAGGAGGTGCTTGCACAATGTCTGGCACAACAGCCTGGCCACTCCAAGTGCCAGTATCCAAAGCACTCTTCGACTGGTGTACATCTTTTCCTTGACTCCAAGAGGACTCATGAGTTCTCTCACCAGCTCCATCGCGTTTTTCCCGTGCAGCTTTGGCAGACACGTTTCTTCCAGGCTCCACTGCAATAGCTGCATTTTTCCGTGCTCCACTCCAGGTATCAATTGAGGCAGGGCTTGCTTTACCTGCGGATATTGGTTCCCTACCCTTCCTCATAAATCCAGCATCTCTTGGCCTCATATAATGCTCTGTATAAATTTCAAGCAAATTTTGATCAAGAGAGATCATCTCCAAAAACACAAAGTGAACAAGCATAGAATAAGATAAAGTTCAAGATATAAACCTTGTTGCTTATCCTCTGGCTCTGCTACGTCCTCCTCAGACTCATAATTCGGATCCATGTGTGGGTCAGCATGTATCTCAGGAACTTCCTGTAGTCTACGTGTTCGTTCCTCGGGTGTGTTCAAGAGCTGTAACTTTTCCACACACTCTCTAAGTGTGAGAATATGGTCAAGGATTACTAGAGGGCCTACTTTTGTATCTGTCAGCAGTTCTATCACTAAACTGGTGGATTCACATGTGAGAATAGGTCACAACAGAAAAAAGGAAATCATGAAAGCTAAGCAAATTAATCTGATAGGAATCTCACAGTTTCTGTTTTAACTCTTTGGTATGTAAACCATGACTATGAACATGCACTTAAGTTGAACAAATATAACATAACAATGACATGCATACTGTAGTAACAAATCATGAATGCAACAAAAAGACAAGCATCTTTAGGAAGCACGTCATGGAGAAACACTAGTGTTCAAATGATGTCAGATAATGTCAACTGACTTATATATACTCAGTCAATGGAATTAAGTTATATTTTTTGTTTCTAAATATTCTCTTGCTTAAGTATGTACCAGGTAACAGTCAACATATTCGTTTACCTTTTTTGTGTATTAAAAAGTCAAACAAGGTATTTCAATACCATAAAAAATGGGGTGAGCAGCTATTGTCAGTAGACGTTCTTCAGTAAAGAAAAAAACCTTTTAAAACTGAACCATGCATTTCCTTTTTTAGCCCATAAACCCAGTTCACCTATTTAGTTCTGAAATCAAAATTGACAAAAGAATTCTATCCTCTCAAATAAAATTGAGGAGATCTTCACTCCTACCCCCCATCTCTCTTTCCCCCCAATGCACTCTGAAAATTCCATCTTGCATCAGCACCTTCGTCCCCATTAAATTCACAGTACGACCCAGAAATAAGCAAACAATAGGTGTTCCCTGTCGTCAGCAGTTGACTAGACCAGATTGAACATCTAAAAGAGTAGAATTTATGGCTGAGTATCTGCAAGTGTGAGACAATTTTAAGACCTAGCTTGAGTGATAATGCTTCTTGAAAGCCCCCGAGCCCAAAATGTTATGTATGAGACAATTTGAAGACCTAGCATGAGTGATAAATGATAATGCTTCTTGAAAGCGTCTGAGCCCAAAATGTTATGTACCAAGGTGACTAGGTTTTGAACTAGTCCTGCTTGAGCATGACATTCTTCTTGGTGAGGGATTTGGAGTCGCATTAACAAATCATGACATTCTTCTTGGTGAGGGATTTGCGGCCAAGCACCGATGAACATCCCCCCCCCACCCCCCCCCCCCCCCCCCCCCCCACACACACACACACACAATAGCAACAACAACAAAAAAATGACAACAAATTTTGGTGATGATGTAGACAGATGCTGGTGTCTGCCTCCCCTATGAATTTAGAAGGCAGCGATCAATAAATAAGCATGTGACCGACAGATTAGCACAAAGAGAGCATCAATTCAGAATACGCACCCCTCTTTTCTTGAGGTTATCAACTGTTAGAATCTTCCCTTGAATCACAGTCCAAGGAAATATTAGTTCCTAGTCAAAATCTTGCTGGTGCTGTTGGCCACAAAGGAGTTCCCAAACATCGCTACATTAGCCGAGAAACCATCTAGTTTCCCTTCCCAAATGTTGCTACACTGCTCATCTGTCATCTCCCTTGTCTAACTCCCATTCATTGAGGTTTCTTCAGATTAAAAAAAGGCACTCCGGAGAAGGAACATCTTAATCCCACAAAATCTGCTGGCCAGTTCAGGATCGGACCAAGTCCTACAAATCAAATTCTCAAACAGCACCTGCGACCTCGTCATTTGTTCCAAAGCATGAATAAGTTACAACCAACGGAGTAATGAGAGATATTCTAATAAGTTTAACAGGACGATTCAATAACAGCTATACACTAGAATATAAGGCATTAGTAACAAAAAGCATAAACTTAATTGGCAAAGGATATTCCTTTCTGCGGCCCTGCTCACTCGCTCGATCACGAAGATGACTAACACGCAACTTCTCTGCTTCCAATAACTGCAACAAAAGAAGATTTACAACCAAAAAAAAATGAAAAAAAAATGAAATTCTAAAAAGCTAAAACCATCTGAACTATACTATTCCCATCACGATATAAATCACAAACGAATTTGCATGTCTTATCTACTTACATCATTGGCTCTTACTGCATGGAAAGTCATGGCTTTCTCCTGAACCTCGCCCTAAATAAGCGACAAAAAATTTCTAAAGTGAACTTTATTCTGCATATACATGAAAAAAATAAATTGAAAGTGAAAAAGTAGAGTTATACCACTGTCATTCGGCTAATTAACCCACATTTAATACTCTGGCGCAGCCGCTTGCATTCGTCCTATAGAGAGAACAAATCTAATCAAAACAATGGAAAAATAGCATCTATCAAACTAATAAAAGAGTGCAAATTCACATGAAGATCCACAAATGAAGACCTTAAAACAAGGTGCTTTGAGTCACCTTCTTACCGAGATTTGAGTAAACTGTGAAATACACAACATTGTAATAAAAATAGTCAAATACATTATGATTGTTTCACCAAAATCACAATCCCGTTCTAACATGGATGATGAAGGAACCGCAAAAGTGTGCAATCAGAATATGTTCCAAGAACTCCCAAATTAATGAGCATAGCAGCAACTAGACTTTTTATGCATAAGCAGCACAGTCTACGACTAAATGTCTCCCCAAATCTGAGCAGAACTTCTGTTACCTTCTTCAAAACCTCTGATTACAGGAGACTTACATCCAGATTGGGTCATTCTAGCAATTAAGAATTTGAGGTTAAGATATTCATCTAATGACAGTGACGTGTTGGAATACGAAGGTCTGGAGTGAAAAGGGAAAGAAAGCACTTCTTACTCAAACGCACACATAGCGAAAAAGGAAAAGACTCAAAAGACACTCCCTAAAGTCCATGCTGGACCTACCACAAATAAAGGTCTCTCACATCTAAGAAAAAAAATCTGCATGCTTTTCATTACCCTGAAGACTCTTAAAGGTTTGGCATAGTTTCTTCCTAGGTGAAAAACTGGTTTAGCACCATACCTTATTATTTTGCATAAGGCAACAAACTTTGATGTAATATGATATTGAATATAGTTTTTTTTTTTCCCTTTTTTTAATGAATAAAACATTCCATTAAAAAACAGAAGAAGAGACAGAGTTCAAGAGAGCGAGGAGCTCTAAAACAATGAAACTGAGAAGACAAGCGAGGACCAGGCACAGTCCAAAACAAACCCCTGAGAAATACAAATAACAAAAGCAAAAAAGTAAAGCTAAAAACAAGTAGTCGCCAGTGATGAGAGAAACCCACTTGTAAAATAAATCAGAAACAGGGTTCGAGGAGCCGTATCCAAACTACTGCCCATTGGATGGACACGATTTTATCATCTTCCAAAGGGCCCCTGGTTCAAACTTCTTCCCTCCACAGAGACGACTATTTCGCTCTTTCCAGATGACCCATAAAGAGATGAGGATGAGTCTGCCCCAGCCCCATTTCTTACGCGGAGGCAGACCTCTTTATTCCACTGACAAAACCATTGTAAAAGAGTGTCATTTGAAAGAAAAAGCCACTGAGATTCATTGGCAATAACCGTCCAAATTGACCTGGAGTGGACAGAGGACAACTAAATTAACTAATGAACAAGTGTTCAATTGATTCGGCGGCCCCTTCACATAAAACACATCTGTTCAGAAGGATAAGGACACGCTTGGATAGATTATTAATGATGAGGATTTTTCCATGAGATTATCATGAGTTGGATTCATTACAAAAAATTAAAAAATATATTGGAGTTTTAACTTAATAATGATGTCAATGATTGTATAAACTCCTGGGAATGTTGAATACTTGAGCTCGAAAAATTGTTCATTCCACTCATTATAAAAAGAAATAAACCTTTATTGGAGTTTTAACTTGTAACATAGTAATACGAAACAAACAAGGAAAGCAAGATTGTGGTCCTTGTGTCTAAATACTTAATTTACTATTAAACACTGGTTTAAGTTTGAAACCCATTAACAAACACCACTGAATAAGGCAAACACTTAATTTTCCAAAATAAAGTTTAAAGTGGTAAAATAAGTATTTACAAAAGAAAGATATAAGTGTTATGTTGGTGCATTTGGCATTATTAATTCTTATCATCAATTAATTAATTTGATGTATCCATCTTCGATGAGAAAGATGACATCTCAAACTTAATAGATACAGTACAGAATGGCGAGAGGGAGGGATTCACAGTTAAATCTTGCTTTAATCTCATCTCAAACTCAAGCTAACGTCAAACTCAGTAATCAGTGTCTCCACTTAATGTGCTGTGGAAGAAACAAGGGACTCCAAAATATAACTTTGTCATTTGGACCATAGTTTAGCCGTTCAGGGAGAATGCTCGCCACCGATCTGCTTGTTAGTAGAGGTCTCATCATCCCAAACACAGATATATCGTGTGTGGAAGGGGTTCAGAATCCATTCAAGCATCTATATGAGTGCAGACATTTTAAGCCGCAAGGCAACCAGTTATGGGAGAGGCTTCCAATAGCCACCATGTGACCAAACACAGATATATCGTGTGTGGAAGGGGTTCAGAATCCATTCAAGCATCTATATGAGTGCAGACATTTTAAGCCGCAAGGCAACCAGTTATGGGAGAGGCTTCCAATAGCCACCATGTGAGTCAACTCGGAAAGAGAAATAATATGTTCAGATATCCTACATGCCACGATGATGGTGTGTTTCTACAGTGGATTTGGGGTATTTGTTGGTGAGGCGGGGTATCTGATGTTCCTTATTGCTCTTGTATGGTCAGCCGGTCCAAGTAGCTAATTAGAAACACAAGCAATGTAATCATTTTAGGCTTGCAGAGCTGTGCGAGTTCGTCACTAGCAACCACCTGCCTCTCAGTTTCCTTTGATGATATTGCTCATGTGTTTTACTCATAAATAAAAATAACAAACAAAACAAAAATAAAACATGAGAAAGATGGCATTGTATTAAGGTTTGTTCTTTTAGATGACTGGAAGAATCAATGGTGTTTGGCAACATTGATATTCTTACACGTTAACAGAAATTGTGTTTTTCTGATTAAAAAAGATAAGAAAAGAAAAGATCCAATATTCAAAGCAATCACCTTGATAAAAAACATCTACTTAAATGTTACATGTCATGGAATTTGAGTTGTGCAAATTTTGAGTTCTTAACTTAAACTTTGCAATTCCTGTAGTTGGCCTTTATATATATATAGTCTATCTTAAAACGAAAAATATATTTTTTGCAGGTTTCATTTCACCTTGATGAACTGCGCACTCAGTTGACTACATATCCATCACATGATCTTATTTAATTCAATACGAATATTCAAGGTTCAAAGAAGGATGCATGATAACAAGTTTCCAGGATAGGAAGATAGCAAGTCAACCTGGAAGATAAAAAGCATAGAGATTTCGCTGCTCAAGGAAATATCAATCAAAGAATTGGATGTGATAAAAGGAACTGCCTATAGAAAATGTTCTATTTTATCACCTCAGAGAAGTCCTGATTTGAAATTGTGTCCATCGATATGACTTCAGTCTTGTTTAAATTTAATATCTCCAGCACAATATCAGTTGTCCTTTTACCGGTCTTATATGGTTCTGCAGCTTTCTGCGTACCTGAGTATTCAGTCATGAATCAATTTACAAACCTATATCCTTCACATTTGTGCATTTACAAGCCAAAGAGAGTAGGAGAATATATAAGTTCCAATATTTACCTACAACTGGCACAAGCCTGTACATATCCTGCTTCTGACCTGAGCCGGAAATTCTAATCCTCACAAAAGCGCCAACAACCTTGTCAGAGAATTTATCACTATCTTCAAGTAAGTCTTCCATTAAGTTACGTCGCAAATAGAGTAATTTAATGTTGTGAACATCGATTGCTGCATAATCATCAAGATTAGTCTGTGGCCCTCTCCCATCTCCCCTTTTACGTGTTTTCCGTCTCTTGTCCTTTTTGTTGGAACCACTGCTACCATCAGCATCTAACTGATTAGCCTCAATATCTTCATTTCCCATTTGAATATCCTCTGCCTGAGTATCCTCTTTCACAAGGAAGTGATTTTCAATAAGCTTTAACATTTCAAAGTGTCCGACACAAGCCTTACCAAATAGATTTGCGAACCTTGTATCACAAAGGATTTGACTTTTTCGTTTAGGATCACGTAGATTGTTCTGCTTTATATATTCCAGTAATAGAGCCTGAACATCAAACTGGGATACAAAGGATTTATCGCCATTTCTCATATGTGCAACAAACTCCAATAGCTCTTCTGAAGCCCACTCGGTATTATGTGATGTAGATGTCCCTTCTTCACCAACGAACTGTGTGACACTGGAAGCAACCTCCTCCTTAGAAGCCTTTGACTGTCTCTTGGGCCTTCTCTTTTTAGAACTACTGGTTTCCCGGTTCCCAAAAGAACTTTCTGAATCAGAACCTTGATCATCATTAGCATCATAGAGATCTTCCGAAGATTCCTCTTTATGAACTGATGCATTAGATCCTCTCCATGGATTCCTGGCTTGATTGAGCTCATCGGAACTTATCGACAGCTTCCTTTTCAAATCTAACCAGTAATCCTTGAAAAGATACTCCCAACTACTTCTGTCATTAAAATCTACTTGATCCTGTCCACAACATATATGAAAAAGAACATGGAAGGTATAAGAAGAAACACACCAAACGGATCAGAAAATTGAAATACTGATATTATCTAAAACAAATACTGCACGCCAAACAAAGTTCTTCATCAAGTAACAATATGATATAAATCATCTTCCAAGCAGAAGTTAATGCTCTCAGTAACGAAACAGCTGATGAACGACACACAGTGTTTAATACAACTCCTGAGACTGCAGGAGTGAGCAACTTCAAAACAAGTATTATGGTAAATGCAAAAGAAAATTGCTTGCGGATGCCTTGTGCATGCACAACTCAAATATTAAATTTATTCTCTTCGCAAAATTGTTCAACTATCAAACAGAAGTTCACCTTTCATGAAAATTAAAATACACAACTCTATATCAAAATGAGAACAAGAAAATAATTACCACTACTTGCTAAGAAAAA
This sequence comes from Berberis vulgaris, assembly GCA_963556465.1. NCBI lineage: Eukaryota > Viridiplantae > Streptophyta > Magnoliopsida > Ranunculales > Berberidaceae > Berberis > Berberis vulgaris. The sequence goes on from OY747137.1 coordinate 4,526,840, forward strand.
AGTAATATGTCAAAGAAATTTGCTACAAAGTGAATAAGCCCATATAAACTTAAACCACATTCTAGCCAAGGTAGGCCTAAATGGGTATCAGTGATACCGTATCACATAACACATGCACTTAGGGGGTGTTTGTTTGATTAAGAGGTCTAGCCTCTTATTAAGAGCGAACCACTAAATTCTTAACAAGAGCTCTAATTGAGGTTACCAGCCTCTACCTAGAGGTGAAAAGAGGTCAATGACTATTTTGCACACAATGGACAACGCACATTAGTGGCACCTCAATGTAATTGTGTATACAAAAGTGTAGTCTAGTAAAAACACATTAAGAGGATGTCGAGAGGTAGAGGATCCTCTAACAAAAACTAGAGGCTTAGAGGGGGGCACCACTGATTCAGATTCCCCTCTGAATCAGAAGCTAAAAAACACCCCCGTACCCTCAATTCAGAAGAAAAAGAATTACTAAATTTGGCTACAATTAAGAAAATCAACATAATTAGAAAATACTTCCTAATACAACCTTAAATACTAATGAATGGTAATCTATAAGACTCTAGCGCTCCCCTGTAGCTGAAACTGACAGATTTTATAGAATTTTTTTATTTAATTTTTTTCACTTTCTTTTAATCTGACTCCACATTTTGTACAAATCTAACCATGACAGACCTTTTCTTTTCCCCTATAAATCATGAATATGTCGAAACCGAATTGAATTCAGTGGTTCGGTTCAGCTCGGTTGTTTAAATTTAAAACTGAATGTATCAGTTTGGTTATTCCTGTAACAGATCAACCCTAATGGGTTTGTTATCTGTTTTAACAGCATAGCTATGAATCGAACTTTGGATGTAGGTTAACTCTAATGCCAAATGTTAAGAACTTTCTGCTAATTGGAAGTTAATTACTTAACTAGAACTCGAACGAGATGTGGACATCTAATCCTCAACAAACTAAAGTCACTCCAATTTGAGGTAAAGTTTGCTCCAATGTTCATAAGCTTCATTCTATTTCCTTCATTTCATTTTTCATTTCATTTTTTTGATTGAATAATCACAAAACCTACCATTATCAAATCTGAAACTTATACTTAAAAACCCCAAACATATCAACAAATCCTTTAAACTTGTGATAACACTAAAGAAAAATCTACCTTTACAAATTGTTCCAATTATTGCCTTGGCCTTTAATCCAGAAAAATCGAAAAGTTAAATTCAACCAGCTTTAATCCTATGGTCTCCTCCATTTCGTCCAACCAGCTTTAATCCTATGATCTACATCTTCTCCAATAGCCTCATTCTTTTGAATTATACATTCTAGATATCGAAAAGCCTCACACTGTGAGACCTTCGATCTCAACTGCACTACTCCTCCCTCGTGATTCACAATCAAAGTTGCACACTAGATATTATGTCTTTGAACGACTAATTCTAAAATTGCATTACTCTCTAAAGCCTCCCGCCACCTATCTAATTTTGAACCTAAACCTTCGCAAGTCTCATCAATTAAGACAATATCATATTCGAACAACATGCACCAAGGTACATCTTCTTGCAGATGTCTCATCGATTCATCCATGACCAAAACAAAGAGGTATGAACTTAAGGCCGACCCTTGATGTAGTCCTACTGACATTGTGAATTCACTGGACATCTCGCCTACTGAGCGAACACTAGTTACAGCCCATTCATATCCTTAATGATATCGATATAACATTGAGACATTTTCCTCCTTCCAAGCACCCACCAAATTAACTCTCTGAGGGCCCCTATCGTAGGCGTTCTCCAGATCAATAAAAATCATATGCAAACTCTTACGTTCCTCTCAATATTTTCTATAATAAACAAAAAGATGGCCTCCGTAGTATATCTACCCGGCATAAATCCAAATTGATTCTCCGAAACAGTGGTTAAACTCCCAAGTCTTCGTTTTATGACTCTCTCCCAAAGTTTCATCGTATGACTCGTAAGCTTTATCTTTTTATAGTTCGAGTAGTTATGAATATCCCCCTTGTTCTTAGAAATTGGTACCACAATGTTGTGACTCCACAAATCTGCAATTTTTCTTGTTTCCAAAATCCTATTAAAGAGCCTAGTTAATCATTGAATCCCAACTTCTCCCAGACATTTTCACGCTTTAATTGGTATATCATCCAGTCCAAGTGCCTTTCTTGTCTTCATTCTTTTCAAAGTTTCTCTTACTTCTTTGGCACTAACTCTACGATGGAACACACAATGTCTCCCTTCCTATGAAGCATACCCCTCCAAGTTTAATTCCCCTACATGTGTCCTATTGAATAGATTCCAAAAATAATCCCTTCATATATCTAAGATAGTTTTATAATGCATTAAAACTCTTTCATCTTCATGCTTAACACACTTAACATGACTCAAATCCCCAGTCTTCCGTTCTCTAGCTTTAGCTATCTTAATATCATTTTCCCCTTCCTTTATATCTAGCATATTATACATATCATCATATACTCTCTTTTTAGCTTCCCCTATTGCTTTACTACTCAAACTCTAGCTCATAAGTCTCTGGGCATCTATCTCTTTGCCACTCCTGTATCTTTTCTTTTTCGTAATGGCTTGTTGCACATCAGCGTTCCACCACGTCTCCTTATCATATACACCTCTTTTGGCTTCTCCTAACTCTTCTTTCGCACGTCTTCTTATTTGGTTCGCCAAATGCTTAAAAAGATCGGCGCTACTAGTATTATCCTTTGGTTCTGGATTCTTCCAACCCTTTGAAACTGACTGGCCACCCAAAATTGTTGGAACCCAAAATTTTGATTAAAAATAAGAAATTATATAAAGTTGAAAACCCTAAGGGCACGTTTAGTTGCATAGAATCCAGCTCGATAGAATGCAACCCATCACAAGGCATTTTCAAGAATGTTCAAGATTGTGATCACGATGACCCTTCAATTTTTTGACAAAATATAGTCACATTCTCACGTTTCTCATGAAACATGGGAGTTGGGTTCTTTAAAGTGAAGCAAAGAGTGTGCTTCGCACGTAGATGGGAACTAGAATGTCATTTGTAACGTCACTTTCTCTCTTTCTTTCCTATCCAATTTCCTTTTATTCCCCCATATTTCATGTCCACATACCATGGAATTGGATACATTGCGCGCAAACCTGCCTCGATGAAGAAGGACAAACTACTTTTGGTTTGGTGAAGCAACACCAAATACTTTGGTTAATTGCATAAGTTGCTTAATACATAGACCTACCCTCAATATATGTAAGGACAACTTGACTACAATCTAGGACCTATATGCTAACATAGAAACAATTACCAAACCAATCCCTAATACTAGTCTAGTTCTAATTTGACTGGTACTTCCTAACCTCCGATGCACGGACTCTTCGGAAAACTCTCGTTTCGAGAGTCGGATCCGACATGCAGCCAACGGTCAAGACACGTTGACTGAGACCGACTCGGCTCCGACACAGCCCCGACTCGGCCAGTGTTTTTTTCCTATTTTTCTTGGTTTCTTTTTTCTTTTTTCCTGTTTTTCTCTGTTGATTTTCGAAAGTAGTTTTTGAAGAAACACCAAGTTCTACTACACTCAATTGCAATCGCCAATTCTTCGATTTCTTCAGTCGGAGAGAGGAGTTGTTTTAATTAGAGCACATCTTCACGTCGTACTCAATCTGAGGATTCTTGACTTCTTGACTGACATTTTCATTTGATGGTACATCAGGCATCATCAAGGTCATTTCTTCCCTTACTCTAAATTAGATACAATACACAAAAAAATGGTATTTTGCTATATAATTTCTCAGTAATTTGATTTATCTGTTTCTGATGATTAATTTGCTCTTAGATACACAATTACACACACTATTTTGAAACAATTTGTAAATTAGATATATTCCTCAGTAAATTTTGACTATCCGAGCATCTCTGTAAATTTTTCTCTCTCTTGTTAAGCTCTCATCTTCTAGCTTCAAAAGTAAAAATTTTAAACAATTTTAAGCTTCAGGTTGTTGTCTATGTTCATTAGTTATAAAAAAATAAAATTAATAAAAAGTAAAGTTTGACTGTTTCGCCGTGTCGCCGAGTCCTAATTTTTTGAAAATTGCCGAGTCGCCGTGTCGTATCCGTGTCTGTGTTCGTACATCCTTGTTCCTAACACAGCTAACTATAGTAACAATTACCTTTTTCTTTAGGTTTTTCATCATCTCCTTCCATCTTTTCATTTAATTTTGGTTTAGGTGGGGTGGGGTACCAACAATTATATTGACAAAATTGCCAATCACTCTAAAAGCTCAAACTTATAAAGATGTATTGCCCTATCCAATCAGAATCATTCATTGCTTAGTAGCCAAGAATTTGATGAAAACGTGAATTGTAATATCCTTGTAGTAAGGTAAGAACCATCTTAACAAATTAAAATATCAGTTAAGATAGGAGCAAGAGTAGACCATACCGTTTCATTGTTTCCCTGCTCATTTTTTTCAATTAGCATGACAGTCCTCCTACATGTTCCACAAAAACCTTTGTTTCCTCTAACACAGTAAAACTCCGCTTCTTTAATGCACCCCTTGCACAAGGAGTACGTGCATGTGTAGCATGTATATTGGGCAGCCTTTTCACAATTGCTACATATATGCCAGCCTGAATGCACAACAAACAACCAAAGGGCTCAAAGTTGCAGGCCACAGCAACTCAGGAATAAAATGAAACAAACTAACTTTTTTATTAAATAAAAATAATAAGTGTAAGACAAAGCCTACTAATGCCTCCCAGAAGTGTGGGATGCTGACACAAGGGCCCAAGGCAAAAACTAATGATCCTTACAGTGGCATCAATCAACATCCACATGCCCCAAAACAACAGAACAATTCAAACAAGTAGAGGTTGACATTTACTGCTAGAATAATGTCATGCCGCACCCAAGTATAAGATGAACAAAAATAAGATAAAGAAATATTAGCAACAGATACGAGTTTATTACAATGATGCAAAAGGACTTCAGCAGCCCATAGCCCATACAATACATGCTCATGTGCCTATATATTGCCCTTTTTCCTTTTGAAAATGGAAAGTGTGGTACATTAGATGTCCAGAGTGGGGAGAATTGAGGGGACAACTCTTCTGATGAGCTGAAGCAAATGAGAAACCGGTTCTCATAAGATTGAGATGGATGGCAGATTAGAGACCACGATTGATAGGCTGAAAGAAGTGTAGTAACGAGGAAGAATGATAGTAACGTCCTGACGGGATAGAAAGACTGGACAGGCTGGGACCTGGCCTTTATTTTTTTTTCACTTTCACCTAAGGTTTTGTCATCGAACCCTTGTTTGGTTTGAATTCTTCAATGAAACAGAAGCCCACAAAATTGAAGGATATAGACTTATATTTAATGGAGTTACCACACACATGATGACAAGGAAAAACTTGTTTGCTATTGGAGTGAGGGTGAAAGAGAATGGAAAATTCTAATATTATAAATGATCATGCTTGTAAATGTGACAAGGAACAGCAAGAGCAGGAGAACGAAATAAAATTTCGAACTATGAAGAATAATGCTGATGGAGAAGATGCACAATGTGGCATGCAAAAGATTCAGTACTAATTTATGAAAATGTAATTATTATGCATTTGTCATTCTCTAGGAGATCTATAAATGAAGCAAAACCAATGCACAACGCGAAGTAATTGTATGTTAGACCAAACATGAATTTCGGCCAGAAAAAAAAAATAAGAAAGAAATTAATAAGGTTAAAACCCTGGTATCTCCAATTTTGCGGTTTTGAAAGTAACAAACTATAACATACCACAACTCCAACGTCCCTTAGAGCGGAAGAAGGCCTCGTCCCGATTGATACAAGCAGGATGATAAGCCTTAGGACAACCCCTAAGAAACCCAAAAACAATCAGAACGACAGATAATGTGAACTCAAACTATGCACAAGAGTGCTTGAAATATAACACAAGATCAAACCCTCACCTACGATCACAGAGGACAAGATCGCCCCCATCAAAGCAAATGAAACAGACATCCTCTTCAATAGTTTTTTTAACTGGGGTTTTTAGCTGAACCTTAGCTGGCCTTCCTCTCTTGCGCTTCCCGCTACTCTTGTGTGTCTCTGTAACTTCAGTTTCTGTATCCAACTCCATCTCCGTGTCAGGTTCTGGCAGAGGTTCATCTGCAACAGGGGAAGGTTCTTCTTCACCCACATTGTCAGGCTCATCCACAACCATCGAAGATACTTCTTCACCAACAAGTTCAGGTTCTTCTGCAGCCACTGAAGGGGCTTCTTCACCTGCACCCATTTCATCACCCAAAGGGGCTTCTTCACCAGAAACTTCAGCCTCCTCTGCAACCTGGAATTGTTTAACAACTTCAGGCTCTTCTGCAGCCACTGAAGGGGCTTCTTCACCTGCACCCATTTCATTACCCAAAGGGGCTTCTTCACCAGAAACTTCAGCCTCCTCTGCAACCTGGAATTGTTTAACTTCAGATTCTTCTGCAGCCACTGAAGGGACCCCTTCACCTACAACTTCAGGCTCTTCTGCAGCCATTGAAAGGACTTCTACACCTACATCTTCGAGCATTTCCGCAACCATCAAAGAGGCTTCATTACCAACAACTTCAGGCTTTTTAGCATCCATCAAAGGGGCTTCTTCACCGGAATCTTCACGCTCCTTGGCAGCCGCAGAAGTTTCAAGGGGAACAACTTGAGGCATTTCCCCCACCACGGTCTGGGGTTCTTCATCCAAAATTTCAGGCTTTGCTGACCCTACCAAAGGGGCTTCTTCCCTAACAATTTCAAACTTTTCTGCATCCACCAAAGAAGCTTCACTACTACCAACTTCAGGCTTTCCCGCATCCATCAAAGGGACTTCTCCACCAACATTTCCGGACTCCTCTACAACAACTTCAGGCATTTCCGCCACCATGCCAAGGGCTTCTTCCCTCATAACTTCATGTTTTTCCGAACCCATCAAAAGGGTTTCTTCACGATCACCCTCAACTTTTCCTTCAACCACGAAATGGGCATCTTCAACCTTAACTCTAGTTTCCTCCCAAATAATCCAAGGGGCTTCTTCTTCACGAGCACCAATTTCAGACTCCTTCGGGACCATCAAGGAGGCTTCTTCACTAGCAACTCCACTCTCCTCCCCAATAATCTCAGTATCTTCAAAACCCCCAATTTCAGTCTTTCCTGCCCCCATCAAAGAGACCTCTCCACCAACAAATTCGTGCTCCTTTTCAGCTCCCGCCCCATCTTCACCACTTTCAGTCTTTTCCTCAGGCACCTGGTGGGCAACTTCAGTAACCGTCAAACTCACTTCCCCATCAACACCTTCAGTCCTCTCTTCATCAAACATGGGGGCTTCCTCACTCTCCACCACAACCCCTTCACGAACTTCCTTACCCCCAACATCAGGTTCATCCCTTTCACCCAAAACGGTCGAAGGGGCTTCTTCACGAACATCGACAGACTCTTCTGCAACCCCTTTATCGAGCTCTACTTGATCATCCACCAAAGGACGAACATTGCATTGCAGAGTGTCCAAAGAGACCTCTTGGGTTCCCTCTTGTTCATGCAAGTTGTCCACCCCAATCGTATGTTCAGGTCTGAGGAGGCTCAAACCCTCTTCTTCTTCGTCCATAATCGATAAATTCAATCAAAACCCCTAAAAGGGGATTGAAACAAAACCTAGATTTGGGTGAGTGAGAGAGAGAGCGAGAAGAAGAAGAAGTGGGGTGATTTTGGGGTGCGTCGTCTGCTCCTGCGGAGAGAAACCAAAGCGTGAGGAGGCACGATAGAACTCACGTTCGATGCTGTGAAGTACTAAAAAGGGTCCTTGTTTTAAGGTTGGGATTTGCATTGCCTATCACTAAGAGGTAGGTGCGCACGTGCATTGCATGTGCTACTTACAATCGGTGCCATCGCGTAGGTAATTTTCTTTGGGAATGGTGGTGACACGGCCGAGAAAGGAGGAGAGGCGGAGGGTGGTGGCGAGCGGAGGAGGAGATGGGTGGATGGAGTGACGGACTTTCGGAAGGGATGATCACAGAAACGACTAACTAGTTTGTCTGTTTGTTATTTTAGTAATAATTATGAACCGCAATGTAGTAAATACATGCTAATTTTGGCGTTTCATTACGTCACAGTGATTAAGAAGTGTGTATGCACTTTTACACGTGTTACTTACCTCCCTGTTGACTTTCGTGAATAAGTAATGAGCGGTGGGATGAATGAAATATGAGAGTACGGCGTAAGAACTTTCGTGAATAACCAATGAGCGGTGAGATAAATGAGAGACGGGGGGTAGGGTGTAAGAGGAATAGAAGACGTGATATGAAGGGAAGAAGAGCCGACATGTAGAAATGTGGGGAGAAGTAAGATAATAAGAAATTGAGGAAGGGAAGACAAACAGAACGACCAAACTTGTTGAAGGGGCAATTACAGTAATGACTTACTCGCTTCACTCCCTTCTATGACTCTTCTTATTGCTAATGTTAGTATACCGCATCGTGGTGAATACAAAGCTTGTTTGGGTTGAATCCTCCCAAAATGATGATAGAAGTAGGAGATGTGTGATAGGAGGATGATGACAAATAGTGAGGGAATATTAGAAGAGGAAAGACATCGGGGAGGTATATATATAGATAGAGAGAGAGATATAGGAGGGCAAAAAAGTCATGAAAATATAGAGGAGTGATGGGGTTAACTAAGAAAAAAAAAATGGTTAACGAGTGTGATTCCCTTTTTTATTTATCTTTCCTCACAAGGCAAGTAGGGATAGAAGAACCTCATTCTATTAAAGATTATGAGAACTATAGGCAATGCTAAAGGCGAACAAAAGGGAGAAAAAGAGTTCTTGAGGCCCATTGAGCATGATCAAATTTTTTTTTATGGTATAATTAAGAGATTTGAGATTTTGGTATATCAATGCAGTTGTCTTTAGGAATAAATCACTATATGTGATGATAATAAAAGATTAAGGCATGTGGGTAATATATAAACGATGAATGTTCCCTTTCCGCTCCAATATAGAGTTTGGTACTTTATTTATGTCCAACCTTATTTGACTATCCAAGTTATTTCTATGAAAATTTTGCATCAAAGTATTGTAAAATTCATCCATCTTTTAATGCCATTTAAGATTTCATTATGAGCTTTGCTACAGAGCGAGGGAGGGAGCGAGGAAAAGGGGCGAGGGATGGGTGGTAACCACCCATCCACTTCGAGATAAGCGCATCGGATTGGAGATGCGCAATGGCGCTTATCTCGGGGCGGATGGGTGGCTACCACCCATCCCTCGCTCCCTCCCTCGTTCCCTCCCTCGACCCCTAGAATTTTCCTTTCATTATAACTACAAGATAATTTGGAAGACATGTTCATTTATTTTTTTATTTTTTTATTTTACAAGGGAGTTATGTCAATCAACTACTTTCACCTTATTAATTTGCTTATCTAGCTACCTAGGACAATGTGATAATTTATTATAAATATTGAATTTTTCCAAAAGTTTAAGGAAAAGGAAACACAAGTTTATAATTTTATTTCAAAAGCTTTGCAAAGAAAAATAAATCAATAAGTATATTTGCATACAAATTGAATGACTTGGGTGTGAAGCTTGTAAAATCAATATAGGTTTTGTGAAACAATATTGTCAATATGTATGACTGAATTATAATGTCATGCATATTGGAGTGTGAATGATCAATGAAATTAGACCATTTAAATGCAACCATGAATGTTCAACCAAATACGTCAATGCAAGAAGATGAAATCGGTCATGTGTCAATCAAAGTCAACCATGGACGACGTTAATCAAAGAGACCAGAGTCAAAGATATGAAGACAGGTCAAACAATGTCAAAACTTCATGAAGACATGTCCAAGATGGTTGAATTCCAATAAACTGGACCAAGACAACTTGCATGTGAAGACAATGTAAAAACAACTTATGGATGACCAAATTTCAAATGAAGTGTCAAAAGCTATTTGAAGGCAAAATATATAAGAACCAAAATTCAAAGTTTAAATTTGAGTTACAATCTCACATGATAATGGAAACTGTCATATGCTTAAGGACATGTCAATGTCAAGTACAAAGACACTTGACAAAAAATAATTTTTTTTTTAAATAATTGTTTGGACCAGTGTTCTAAAAATCGGCCTAGGTGGCCGCTTAGGCACTAGAAGGTAGAAAACCGCCCAGATTAATGGTTGGGCGGGGTCTAGGCGGTTTGGACAATTTTTTTTTATTTTTTTTAATAGGCTGGTTGCTTATTTTATTTTTCTTTCCTCTTTTTTTGAAATAAACTAGTTAATTATTTTTTATTCAGTATATGTCTAATTGTAGCAAATGATGATTACTTAATGAAATTCTCAAATGATCTGCCGGTACCAATTTTACTAATGTAGATTTTATCAAACATGACTGAGGTTATTCATGCAATTTGAAGAAAAATAAAATAGTAGGTTTGGATATTTGTCTACAAATTCAATTTTATATAAAGTACCCATCATGACCAACTTCAGTCATTTGAGTTTTAATAAAATTTGTTCATGATTGTTAATTTTTCATGTTTTTAAATTTTGCATATGTATCTTGGCATTAAATTGGATGTAAGTGATAAGGTATTATGCTTAACTTTTGTAAATTATTAAAGTTATAATACAAAACCTAAGACCGCCTAGGCCCTTGGGCGCTAGGCACCTGCTCGCCGCCCACCCAGCGCCTAGCGCTTTTTAGAACACTGGTTTTGACAAAGCAAAGTTGACTTCATCCTTGATATGTTGCTATTAGTAAAAAAAACCATTCCGATAAAGCAAATAGTATAGTTTTGAATCCAACCATTCTGAAAAGCGAAACCTGAGGTAAGCAAAGTCGATTTCACCCCCTCCAGGATCAATTTATAAAAACTGCATCCTCATTTATTTTCATCTACTGTGGGAGATCAAGAGAAATTTGATAAGCATTTAAGAGAAATTTGATAAGCATTTAAGAGCAACTAATTCAGCAAGAAGAATAGCAAGTTTCTCCCAATTGTTCGAGATAAAATCTCATCATCTCTCTATATTATCCTCAAGTGAGTTTCAAAAGAAAAGAAAGATCTAGGGCTTGAGTTGTGAGTTTAGCCTAGACCAAACAACTTTTTTGTTTGAGATCTAAAAGCCCCAGAGAGAAAACCTTATTTGTCACCATAACTTTCATACTTGTAACAGTGAACCTCACTTCTACTCTATAAGAGAGTGAGAAACCCGAGCTTGAACCTTTATCTCATCTGTCTATTGAGAGGCACTACTGGATAAACCTCTTTTAGTGTTATCTTGCCTAAACTCAACTTACCCCATGTGGGTTTTATTGAATTCGTGGAGTGGATTCATACGAGCATGTGTCACTCGGTGATCTCATGGCATGTGGTAAGACTTGAATGTGTCGCATTTAATGATGATGTGATATTTGGTAAATCGATAAGTCTCGTGGAGCACGGTCATAAGATCACGTGGTATATTCAGAGGCCTAAGCACATGTGAAGCTTGATTGTGGCTGCATCCCATTGTTGATCACCAAGGCGTTCATAGAACTCACGGAGCAAAACACTTGATTCGTGTCGGTAAGTCTTGTTGGAGTGTGACAACTTTACCTTGCAAAGTTGTAGAACGTTATTTGAGAGTACAGTTCTCTTTTAATCAAGTAATAGAAGCTTGAGGCTTACGAGCCATTTTCACCGAGGAAGTAACTGTTGGGGTCAATCAAACCCCAACTTAGATAAACCTTGTTATATTTTGTGTGGCATTGTCTCTTCCACTCTCTTTACATCACTTATGCAGCTTGCTTATCTTATTGCTTATGATATTTCATCTTGCATGTTTTAAGCTTTACAAATTATAGTTTAGCTCGCTGGATATATGCATCAAGTCCTGGATCTACTTTGCAAAAGTATTTCTTTATATTGGGTTTTAGATCTCAAGACTCGTGAGACCATCAAGACCTATATTTGAATCATTTCACAATGTACACCTATCTTTGAGCGTTTTTATTGGTGTTAAGGTCTAGGAAATTATTTTGAGCACGAAGTATCTACGAAGTGTTTATATAGCCTATTTGTCCTGCATTCTTCCGCAAAAATGAATAAATAAATAATCAAATCCTAGGGCATTATTTCTTATTCCAAAATAGACTATTTACCTCCCTCATAATATTTACCTCCCTCCTAGTCTTGCTCATCATATCCTATGACACTTTGTTTGGTATTTAAAGCATACCACTCATTTTAGATAAGAAACATCAATCATCAACCACTCTTTTCATTCCCCATCCTTTACTCAAATAACAATCTATTGCAACATCAAGCCCTCACGATAACTATCAATAATAAATTGTTGGATTTTGGATTTGATGAGCTACTAGAGTATAGTACAGGATAAATTTGATGTTGGTCCATTAATAAGGTAAATGATTTAATCCATTTACAAATTTCATTTGAGCTTGGTCCCTCACCGTTAGTTGACCATCCAGTAAACTATTATCTTATGCATATGAATCTCACAGTGAAAAAAAAGAGACATAGATTACCCTTGTTTGAGAGAGGGTTGTCTATGTTGAATTACCATTTCTATTCCCCTCCTTCAAATGAGGGCAATTTAGATACTTTATTACATCGTGCGAGAAAAATATGCACAAGTAAATATGCTAAAGTCATTTACCCCTATTAGTACAAGGGAACAACATCAAATTTACCCTTTTTCATTCAAAATTCACTTTGTCACCAAGATGCGCTCATGGTGAATGTGATGATGGTTGTATTGTGGTGTTTTTTGTAATGGGGTGGTGACTAATTTTCATCCCTAAGGAAACTCATAGATTACGGTTTCTTATGAAATGCTAACTTCGGAATGAACTTTTCATTTTGTTATTTTACCCCAAAATGCTACCCTTTTAAGCAATATATTGCTCCGTATTCAATGTGGTATTGGACTATGTACATGTAGGAGACGACTAATGACTAGAGGTTGAGTGAGTTGAAGTTGCTAAGCTTCAAGGTAGAGAAGGTTCACAACCTCTATTAAAAAAAAGTAGAAATAAACCAATAAAATTGGACCTATGATTTTACAAAGTCAGTCATCAGGCAATTCCTCAATTAGCACCATATGGAAAATTCATATGCAAATGCATAAAAATTTCTATATTATCTAACGCATCCTTCAAATCAATTTTACTCTCACCAGAGATGGACAAAAAAGAACATTAGTTTGCTCATCAAAATTCAACTCCTTCACTACCTGATTATGAAATTTACGAATTTACGAATAGATTATTTGGACTTTCTGCTCATGATATCGCCTCCATTGGAAAACTATTTATAGTATTTGGTTCATGTACTCCTACTTTTCTACAAGGTTCAGCTCAATCTTTCAGACCACTGACATTCTCACCCAAATACATGTGCGCCATCGAATTTCATGGTCACTAGGAATAAAACCGCAAAAGGGTTCAAGAATATTATATTCTCTTCTTCGTTTCTCTTCTTTTTGAACTTTTCTTCTCTTTGAACTTTTTATTTTTTTACTTTTTCAAATCAAACCAACCAATAAGAATCGTTCGACTGTGATACTAATTGATAGAATTTAAAAAAATGAACTTTATTTCATCAAAAACCAAATTACAACGATCAAACCTATGCTAAAACAAACCCTAAATCTAATAGGAAACAATGTCCCAATAATCCTAGAAATCTTAATATGCCTAAAATACTATTATTGCTAATATTAATACTATCATAATTACAGCAATTATTAATTTTAGCTCAGCTCCATACGAGAATCCCCACTATAACATCATCATTCAACAAAAAATTTCAAAATGCAAGCTTATCCGACTAAACAAACAGATTTCTTCAAGTAAAAAAAGGTAACATTTCCAAAACCCCCTATGGTAGTCCCAGCTCTGAACAGAAACAAAAAACTAAATAAAATAAGTTATTACAGTTCCACAGGTCGGATCCTCATCTACACACCAGACAGCCAGGTCTTCGCCATTAGAAACGTCGGGGTCCACGATCCATAAATCTACCAGATGGACATTCAAATGCCATATGCCCCCGGCCTCCACAGTTGTGGCATATCATAAGGGGACCCATGCAATCCCTGCTAATGTGACCAACCTGTTGACAGCTACGGCACACCAAATCTTGGAAACCAATGTCACGCCCTCCACCACCACCACCTCTTTCTCCGAAAATCTCTGCTTTCGGACATTCCTTAGCTATATGACCAGAAACATTGCACAAGTTGCAGACAGGGTCGTCCTTGCACTCCCGAGCCAGGTGGCCAGTCTTCCTGCAGTTGTTACATGCCTTGTCATTTGTACAGTCATCAGCAGTATGGCCTTGCTTATAGCAGTTGTTGCAAAGTCTCAGGTCACCAGGAGGTAATGCAGGAGCCGAGCAATCTCTGGCACGATGACCAGCCTTGCCACAGGTGTGGCAGATGCCCTCATTGGGACAGTTGTTTGCCATGTGGCCAGGCTCTTGACAATTCCAGCACAGTGACTTTGTAGTGCACTCTGCAACGATGTGTCTGGCAAAGAATTCATGAAAATCAAGATAAATAGCAGTACCAGACGAATAACAATTTGGTGTGGAGATAATTAGTGCAGTGTTTCATTACCCAGGAAGACCGCAGTTGTTGCAAACTGCCACATTAGGGCATTCCCTTGCATAATGACCTGGTCGCTTGCAATTTTTGCACTGGTTGCCCTGACTGGAACAACAGTGTGCATCAGAGTTATTGCATCAAACAAGCACACACCAAAAAAAAAATCCCGTAAATAGTTTTTTGAGTTCACATCCAAAAACAAACAAGCATTGTAACTAACCTGTTACATGACTAGGTACCTTTCAGTTCAAACTATAAAATTAAAGATCATTTTCCATCTCAAAAGTGGATGGTCTTATAAATGATAAAAAAGGTTGCACAATACAAGAAAATATAAACGAGATAGGAAAATATCAAAATTTAAAGATTTACTAAAGCAATTCCTACGCAGGTAAGAGCATTCATATAGCCCAACGAATATAAATGTCAAAAATGAGAGATACATAAAACTAATCATTCTTAATCCAAAGATGCAAAGCACTGACCTCGTTTCAGACTTTTCATTCTCCAAATTGCACCACAGGGAAGAAAAAGGTACATGCAAGAGAAATAAAAGAGCGCCAGTAGGGGACTAAACCAAAGCACGAGTCCAATCCACATAATGACTGGTAGTCCTCCACAATAAAGCATATAATGAAGTTGACTTGTGACAAACGGAACTCACATACTTCCATCTAGAGTAAATTGTATCTACAAAATCAATCAACATTTGCATTAGGGTTGGGCCGGTTTGCTTAACCGGCCCAAATGCCTAAAATCGAGGACCGGACAGATTTTTTAAAAACCGAAATTTTAGGGACCAAGCCCGGATCGGGTGAAACCGAGGTCCCAATTAATCGAAATTTCGGGCCGAGCCAATCCAGTTTTTAGTCTAATTATTTAAACCTTTTGAACAAACCGAACAGAGAAAACTCAGAAGAACGAAAAACAAAGTGGATTTTTTAACCCAAATTACTCTATCAATTCAATCAAAATGGCGTTGTTGGCTCTTCTTCTGCGATTTCTGGATCCTTTGCTTCACATTCGATCTCCACACAAGAGATTAAAGGTGTGTATCTTGAATGTGTTGCTTTTGTTCTCTGTTTTGGTCAATTCGTGCTTTATTTTTCTAGGTGGAATTTCAGTTTGGGGTTTTGTTTTTTGTTTGAGCCCATTGTTTTTTTGTTGATCGGGTTTGTGAGTTAAGCTGAATTTGTGCTAATTTACTATATTAGTTGAGTACATGACATGGTTTGTGGGGGGAGAGATCGATCACTCCAGAGAAGAATTCGCTCGCGTCCAGTGAAGAAAGGCGATGTTGCCTTTGGAGAGATCGATCGCGTCCAGCGGAGAGAGGCGGTGTTGCCTTTGGAGAGATCGATCACATCGCCTTTGGATTTGGCTTATTCGGCCATGACCACAGATTGTTTCACCAAACCCCAAATCTCTTTTAGATCTTTGTAGTTTGTAGTTGCATTATATTGTGTTTCATTGAGAGAGCGAGTTTGTGAATAAAATGAAATTAAATGGAATGGAATGTAATGAAATGAAACCCGGCTGGGCTGATTAACCGGCAGGTTCTAGAAATTGGAATCGATGACCAAACTGAGAATTTCGGTTCAGTCTGGTTTGTAGGATCGAAAATTAAATTAATATTAAAAAACTCGGCCCGATCGGTTTGATTCTCAGTTCGATCCGATTTTTCGGTTAGAAATGCCCAACCCTAATTTGCAAATCACAAAATCTAAATCACTTTGTGTATATTTACTAGATATCCCTGTAATTTCAATTCTATCTAAACTATTATAACTCACGAAGGGTGAAGTGAACAATGAATTACTATTAATTCGTTTCCCCATTTTCCATACACACCTGATACTTTTTTTCAATCAAAACCAAGCCCTCTCAAATATTGATAAATTAGATTCAAGTCCTCAACACCATTATTTCAAGATGCCCCAATTTATTTACTCGATAGAAGCACATGGATTCAAAGACTAATTGTAAAAGGACATAAATTTTGCATGTAATTAGTCACGAAAAGGATTAACATTAAAAAGATTTATATGCACGTAGCGGGCACTCGCGACTAATCTAGAGTAATACTCCTGAATTCGCTAGAAACCATGCCTATGTTTCATTTGGACTCATAGTCACAACTACTGTAGAGGAGGGTATGCAAGATTGATTGAGAAAAAACAACACAAGCTAAAAAAAACATGATTAAAGGAACTATATAGTTATTGTTTGTACCATATTTTGCTAGCATGTGTTCGTCACGTGACAAAAGTAGCACGTGATAGGCACGAGCAGAGGGACCTCGTGCTAGACACGTGAGGGACATAGTCCATGTCAGACACGAGAAGCTAAAGGCAGGAATCCACCTTATGGAATTAAGATTTGGAGGAAACCCGCATCATGTGTTCAGCGCATTGTGCCTTCTTTCTTCTCCAAGCAAATAAGGAATGACAGGGAAAGAAGTAAAGAGGAATTGGTCTGATCTCTATGATGGATGAGGTAAGCAACCACCATCAGAGAGGGAGGGTCAATAGGAAGTGAGAAAAGTGGAATGCTCAAGGGAAGAACCATACAACCAGATATGGGTACGAAGGTGCTTTCGCCAGTAGGAATCTGGTCAACAACGCCAAATAGTGACTGGAAATCGCCGAGGGGTGGATCTAATGTGAGTGGCCAATACGGTTGTGACACGTGGGACTAACGACAACAGGGAAACTAAGTCAACTAGGCAAGAGAACGACCGAGGCGAAGTTGCAGAACTTAAACATGTTAGGCGAAAGAGACTGAAACCTAGAGTAAGCTTCTCAGCATTTGCAGGTCTCGACAGCATATCATAAATGCAAAGGGGCGTACAAGTAAAGAGGGCAATATATATAGAACACTTAGACCAACAAAGAAAGGGTTGGATTCTAAGGGAGCTCTAGAGAAACTTTGAATCTCTGAAACTCATTTAGTTTTCTAATTTTCCATTTATGCTCTTATTTGTTTACTACTTGGCTGCTTTCTGATTTGAATGTCGGAGGCTCATAACCCGTGTTTGTGAGTGCTTTTGCACGAGGGAAGGCTTGGAGAGCAGCGGGAAAAAAGCCACATTGCTTTGGAGATCTCAAAGGCGTTGTGAGTATCTCGAGAAATTTAGAAAATACCTATTACTGTGAGATTCAATAAAAATGAAAACAATATTCTAATTACTGTGAATCTCACAAACTCGTACAACCAAGAGAAAATTTTGTAGAACCGAAATCACCCGGTTCATCTCTCAGTTAAGACCAGACCACCTATTGGAGTCCCTGAATCATAATAAGGGACAATCATCGTGTTTCAACAGTGGACACATCCAATCAAACCAAAAAGATAACACACAGAGACAATACATGAATGTTTTGCTCTGATAGAACGAAGTAGAAGCTCTCCAAGAATAAAAAAACTTCATCACTATCTAAAACATTCATTCATCGAGGAAGGCTTCAATCTACTCCATGGTTAGATCCACTTAATGCCTATGCCTTGCAGCCTTGGCAATAATATATTGTAGCAACTTCGAATAATAAGACCAATACCCTTTGAGCACAAGAGCATATCATCATCAAAGCTCATTCCCGATACTCCCAGGGTCGGCTACATATATTTTGGTTCTCCAAGCAATGCGGTCTTCCCACATGTCCTGGCCTAATCCCAACTCAATGATGTCTTCTTTCACCGCCTTTGAGCACAAGAGCAACAAACAAATTCCTTTCCTTCCCGTACTTTGACCAAGATTAGGGAACAAGAAGAAAAGCTACACCAGGAAGGATGGATCCTTGTGAAAAGAGATAATTAGAGCTAAATATTGAACAACAAAGAGTGACATTTTAGCACACTGATTCATTTGGAGGAAACTCTCAAATTTCGATTTTCAAGCACTCTCACTCTTTGTTGTAAAAACGAAATTCAGGCATTTCAAAAAATGGGACTTACTTAGTTTGCTGTTAGAAATCTCAAGCCTACTAATGACCTTGGGTGAGCAAGGGGACAAATTCATTTGGAATTAGGAAAAATGACTTTGCATTTTCTTACTCAATGCAATTTCAATGAAGTGATATGGCTGCATTTTATTACTCCATTTGGAGTGGTTTGCCTTTTGCATGAGTCGATTACACAATTTTTGAAAAGTTAGAGAAGACAAAATCGTACCCCATTTAGGAAATGCCTTCGAAAAGTTGCACCCTACCCATTTGTTGAGGATTGTGGAAGGTGATAAACCCAATACTAAAAAAATAAAGCAATGGACTTTGTGCAATGTTGTATGGGGCGTGAGATGCTAGTGAGCACCTCAAGAGCCTCAGAGCGGCCACAATTGAGCCAAGGTGACCATTCAAGACTATGATATCACATGATATATGAAACATAAATCTACTAATAGCAAATACAATTGAACTCTTTTGCTTCCACTCATGGCTTTGTTGCCTTTTATTTCTTCACAATTTTTTTTTCCTTTTTTCATTAGCATCTATTGGCGCCACTAGTGCTACAAGGGGAAGAGGGGCAAAGTATAAAGAAGCTTATGATGTGAAATCGTTTTAAAAAAGATCATTGTTCAAGGGTGTAAAAGCTGTTGAGACTTGAGATGGGGCAAGTTCACTAGCTATTTAGGAGAAAAAAAGTAACATGGGGAAGACCTATTATCTGAAGTAACTTATTGTAGAGTCCTAACAATTAGCACGAAAAATGAAACCAGTGCACAGTTTGCAGATATGTTTTTACAGTCTTTATTTGGCAATGAAATCTCTACCAAACAAAGATCTGATAATATGTGTAACAACTATAGAAAGGAATGACTAAATTATCCACTTTTGTTTAGGTACCCTCCTGATAATAGATCCAATAAGATGTGTAACAACTACAGAAAGCAATGACTACATTACCCACTTGTGTTTAGGTACCCTCCTGAAATCTATGTCACTTTAGACTACAAATTTTTTAGAACAAGTACTAGACTATTAGATTGAGAAATGAAGTCAAGTTCAGAAAAAAAAAAAAAAAAATTTAAATAAAAACAATTTACATCACTAATACAATTTACATAGTAACCTATCCAAGAAACTTGAACATTTTAATGATTAGATCAATCAAGGACGAACTATTGTTCAAAGAAGAAGGAATTAGTCAGCTAAACTGGATGCTATGTCACACCAAATGCACACTAAATAGAACTTTTCTCCCTTCTCAACATAATTATATGAAAGATTAGAAGTGTTAGAAACCAGGAAACCTGAAACCACGACGTCCTTCCCTCCTGTATGGTGCATCACGGTATGAAAACCGCTCAGAACGCATCCTGCGATTTCTTGGACTCCTGCTACGCGGACTCATCTTCAAAACTCCCCTTATTCACACCCACCACCACTGATCTGCAACAGCAACAAACACCGCTATCACCGCTGCTACCTCCCTGTCCACATCACAACCATACATCCAAAACATCTCCATAAGTCCATTGAGACCCTGCTTTTTTTTTTTTTCCCTTCAAATTGAACAATGCCAAACCCCAACAATACTAGGACTGCCAATAAGCATACCTACTCTTCCTTGATACGAGTTGTTAAATCCCATACCAATGTCTTGTCAACTCAAAATAACTATTTCCTCAGCTACCATCTTCCTTTATTGAAAATTACAATGTCTTAAAAACACAATGCTAAGAAACAATTTCGCCAGGAAAACAAGCGTTCATAGTTTCATGCAAGAAAGTGATAAACGAGAATCAATCTCCATAGTGCATACAACTAATCAAGACGATTTATTCTTACTTACTACACATACAAAATCCAATATCCAATATCCCTCCAATATGTATACTCCAAAATGGTTTTTCAACAACTCCCCAAATTATCCATTTAGGAAATACTTGCCAAATATGAATGTTATGCGTTATAGCATCTAAACTCACCATATCCATATGTCAAAAATATAAATGCATAATGACATCACTTCCTTTCCCACTCATATCCAGCAACAATTATTTTTCTTCAACTTCATCATCCTCTCTTTCGCCAAAATGAAATTCTTAGCATAATTATGAATCACGAGTTCCTGAACAATGAACAATCCATGCAATTCACAAAAAATAGGATCTCACCATAACGGCTCAACTTAGCATTGGAAAGATATCCCTATAATAAAATGTGAACGAATTCCATCCCCCGAAATACATGCAATATTGGAGTCAAACCTCACGCCACTCTCTTTTCCTTTTCAATACTTGAAGTGCAGATTCACGCTTCACCGATTAAGCTATTAACACTACAAAATCGTAATATAACCCTACTTCTCAAGAAACAACATTAAAAAAATTAAAAATCATATGATTCAAAATAAAGGGCCATACTGATCCAACATTCAAGAACAAATTACAAAAACTTTCATAAAAGATGAACCACAATCAAAGCAATGGCTCATACTGATCAAAGATTCGTGATTAAAAACATAATTCAAACCCTATATCGCACAAAACAAACAAATAAGCGCAAATCACAAACAAAACATTCAAAATAATCATAGATTCACAAAGAAATTACAGATTTTTTTCAGTAAATAAAACCGAGATCTTCACTAACAGTATTATAATTCAAAACAAAATGTCAACAATTCACGAAATGAACCCTAGTTTTCAAGAAATGACACATAGAATCACACTATTCGAAACAAGATTGCATACTTTTCATACATTCACGAAATTATAACTTCTTCTCTCAAATAAATTCCAACCAAATCTCATAATAATCAACGTATCGCGAACAAAAGCACGGATACAAAGCTTTCACAGAATATAGAACAATAAATCATCGATTTGTTTCAGATCCACAAAATGAACGAGATCAAATCATGCCCTACTGAGCTCCGTAATTTGAAAAATATGGAAATATAGGTTTTCTACTGACCTTGATTGATGAGGAATTCTTTCTTTCTTTCTTTCTTTGCTCTCTCTCCTTTCGTTCGTCACATGCTTTTTATCACCAAGAAAACGAAGTGGCTTTTTTCGCGAACAAATAAGAGCGGTTTCCCTCGCTGAAACTGTTGAGGTGGGGAATTTCTAGCGTGAAGGGCGTGTGTGTTGCACGTGATTGCTTTTTTACATCGCGAGCCGAATACTGTTGCGATAAGCGCGAGGGGGGTTTGACTGTTGGGTTTTCTTGAGATGGAGGGTTTCATCAGCTCATTTTTACTTGCATCCAACGGCTGTAAATTGAAGAACTTTTATCCTTATGATTTTTGGTAAGAGCATCCACAATATGGTTGGGTTTGTCAAGGTTTAGAGAGTAATGGTTTTGACAATAGCCTTTTTGTTGTCTAATAGGAGAGCCTCGTATCTACATTTGTAAGCTTGCAATGAGAGCGCTATTTGTTGTCATGTCTAGCAATTAAAATGTAGGTTATTCACTATTCGGTTTTGTAAAACACAAATCAAATCAAATCAAATTAGTTTGCTAAGGAAAAGAAATCAATATACATACATATGTGAAAGGGACATGATACATAATATTTTCACTCACTCTCTTATCTCCACTATTTTTCATCGCTTCGGTCAGTTAACTCTTAAATTTTGTATATTCAATGAAATAATTAGATTGAGATCGTCATAAGAATGTGATTCACTTGACAAGTTTATGTTATCCTTGCTCGAAATTTCAATTTACATTAGAAACAACGTGTTATAGTTTCATCTTGTTTCGACACACATTCCCTGATATACACATTGAGTGTAAAAAACGGATTTCTCTATTATTATTATCACGAAGTTAGCGAGGGCCCACTTTGAACGTAACACAGTCTGACCAGTAGCCGGCCAATGCCCATTGTCCAAGACCATCTAAAAGGCTTGTTCTTAAATACTCACAAATACCGTTTATCAAAATATTTAATGGCGTGGACCTAAACACACATCTCGATGAAATGTGTCAAAACGGGCAAAAAATTAAACATTAGTGTAGTTTTCTTGAATATTTCAGATCAAGCCTCAAATTGAGCTCAAAATGAATAAAATAACAAATTTTTTATTTGTGCAGGATTTCTTAATTCGAGTGTCCTAAGAGCATCTCCAATGTTAGTCTCAAACCAAGATAGATTGAGTTGAGGACAAAATTTTAAGGTCTTTGGATTATGGCCTTCGGTGGTAAACTTTATAATAGTCTAGATTGACTTCTGATGCAGAAAAATACCTCGTCCAAATCTTTGTAGTTTCGTTCAAATCATATCACGTTACCAAATAAAAGCTCATATTTCTTGAGTTTTGACAACGCCACTGAAGCAATAAAATACATTGTTATTCCTCAAATTTGCCTTTTGAGAGTGCTTACTAGATATGCTCATGTTCTAGCCCAGTAGCGAAAACCCAAAATAATCTTTTGACCCCAATGCCCATAATTTTTAATTTGTAAAAGGAAACTCAACATTCCTAACAATACAATTTGGGAAGGCTACGATTATTTGGCACCACAATTTACTCTCACCCACATCACCTTAATTTTTTTTTTTTACCTTATCTCCCACACCACCCATAAATCCACTTTTCATCTTCTTATTCTCCCACCCTCTCTTTCTCGATAACAAGAACAATAGTAACAACCTGGAAGGCGTAGCGAGAAAGGAATGATCGATTGTGAGGGACGGTGAGAGACGATCTGCGACGACGAGATATAGAGGAGATGGAGCGAGAGTCACAGTCACCCCTCTCCATCTTTTTTTTTCTCTTCCTTCCCCTCTCCCAGTTCTCCCACCCTCTCCCAGTTCACCTTATTTCTCGTCCCACTCTCTCTTATTCTCGCACAAGTAGTCGCCCCTCTCCATTTTTTTCCCCTCACACATTTTTTTTGCCCTCATAGCAGACCGTGCGAGGATGGGTTTCTCACTCGCGTGGGCCGCTGCAAGGGCAAACAAATTGACCCTCGCAAAGGTATCTGCGAGTAGGGAACCCATCCTTACACAATCCAACGTGAGGGCAAAAAAAGTGTGCGCGAAGGGAAGGAGAGGGGCAACGACGAAATCGAGGTGAAGAAGAAAAAGATCAGAAAAGAAAAAATATTAGAAAAGAAAAAGAAGATAAAAAATGAAGGCAGTGATGAGTAGAAAGGAAGGGGAGAGAGAACTCTCCCATCGTTTTGAATTTGGGAGGGGAAAATAATTTATATTTTTTCTTTTCATAGGTGATGTGGAAGAGAACAATGGCATGGGATAGAAAGTGCATGGTATAGGAAAGAAAAAATTAGATGAATGGTGTGACTGAGAGTAAATTGTAGTGACAAATAGTTGCTGCCAACTGGGAATATACATTGACACAATCGCACACTATACTCGTATCTATACAGTATACGAATGGCATCCATCTAGCCAATCATGTTGTCTCAGCTTTCGTACCATAAGAGCAACCACGGGCGTGAAGTCCACCTTCCGTCACGACTCCACCGTATAAAACCAACCATCAATCCAAAAGAGAGAAAGCACCGCAAGAAATGAAGCAGCAAATTCCGAGACGCAGCAGAAGCAGGTGCGAAGGCACCGCGATGGGAGCTATTGTTCTTGATCTTCGGCCCGGAGCTGGACTCGGCCCTTTCACTCTCGGTCGGTCATCTTATTGCCCCACTCTTCAATTCTTGTCCAATTTGATCTTTTATGTTTGCATGTTTATGAATCAGGTCTAATTATAAAACCCCAATTGGTAATTTCAAAATATTTGTTCTGATTTCAATGAAATTTTATAGAGAAAGAAAGGTTGGGGTTTGTTTATAGAAATTTGGATCAGAATTAGCTCTGTAGACACTGGTAGAATAAATTTTGTTTGATTTGGTCAAATAGAAAATAAGGATTATCATTGGATGAAAGGGGTTCAGAATAACTCTATGTGTGAGGTTGTGTAACACCCTGTATGGCGGGCTCGGAGGCTGGCAGCTCCTTGTGTGGGTGGGGTCACATATGACTGGCAGGCTATCTATGTGTATAGTCCCACATTGCCCGAGTGGAGAAGGGGTTATTCTATATATGTGCAAGATTGGATCTCCATGATACCGCGTTTTAAAGCCATGCGATCCTTGGGCCCAAAGCGGACAATAGTGTACCATGTGGATCTTGTCTTTATCTAAATAGGTTTAACATGTAAATCGAGTAGCAAAATTCATTTCCAAAATATGAATTTTAGCAAATGATTGTAATGCTCTTGGGGTCAGTGGATTCGGAAAACTATTAGAGACAGAAAACATACTAAGAATATGGAAAAATATTGCCTCTTATGCTAGCACCAATGCGCTACCACACTGAGCCACAAAAACTAGTTTAGGAATGATTAGAGCCGCCTTAAAGTGGGTCATGAGGAAGATTTCCCTTTATGCATGACCGAAAGTTGTGATATTTACTTGAGTACAGGGAATTTAAGTTTTATTTTCTTACCATTTCCTAGCTAATGAAGTGATCAGTACAAATGAATTTATCTTAGAAAAGGGCTGCATACAGAAAAGGATCAGATATTCGGTCAAATCTGCAGAAGTGAATCCTCAGAAATGTTGTTTGCTCACAAAATGACAAGTGTGTCTATTTGTTTTATTCAGGAATGCCTTTATGCGAAGCATTTATTCAAATAGAGCAGAGACCCAAGATATACGATGTCGTGCATGTCAAGTACCTAGAAGAGGTTCGTGTTAGTAACACCTTGTGGATGTGTATAATTGTTCTTATCATGCATTTTATATGTAAGGACATTTAAAAGTGTTCAACTGCATAATGAAATTGAACTTTATTTTGCGGTGTTGCATTAAGGCTTCCCTTTGTATGTGTAAACCGTTTCATTTGGAATCTAATGAATATAGATAAGTTTACATATGCACCCCTTTTCAATCTTTAGTATGTGATTGCTTGATAGCATTTTAAAATACAAAACAAACCTTGCATAAATTACAATAAAATTAAAAAGTACAAAGCAATAAATTGGAAAATCGATGCAAGCCCCTCCAACTGAAATGGATATCATCCTCACATCATTCATTTCAGAAGATATTGTAAGATTATTTTTTCTCCTTTAATACCATGAACCGTGGTTTACTTATATAGATTATAGACAGCCACTGGTCTCTTTTACACGTACTCATACACTGTACACCTGTCTCACACGTCTCTTTGTCTACATCTCTCAGAGTCTCTACTCGAACTTTTCATTCTCTCATGTTTCGTCTCTTGATCACTTGTAGTTACAATCACAAAAACCAATTCAGTAAGAGCTCTTGCAACATAACAACATAGTGGGTTCAAGAATTAGAGACAATGAAAGAGATGATCGTCACTTGGAATAAGTCTAAGTTTTGTAATTTTGAATAATGAAATATAGGGATATTTCTTAGAGAAAAAAAAATGAAACTCTGCTAATTAAAATCAGCAAAGAATGATAAGATAGCTACGAAGAAAAATAGACAGAACAAAGGGGAGAAAGAAGATGGATAATCAGAAACCTTAAAACTAAAAGACAAAAAGAAGAAGGAAGCAAGGACATATAAACCAAAATGAGAGAGAACCAGAAGCAGGAAGGAAGTAATAATAAAAGAAAAACATGGAGGGAAGCATGGAGTTTTGAGAAAGCAGCTATTGCATTAGTTCACTGAAATTTTTAGCCCACAAAAGAATATGGAAAAATTCTAAATTATAATTTTCACAGGTGTTGTATTTGAATTCTGTAAAGGAAATTTGAAAGTTCCACCAAGCATCACAAGTGATTCCGCCTGTGGTAAAATAGTTCAACGATACCTAGCGAAGCCCAAGTGACAACCTGCGGAAAAATTTATATTCCTGCTTCCATCCTTTTACCAAGTAATTAGTCAGTTTGGTTCTACTGTACTTATCCAGTAGTTTTTTCGAGCTCATTGCGGTGTTTACTCTCTGAACTTTTTACATGCCTCCATCTTGGCAACAAATTTTTATTTCCTTGTATGGTGAAAAAGTAAGCTGAAGAAATTAATTACCTTTTGTGTGTATGTGTGTGTGTTTCATACAATTTTGCTGGGCACACTAAAAGATTTGAAAGTTAGATTATCATCATAAAATTTTCTCTCCATATAGACAGTTATATTTTTGTAAACTGTACCACTTCCCATTTTGTAGTATATGATACACTTAGTCAATCACCAATGAAGAACCATGTTTTGTTGCAGTGCTGTGCTTTTCATTTGAGAAAAAATGTATAAGAATCTCATAAATCTTTTAGTGGATTTTGCCCAACTTAGTTTGGTTTTCTTGTGAGTTATATGGAAGTTATTTGGTTTTTCCCCTTGATTGTACATCTATTTGCTGGGTTTTTATTGGATAATCTATATATGGCTGTTAGGTGTTCTAGGATTTATTTTCAGGTGTGTGTAACATGATTTAATGTAGATTATTTACCATGATTTCTTCTGTACTTCAGGATCCACTTAACTTGGATGTTGTCATTGGTTTTCCTGATCATGGTTTTCATCTTCGCTTTGATCCTTGGTCACAGGTACTCTTTTTAAGATTTATGGGAATTTTTGTTTCCCATCTCTCGTTGCTTTTAATTCTATTCTAAATTTTCAGTTTCCTTTCGTTAGTTGAAAGTTTTGTTATGTTCTCAATCCGTATCTATGAACTGCCCCTAATAATCAGCAGTGATGTAGTTGTTTGTTTACACTCTTGGAAAGGGTAGTTATTTGTGAATCTAGTTTAAATACATTGATAAATTGGTATAAGGGAAAATGATTTGGATGGGAGCAGCCCAGCAGGTTCATGAAGATGCACCGGGACAGCTGCAAATAAGTATGTGCTAATGAAATTAAGGTGTATGTCCAAATGAAATTGCATATTCGATGAACAGTTATTGCATGTTATTCTAGGCTGATTTATTATTGAGCGAAATGAATAATTCATGGACTGCTATTTAAGGGACAGAATCTACATGGTCTGTGACATTGTGTCATAGTAAGTTATTTTATATTTAATTTCTTTGTCAGAGACTGCGTCTTATTGAAATTTACGATGTGAAACGTCTTCAACTGCGATATGCCACTTCGCTAATTGGGTGAGTCATCAAGCATATTGCTATTCTACTTTTCTTAGTTAATAATCCAAGCACTGTTCATTTAATGTTATTATATGCAGGGGACCTTCAACGTTGCCAACTTTTGTGTCCGTGTATACCCTTTTTGGGCCAACATTCCCTGGAACATATGACAAGGATAGAGGGATTTATACCCTATTTTATCCGGTCAGTTAGCAGAGAACATGATTTGGACTTAAAGATGCCTACCCCCCATGCACATACTTTTGTTTATGGTTTATATGGTATTTATATTTCAGGGGTTATCATTTGCTTTTCCTATTCCTACCCAATTTATGGAGTGCAGCCACGATGGAGAGGGTATTTGTACTGCATACTGCTTACTTGCATCTGCCTGAATAATATCTTAGAGAGCATCTCTGTTAATCCCTTTTTTTTTCCATTGATTTAGCGGAATTACCGCTTGAGTTTCCAGATGGGACTACTCCAGTTACGTGTCGTGTCTCAGTATATGATAAATCTTCAGATGGTAAAGTTGGTGTAGGATGTTCTATGGATAAGGCCTTAGCTCCTCCATTGCCTCCTGGTAGTCTTTATATGGAAGAGGTGCATGCTAAGGTTTGATCTATATCCTGCCTCACATTCATTTATTTTAATACTGTCTTTGAAATTTCTTTCATGTTTTAGATGGTTTCCACATTCCACCTTCTTGTCTTTCTTTCTGCATCGACACAGGGCTGGAATTTTGATCTGATAAAGGTTGCATTTGCAAACTGTAGAAATCACCATTTTGTTTTATTTTTCTATTGTAGCTTGGGGACGAGTTATGGTTTACAGTGGGTGGTCAACATATTCCTTTTGGTGCGTCACCGCAGGTCAGTAAATGAAGTTTTTTTTTTTTTGCAAGAGTCAAGTATCTATAGTTGCAATTCAGATTGTTATCACCAAATTGTTGATCCGTTTACTAAAATAAAGGCCAATATTTCTCAAGTTAAAGCTGTTACTATTAATAATATAACTATTAAAGTATTAATTGTCTTTCTGTTTATGCTTGAGTTGCATGACTGAGACATGTTGGAGCTGATTGCAAGGTCTCAGCTGAGACAGTGCAATAAGAACCAATTTTTTGTTATACGCAAAGAAGAATGTTGTATTTCCGGGGTGAGGATATCTAACGATCAGCAACTACTGTGGCAAGACTGGCAAT
This sequence comes from Berberis vulgaris, assembly GCA_963556465.1. Lineage (NCBI taxonomy): Eukaryota > Viridiplantae > Streptophyta > Magnoliopsida > Ranunculales > Berberidaceae > Berberis > Berberis vulgaris. Next base: position 4,555,700 of record OY747137.1, read on the forward strand.
ATAATAATATGGAGGAGATAATAGTATATTATCAGATGATCATGATAAGAAAATTGTCATATCCAAGTTGGCACACGGCACACGTTCCACCATATAAACTAGTCCAAGCCAGTGAGTGGCTGCCGCATATTGACTGTGACTTAATTCTCACCATGCTAGGGCTTTGCTATGGACCTTAAATGATACTAGGGTGAGCGGACTAATTATGTGATTGAAGGAGTGATGATCACCTATTCATGCCCATGCCCTTAACTGGGAGTTGGTGTGTATGCCTAAGGAGATGGGTGATCTTAGTATTTGGCTTCTTCAATTGATGAATAAGGCATTATTATGTAATTGGTTATGGCGATTTGGTACGGAAGCAAAATGCTTGTGGAAGGAGGTGATTAGAGCTAAATATGATTGTACAGAAGCTTCATAGATATCCACGAGGCTCATATGGTACTAGTACCCAGAAGATAAGGATGAGTTTGTTCAAGGGATCGATGTGTTCTAGGAATAGGAGATAAGGTTAAGCTTTGGGAAGATGTTTGGGTGGGGGAGATGGCATTGAAATATAGGTGTCCCGTGTCCAAAACTTTTCGCATTGTGTGAGAGAAAGTAGGGTCGAGTGGTTGATTTTGGTTGGCATATAATGACTCTTTGCATTTGGACTTCCATTTTCATAGGAGCACTCTTTCGGTGGGTGAGATGGAGGAGTTTGTTTTTTTTGTCACATGCCTTGGAGAGTGATACTTTGGGTCAAGAAGATGAATGATGGGTGTGGAAGGGATATGGAGAAAGAGGATTTTCGGTTGGTGTGTGTTTTTTCGAGGTCAGCCGTGGATAATTTGCCTGGAAGAGTGATTCAAGATTTTCTCACTAGTTTAGTATAGAAAAAAGGGATTGTCTTCAAGGATATCTTCTTTCGTGTGGAATAAACTACCGTCTAAGGTAGAATTAGTTCACAGGTAAATGGACATTCAAGTGAAATGTAGTTTTTGCATGATTGATTCGGAAACCACAATTCACTTGCTAATGCATTGGGGTATGGATGCATTTTTGCGAAATGTTTGGTGTTGGGTGATGTCAGGTACTGTGGAGACGTTGTTAAGAAGTTACAATACGCCAAATTATGTCTTATAAAGGGAGTTTTCTACCTTATGCAATATATTGGAAGGTTGGAAGGAGCACAATAGTAGGGTGTTTTGCGGCAAAGGCGTCTGATTTTGGATTGGTGATTATGGAGGTCCTCATCACTCTTTGGGGATGGGTGTCACATCTTCCATTTTTCAAAGGGTTTATTTTTGAGAACTTGATTGTTAGCCATGGATACTCTCATTGGACTCTTGATACTTAGATCATCAACTTTTTCATATATTTTCAATTTTTCACAAATGACAAACATATAATGGTAAGTTAGTAGTACATGAGTAGCAATGTTGACCTACAAGTGAAGAATCTCACTAATAATTCAATACTTATTGCTGAAAATGCAAATAATAATAATAATATGTACCACGTGTCCCCAACATATTCCGTATTGTGTTTTTTTTAAAACGTGTCCGACACCTCGTATCCGTGTCATTATTACTTAGGTTATCGCTCAAGTATTTAATTTGCTTTTTGTTGTTGGTTATTTTTCAAAAACGGTAATTTTCGTTTTATAACTTGCTTTATTCTTCTCTCCAATTCAGTTTTTCTACAACCTTTCTGTTATTGTTTCAAGTTTCAACAGTCTTAATAGATATTTACTTTTTATAATACAGGATGTGTGGACAGAGTTAGGTCGTCCTTGTGGTGTCCATCAAAAGCAGGTAAATTGCACATGCTAGTTCTTAATGCCGGATCCATGAGCTAAATTTAATAAACTTGAGATTTGAGTGAATCTTAATTTGGAAAACTAGGACTACATTTACTTTTTATCATATGTTACTTTGCACTATTGCACCTATGTTACTTAATTTGATCTGCCATTGTGATATATACCTCACTATTGCACCTATGTTACTTGTCTAATTTTGCCTATTTTAGAAATTCTAGCCAGAGTTTAACAATTACTCTCATGCATATGGCATGATCTCGTTTAGCGTATTAAGTGGTTTCCTTTATAAGTGCGAGTACCCATTGTTTTGTTGGTACGAATTTGGACTGAAACACTTATGAATTGTTGGTAAGAGGATACTGGAGTAGACATCCTTAATGAGCACATGTTGGACAAAGACTTAATGTAGGAATACTATCAGAATTTCCACTATGGTTTACACTTTATTTTCTTTTATTGGACAATGGTTTTTGTGAATGTTTCAGTGAAGTTCTACTTGTTTGTAGTCCTCACTTTTGATTGATTGGTTTATTTACATTTTCTATCAGCTTCTCCTGTTTCCGTGAAGGGTCACTCATGATTAGACTGACAATTTGGCCCGGACACGATAACACGACTCGAAATCAGCCCTATATAAACGGGTTCGGGTCATATGTTTTTATCTTCGTGTCATTTTGGGTTGACTCGTTACATAGGTTGGGTCGTGTCCGGGTTTGGCACATTGACCAATGTGAACCCGTTTGACTTGTTAACTTTGGATCAAATAGGTATGTCGTGCCAAACATGTCATTTCGTGTAGTTTTTATCGTATTTAACAATTATTTTTGGGTTAATAGGTCGTTTCGTGTCATTTCGTGGCAAGTCGGTTACTTGGTTTTGTGTTTTATTTTTCTGGCCCGATAATCAAGCGGGTCGTGTTTGTTTTCCTATATATGTGACCTGCCAACATGACTGACCCGACCCGTTGCTAGATACATTTTTCCATAGGTATCATCTGTATTCTCCTTGGTTGCTAAGACAAATACTTCCAAATAAAAAAGGTTGCTTTGTCTAGTTGGCCTTCCTCAATAGCTCATTTTCTTTTGATCATGAGCACCTGGTTGGGTGGTTACATGATGAGGGTCAGTAGATTCCCCAAATTCTGTTGTCAACTGATTGAGGTATTTCTATTCATTTGTAGGCGCTTACCATTACTTTATCCCTTTTGTCATGGTAGTGCCCAAATTTGTTTTTGTTTGTGTTTAAAGTAGAAGTTAGTTACAATCAAACTTAACTATAAACTTGATAGATATATGTTTGATCAATGTCAGAGAAAGGCCTCTAAAAGTGGTACTTATTTTTCTTTGCTATGTAGGTTGATCAGATGGTGATTCACTCCGCTTCGGATCTGCGACCTCAAACAACTCTCTGTGGGGATTACTTCTACAATTATTTCACTCGTGGTTTGGATATATTATTTGATGGGCAGGTACTTAGCATGTTCTCCATTGATATTATGCATCTTAATCCGTTTGGCATTTTATAATTGTCATGTTACCTTGTTGAATGCGCAGACCCACAAAATAAAGAAGTTTGTTTTGCATACAAACTTTCCAGGACACGCCGACTTCAACTCATACATGAAATGCAACTTTGTAATCTATGAGTCTGACGGCAAGTTCTTTTATCTATAGTGTTACCATCCAATGGTCAATTTCCTCTTGAAAACACCATAAACATGTCATGCTATTACCATATTTATTTCCTGCAGTTGGGGGGCTATTGCAGGAAGGAGATGCCAATAAAGACGGAATTACACCAAGCACAAAGTGGGAGCAAGTAAAGGTAATTTCTTTCTCCAAAACTTGCATGTATATGAAAGTGTTACCACCTTTTTCTATTTTTCGTAATTTTTCTAGACGGAACCAAAATTCCTTCCCAAAATAGTTCCTAAAATCAAGTTTCCAAAACTCACATTTTGTGAAGTCACATTCAGGGACGAATTTACGTGGGGTCAAGTGCCCCCACTTATTTTTGATTTTTTGCAATTTGCCGACGATGCTTTCCTGCCCCACCTTTCCTCTCCTCCTCTGTTCTTTCCAATGCTGGTGATCCCGCCTCGCCCCTTTTTTCTTTCCTGCTCCCTCTATCTGTTTATAGCGAGCATAACAACTGCCCCGCTTCCTCTCCTCCCTCTCTGCTTGATTTATTTTCCTTTCCCACCACCGCCACTAGCAACCCCAATCTCTCTTGTCTACTTTGAGGAAGAATAATGTTTTTTAAAGTATTTTCTCGAAATGAATTTGTATATCAATGTCTAGTTTTGTATTTTATTTATAGGATTTTTTCTGGAGATACATGAAAAATTAATTTCGAGCATTAATTTTTCCTCAAGATGCATGTTTTATCTCGAGGTATATTTGTGGGTTATTGTTTGAAGAGCATTTTGGTAATCAACGTGAAACTTTTGACAATCAACATATGTTGACTGCTAGTCCTGGGGAGGCTGCAATAGTGATTAGTGTTGGGGGTAACATCTAATTAGCTATTTTTGATAGGGGACCAAATCGGAAATAACCCATTTTTTTTTGTAAACATATAATATGCGTTTGAAATTAAATTTTGCCCATTAACTTCATATACCAATTTGATTTGTCGCTAGATATTTGACTTTTGTGCTCTTACAAAGTAGCTTGTTGGATCTATTTTCGTCCCCCATAGATTAGATGGAGTTGTTTAGCAATTGGTGTTTTATATAGTTATTTATATATTGATCAAATTTATTTTAAAAAAATTAAATTAAAGTAATTAATTATTATATTATCATGAATTAACTATGATTAATTACTCCGCCCCCCTTCAACAAAAATCCAGACTCCGTCACTGGTCACATTCGTTGATCTCAATAATTAAACTTCATTAGAGCGGGAATCTCAACCGAAACTTATCAAGATGGTCTTAACTAAAAAGTTGGTGAACCTTAACTTAAAAACCTATGTAATATTGTAATCTATTATAACTGTATTGTTTAGTTTTGCCATACATAATAGATGATTTTGGTATAAAAAAGAGTTTTGTTTCTTAGGCTATACTAACTTAATGAGTTATATCTATGGTCATGGAGTTGTAGTTGAACTTTTATTTTGTTGTAATTAGAAATCCTTTTTTTTTTTTCTTCTTTTAAATCTTTTCATTATAATTAATTGTCAACACAAAGAGGGGAGAAACAAGAAACAGTTTTTCACTGAAAGCAACGCTGGTTGCACTGCCATTTTTCAATCTGGCAAATTAGCAACAAAAAAATGCTGGAATTGGAACCCGTATTTTCTCTGGCACCAGTTCTCGATGATAATAACCAGTTTCACGTAACTAAACACGCCCTTAAAAAATATTAGCAATTTCCTTTGAGAGTATATGCCAACAAAGTTGCATCACTTGGCGGCAGGATGTGTCTTACCTAATTTCAAATATTCAACTTGGTGGCTTAATGGTGATCTCTGTTTCACTCGCCATTTCATAATTTCTTTGTTTTAAGCATGGCATATGTCAGTTCATTCCTTCCTCTTGAACCAATAGAACATTGTCTGAACGCCGATTTCCTCTCTGGCTTGTATAATCTGGATGCACTTAATTATCTCGGTATTTAGTGTACTATTTTATTTTCCATGACTCTTTAATCCTATTTGCACTTTGTTATTGTCATAGATCTCCCTGTCTATCTTTGTTTTCACATGTCACTATGTTAAAATGGTGAGACTTCTTAATTTGTAGGAGATCCTTGGAGATTGTGGGAAAGCAGCAATTCAAACACAAGGATCAACAAACAACCCTTTTGGGCTGACTTTTGTATATGGATATCAAAATGTCGCATTTGAGGTAAGCCTCTGCCTTTACTTGACCAGCATCCATTTAAATATATTTGCCATTAAATATTGTAAATTTTGAACTTATCGGAAACTAGGCATGATTTTTATTTCATGTACGCTAAATGGACAGTGAATGGGTTGAACATGATACTGTTGACATTTTCAGGTTATGAGAAATGGCTATATTGCCACCATTACCCTCTTTCAGTCATGAAGTGTATGTGGTATGCAAGGATTATGATTTCGTTTTTCGAGGTAATTTCGGTGAGTTGATTTTAATAAATATTTTGTTATGTTAGAAAAAACGTAAAAATTTCGATTGTAAATTTGAAATTATCAATATAATTTAAGCATTTTAAACTCTTACATACTACATAAAGATCTCACAAGAATCACTTGCACAATTTTGTTTTAATATTAAACTAAGGTTATAACAAATTGAGATTGACCTAATGAAAGAAATAAATATTTCGGCATCTAAAAAAAAAGAAATATTTCGTGAAATTTCGACATTTTTTTTATGTAGCTTCCCCATCTTCCTAGCACATGAATGTCTTTTCTGATAAATGAATGAAATAGAAAAAACTAAAACTTTGTTTGTTTGAGATTCTTTCCTTCATTTGCTTTGATTGCACACTACATCTGAATGTATTTTAATTTAGCACATACGTTTAGGATCATATGTCAAAAGATGTTAGCTTACCTGCTTATGCAAGAATCATCTGTCCAGGTCCCCCTTTAGGTTTATCTGCAATCAAATAAACTGTTAAAGCCTCTATCAAGAAGTAATAGCCTTCCATCAAAATTTATCCCACTAAGCCATGAACATTGAACTCGATGAATGTGAAGTGATAATCTTCACACGTCTCACCCACAGCTTGTTTCCGCAAAATCCATAAACATTCTCTACCCAGGCTACCCGACCCTTTAATGAGAAGCTTTACATCATCCTGCAAAATGGTTACTAACTAGTGTTTATTTATCTTGTGCAGATTCTGATAATCATCACTACAGTAATGTGAATGGTAGATGTACATTTGTGTCATATGTATCCAATTACAATACTCAGATGTCTAATAAAAATTTAATTCTGAAGATAGTTGTCTGTAATGCGTAAAGATTCTCCAGTTGAATACCTGCACTTTTCAAAGTAGGTTCAATCATAGTAAGTTATTGAAATACACAGTGCTAATACATGGATTTCGGAATACTTGATTACTTGTTACTGATTTTGGTGGAAAAAATTGCACTCCATGTTATGATGTTGAAATGTATCTCATATCTCACTTGCCTTATGGCCTAAATTACTGCAATGCAACTTTTGTGCCCCAAAAAATATGCAGATTGTGTTTTAACTATAGACCATACACAAGTTAAGGTGACATGAAGTTGAGGTGTTCAAGCTGAGTGTATTTGTATCCAGGTCATAAACATGGTTGGCCATTTCTGTGATAAATGGAATTCAATTCCTATGTCAAGTAATTTTCTACTGTTTGGTTGTGATAAAAAAAAGATTCATGTATGTGATTAGTTTTCTCAATCTCTCGTGGGAATCCAAATCCTTGACTCCCTCTAAAATATGGCTTTCGCGGAAACAATTTCAATTCCCATATCTATTTTGGATCCTATCAAACACGGACCTTTGATAAATTCAATATCTTGTGCCTGGTTACATCATATGTTGTGCAGTAAATCGGAACCCAACTTTAAAGTTAAGTAAATATTTTCCGGGTCGGGTCGGTTCGGGTCTAATTAGGAACATTCAGAATCGAACCGGCCCATTATAGACCCATTTCAGACCGGGCTGGGCACCCATCGCATAGGGCCCAATTGCCATCCATTAAGTGCACCAGTGGTCTCTATCGATCGAAGTAGGGTTTATCGAGCGAACCCCAAACCTCTGTTTTCAATCAATCACCGAAACCTATCGAAGTTGATTCAATCTCAATCTCAATCTCAATCTCAATCACAATCAATGGGGAAGAAGAAGTTCATCGAGAAGAAGAAATCCGCGACCTTCCAGCTCTTCGCGAGGGATTCAACCGACCCAAACTACAACGAAGGTCCAAGCGGCGATCGTATCTACGTCAGAGTCGACAACAACCCCTACCCCGTCACTGGATTCGCTGATGAAGACGACCCCAACACCACCGATGTTATGGGTATCGAAGGAGGAGGAACCCATTTCTTGGATTACCAAGATTCGTCCATCTTTGCTGATGCGGACGAAGATGAAGATGAAGATGATGACGAAGAAGAAGATGAAGGTGAAGGTGGGGTGCAGAGAAGGCAAGTTGGGCAAGTTGCAACTCTGGGTAATGGTCGGCCTCCTCTACCGGATGATGTAAGGAGGGAGATTATGGAGCTAGGATTTCCGGATGATGGGTATAATTATCTTATTCACTTGAGAGAGATTAAGAATGCTGGTGGAGGGTCGGCGTATTACGAGAACAGTAAGGCGAAGCCCGAGATTCTTCCCCTTGATGTTAAGGTAATTAGAAGTTCAATTGGTGTTAAAAAGTTTGAATTTTTATGGATTTTTGTTGAAATTGTTTATTTGATGTTATGGTAATTAGAAGTTCAATTGCTGTAATAAAGTTTGAATTTTGATGGATTTTTGTGGAAGTTTTGATTTTGTGTGTTTTGTAGGCTTATGATGCTTCAAGGGTGAGGATACCGGAGGTGAAGGTGGAGGATACGAATGATAATTCTGCATATAATGTTGCATCGAAGACTGTGGGTGTGAGGGTTCAGAGAGTTGTTGATCCTGAAGTTAAGGCGTTGCTTGATGATAGTGATTTATCAAGGTTTGGGTCGGATGTGGAGGATTTGGAGGAGGATTTTCTGGTTCAGGCGAATCTTCCTGAAGAGGGGGAGGATGTTAGTGAGAATAAGAAATTGGATTTGGTGGAACAGCCGAAGAGCCGATTTGAAGAAGTAGAAGATGATTCGACTGACGGGGATGAAATGGGAAGTCACCAGTATGAGGTTAAAGAGAGGCCTAGAGTTCGTCGTCTTTTGGATGAGCAGTTTGATATGGTATGTGACAGTATCGTTGTTTATACAAGCTTCTTGCAGATATACATTTGTTATTAAGTAGCTTAGTACACCGCCATTTGGATTTTGGTACATAATTTTTGCTCTAGAGATTAGTTTAGATTCATGTTTTTAGCTTCCCAAATTGTGTTAGATGATTTAGTGTCTATTAAATGTAAATTCTTTTAGGTGGTTTCTGAGTTTATTCTATGCAGAGATTACAAAGCATGTGTACCCTTTGTGAACTATGTTGTGATATTTCCACCCTCCGTATGATAACTTGTCCGTTTCAACAATTCAGTCTATTGCTTATGTATCTTCTTTACCATTGTGTATTTTTCAGTCAAATATCCTACAATAAATGAAAACCATTAATGAATGGGTTGGCAGCAACAACAGATTATATTTGTATTTAAATCTTGACAGCTCGGTAATATTTTAACTCAGTAGCTGAAATTTCTATTTCCGTATCACAGCTTACTCTTCAGGAGTATGGCTCAGATAGTGACAGTGACTATCAAGAGCCAGAAGAGGAAGTACCCCTTGCAGATAAGGTTGGTTATGTTATTAAAGACCAGGCACTGAAAGAAATTCAAGTTCATGCGAAATATAAGGTTCCCGCAGATTTCTTAAAAGAGGATGATGTGTCAAAAGATGAAGTTAAAGAGTCAGAAGAGGTGATCCGGCGATGTGCAGAATACGCTGAGAAGTTTAATGATGAAGACCAGGATGATGCGGAGGTGGTCCTGCAGGAGGAGAGTAGTGATGAATCAGAGATGTGGGACTGTGAGACTATTGTAACTACATACTCAAATCTTGATAACCATCCTGGGAAAATAGAAGTGCCAGGGTACAACAGGAAGAAGAAATTGCCCCAAACTATATCAGCAATTGCAAATGGCGGCACACCTATGATTTCTCTTCGAGGAAAGGAGAAGCTTCCAGTGGAATTTTTGCCTCGTAGCAGAAAAGGTGCGGCTGAGAAGGTCGAGAAAGTTAACAGTGAACCTAATGTGAAAACCAACGAATTGAGGAGGAAACCACATGGAGAGGAGTCAAAGGAAGAAAAGAAAGAACGCAAGGTATCTGCTGATAGATTTTGAACGAGTTGGATGACATTTTATTTTTTTTTGTGTGTGAAATTTACTTATCTTAGAGTTACAACTTACAATTCATTCACTTACGAATCATGTTCCTGAATTTCTAAAAAAAAATACTTTTTTCGAGGGGTTTGCAGGAAAGACCTCCAAGAGGTTCGCTTCTCATGTTTGAGGTTTGTGTCTGACACAAGTTTTTTACTTGCAGGCTGCCGTAAAAGCGGAGCGCCGAGAAGCACGACAAGCAAAGAAAGAACTGAAGGGGATGTACAGGTGTGAAACCCAGCGTGCACAGAAGGTTGTTGCTTTTACTGGGCCATCAGCAATCCATCTTATGTAAGGTCGGCATATATCTTTTACCAATAGTCTCATCTCCTGTGATGGGTTGAAAATAAATTATACTAAGCTTCCTTTTCAGCTTGCATGTATTTTTTAGAGTGGTTTCATATTGTTGTATTTTTTGTTTTTTGCACGTTGCCTGCCATTTGCACTGTGTTACCATGGGGAGTAACATGGTATGTTTTAAGATGGTTTTGGATCTAGGACAGTTGGGTTTGTTGGATTGTTGTGTTTAATTGCTTAATAGTTCTCCTTGATCCCGTATTTATCAAGTTATTGAAGAACTTAATTTCAAGGCATCCTGATCACTTTCTTCAGACATCTGCAACTTCTAATTATTGTCTTATGTGTCCCCTAATTACGAAATTATAATCTGATTAATAACTAACATTTTTCTCGATATTCTTGAATTTAGGTAAGCATGTGTTTTTTTTATCAACAGCCTGATGCAACTGAGATGAGAACTTGAAAGGTGGTTTCTCTGCGCTGGAATTACACCCTAAAGCAATCCATGCAGAGTTCAGATGTTCAAGTTTTAGACAAGAAGATATGTTCTTGACAATTTTGGTGTTTATCGTATCAATTTTGTTTCGGTTCACTAGTTTCAGTATTTTGGGTTGCTTGAAGGTGTGTATTTAAAGCTAGTTTGTAAACTTTGCCATGGTGTAAAGCTAGTTTTGTTTCGAGTATACATCTGTTTTCTATATTTATGGATTCACTGTGGCATTACAGTCATACATACAACAAAGTTAGATTCTTTTCTCTGGTGAAATAAGGTCTGAACCTTTTAAGAATATGAAGAGGCTAAACATGATAATTAGGCTGTAGCTGTTATTTATTGCACTTCATATAAACATACGGTTTTCTATCATTCTTGTTAAAAACAGTACAAGATGTCAAAACTGATGCTGATATTGTTCAGTCGCACAAGTGAACGCATCATATGCAGTTCAAAATAAATGTAATAGTCATGAAAGCCTACTTGCCTTGATGCATCAATGGATTTGAGTTAGAACTGAAATCTTCATTCAAATCCTAAGTCTACAGTAGAGTGACAATAACTATCTGCAATTCCAGCTTCACCAGTTTTGTTTCAGCATCCCAAACATATAGATTTCTGTCATGTCAAAATAACTCGAAAATAAAGCTTCATAATCCTTATGGTGCCTTCCACCATGCAACCAGTCTGGATAACAATTGTTCATACATTTTGAATATTGTTCTCTTGTTTAGAAAAAACACCAGTAACAGAAAGCTGAAAACTAAAATCTGAGACTGTAAGAATGAATTATAAACAAAGAAATTTCTGGCAGGAAAAAAATAAATCTGAAACTACACAAATAATTCCAAACTCGCACTTCCAAGAATATTTATCATACAAAGACACGAGACGAGGGATTAAACACATCTATGAACTATATTTAACAATGAACAATTGAGTGGAACGAATGATACAGGATCTTCCAAAACTAAATACTGACAAGCTATGAGTCATGGGTCATTTTCAGGGGAGTTCTTAGAAGGCAAACTAAAGAACATGCACTTATCTTTCATGGCATCCGATTCGCTTTCATACTCTTTAAATTTGTATTCTTCTTGCTTGAAGTTGGATGGCACCTTTCCTTGACTGTAGCATTGATTACATAGGCTGAAACGACACTTCATTTCTTTGAAGCGAGACCCAGTAATAGGATACCGACAAACATGGCAAGCATGATCACCGTGGCGGTTCCTATCCCCAGTTTCAAGCTTCACAAGTGTGGTCATTATACCAAAACCCCAATCTGGATCATCAAACATTGTTTGGAACTCGGGAAAAGAAATGATTGTGACATCATCCTCTCCATGGACTTCTAACATTTCACTGTCTCCCACAGATGGAACATACACAGCCCTCAACAATTTGATGTATGCAAGGGCATCTACTCTCCTAATTTGCGATGTACTTTCATTCACAGGACGCCATTTGAGTGCATCAAATGCAACTCGTTTTCGCTTGTCAAGAGGTCCACTGCAAATGGGAGCAAGAACTGCATAGAACATGCCTAAATCCACTCTACCTGAACCTGAGGCATCCATGACAGCCAAAACTCTCTCATTGATAGCTTTCACAGCTCCTTGGAATGTTTCAGGTTTTAAAAACTTTAATAATCTTCGTAGAATTTCCTCCAAATTGGATTTTCTAATGGATTTCTCAGGGACATCACTGCCAGAGTAAGACACTGGCACTTTGGTTTCATTCATTTCCTTCTTCAATAGATCAACATCGCACCGGTTCAACCTTGTTAACCTCTGGAAAGCTCTGATTTCAAGCGCATTACCCAACTCCTGCCTGAGTGTAGTCTTTCGACCAACTCTCTTAAACTTCGAACTCTCCACAACAACAAAATTAGCTTGACCATCAGCAGCCCCATTAGCCTTGAATTTCTTCTTCTGCAAGTGCTTCATATGAGCAATTGCATCATGCACCTCAACCCTATTAGTCATCTTAAATGCCTCTTTCAACGTCTTCTTTGCTTCGTCCGATTCTCCAGCACCCATCAAGGCCACAGCTTTATTAAGCTGTGCTCTCCAATTGTTAGGCCACACAGTCAAAACCCTAGTATACATCTCCGAAGCTCTCTGATACCTTCCCATATCCATATAAAGACCACCCAAATTGTACAAAGCATCAATATGCCCCGGTTTCAAATCTATAGCCTTCTGAAACTCCTGAATTGCCCTCTCATCCTCACCCATAGCATGCAAAGCAGACCCAAGATCACAATGAGCGTCTGCATAATCCGGTTTCAAGAAAATTGCCTCATCCAATGCCTTCTCAGCTGCCCTATACTCTCCTACACCAAACAAAGCACTACCTAAAAGCTTCAAAGCACGAAAATGCGCCGGGCAAAGAATGGCAGCCTCTCTATAATGCTCACAAGCACCCAAAACCATGCCTTCCCCTTCAAGAGCAATCCCAAGATTGACATGGATTTGCGGAAGCAAATACGCCCATTGATGCCCGCCGCTCTCCGCAGCTTCAAGAGCCAATAAAAACTCCTCCTTTGCCTCCCTAAACTTCCCCAAAACATACAAACAATTCCCAGCTCTGAAATGTGGCCTAATATCAGTTGGTTGAAGCTCACAAGACCTCTTGAAGCTCACCAAAGCCTCTTTAAACATCTGGTGCTCATACAAAACCCTCCCAATTGCCATATGCCCATCAAATGCCTCCTCTCTCGATCTCGCCTCATCCGCCCTACCTCTCAAAACGCCCAATTCCTTCAAGAAATTATTGAAATCATGACCAGATTCTTCCCAAAAGACCCTCTTTTCGGACAATTCAACCGAGGGACCTAACTCTCTTGACCACCCAGGATCAGAACACACATCAAAGTTCTCACCTTTATACCTCCCATCCTTGGCTTGCTTCACCTTCAACCTCTTAACCAAAATCTCCAAATCATCCACAATTTTCCAAGTATCATCGAACGCAATTCCGTGATTGGGCGAAGCAGCCCAAGCTGCAATCCTCTGCTTCTTCTGTGACTCAGCCAACACCCTATCATCCACAATTGAGGACGAAGACGCTTCGGCAGCCATTGAAATTCCCACAGAGGGGTCGATATTAAGCTCTAGACCAAGCGCATCGAAATCTCGATCAACATCACCAGCCCCATCATCATAAGTTCTCATCAAACCCTCATAGGTCAGCCCCTTATCTCCGTCGATGAACTCCGCGTACGTTTTGAAGACCTCATCAAGGATTGCTTTGATCTGTTCATCGCTGAACTTCACCCTAGGGTTCACAGCCACAACAAGAGCAGCCATTTCTTCTCTGTTCAAACCCCCATCTCCATTTCCGTCGAATTGCTTGAATATCGTTTTCACCTTCTCTTCCCTGCTCCCCCTTGAAGCCATTCTCTTGGGTTTTTGCTTCTGGGTATGGATAAAGATTGAATTTTTTTTTATAGGTTTTTGCTTCTGGGTATGGAAAAAGACTGGATTTTTACAGGTTTAAGAGGAAAAAGATTGGATTTTTATAGGTTTAGAGGGGGAATATGGAGTTTTATTGGTTTGGGGTTTTTTTTGTGATGATGGTAGATCTAAGAAGAGAAGAAGTGACAGTGGAGAAGGAGGTGGTGGTGGTTTTGGTAATTGGGAGGAGTGAAAAAGAAGGGATTAGAGGGAGTAGGGAGAGGGGATGATGAAGCTTTTTGGGGGGGATGGGTGGGAGCTTGTGAGCCCCATTGGGTGTGGTTTTTTTTTTTTTTTTTTTTTAGGGTGGTGAAAATGTGAAATGAGGTGAATGTTAAAATAGATTTGAAAATTGAAACTGTTTTCGTAAATTCGATTAAGAGGTTTTTTCTTCGGATTTGGATTCTCATGAGCTGTGGAAAAACAGTTTTATGAAAAATTAATTTTTTGTCAGTAAATAATACAACCAAATAGCGAAAAATCTGCTTACTAATTTTTGGGGTTTTTTTTCGATTATTTTGTGGAGATTATTTATATTCATTCTTATCATACAACAAGTTTAACAACTAATAGTTTTTTGGGTTATTTTGTGCAGATTATTTACATTCATTTTTTGCATGTAAACTCTTATTTGGTAGTTATTAGTGTATCTACTCTATCTACCCTGATTCTAGGGAGCGAGGGAGGGCTTTTCACCATCCACCCTCTTCGAGATGTGCATCACTACTCATCTCAAAGAGAGTGGGTGGTGGGAGGTCCTCCCTCGCTCCCTAGACTTACTCTTCTATCTATGGTTTATTACTTTGTTTTGGTTTTCGCTTTTTCTTATTGTCGAGGAAACGGCGTGGGAAAGGGGATGCAACCCTCCATCCCCCGTTTCGTCGCCCAATTCCTCGACAATAAGAAGGGCTCTTTGGTTTTTGTGATGAATGGAATGTATAATAAGGAAGTTCATAATGAAGGTTGGTAGAGTGCCAAGTGCCAACAATAAAAGACTTGATTGTTGGAAGTTAATGAAATGCTTGTTTGAGGTGGTTGTTAATTGATGTTATATAATGTAGTTATCTTAATATAATAGACCATATATAAAGTATGAATCATTCTGTAAATGCAGGATCAATGGATGTTGAGTTGAGTGAATTAAACAAGAAGGAAAATAAAGGGTGTAAAGAGGTGGACTTGGGTGGCATGGTGGGGGTGGGGACCCTAAACTTATGAATGTGTTTGGTCCTTGTTATAAAATGATGATTGAATTAACAAATTGACATAAACTAGTTAACAAACATTAGGTATATATGGCATAATTGATGGTTGATTTGTTTGAGTATATAATCAGTTTAGAACTAAGTTATCATAGTTGTCATGATACTTTTTAGTAAACATGTTAGCTCCCCATTTTCTCTGTTCTATAGACTTTCTTGGCCATTTGATAGGATTTGCTCAAGTACATCACTAGGCAGGCAGGGTAATCAATCATTTTTTTGTCAATGTCAATTGTATTACAATATTTCAATGTCACTAGCCCTGGCTCTCTAGAATTGGAGTTTGCTCAATGTCAATTGTATTACAATATTTCGAATCCATAGCCAGGATCAATTGAAATGTGGAAGTAACTTGTACTAAAATTAGGCTTTCTTCTGGAGAGAATTTATCAGCTTCAATCCAGTATTCCAGTTCTAAGTTTAGTGTCTTGTGACGACTGATGAGTTGCACACGAGGTGGATAATTGTGTATAATCAGTAGAAGCCTGGGTTTGAAGAAGTGTTCGATTAAGGGGAATGAACTAGGTTTGGTTGTAAGCTAATTACATCTAGTAGCATGGGTGTTTGGTATCTCCATTGAATGAAATTAAACTACTCTTCAAATTGTGTTGTAATTTAGTCTGAAGATCACTAGAAGTAAGGTAGGCACGGGCAATACATTCATAACGTTATAAAACAAAAGGAATGTCGTTTTTAGAAAATGATTGGCTTAACTTGTGGACAATCATCATATTGATATTTGTTTCAAATGACAAACTGAAGGACTGTGTGTGGCAATGGCGCCATTACAATTTTTAGGAATGGACCCATCATGCATGGATAGTAGGTTCACAAAGGGATGGCTTATCTACCTGTATCATCTTGTCACGATCCGATTTACAGTGTATTATATTGTTCGCTTTAGGTTCAAGGCTCGCACGACTTTAAAACGCGTAGTACTTTGTAGTAGGGCTGCCCGAAAACCTAAAACTGGTTTCGGTCTCTAAGGCCATTTCAGCCTAGTTTTTTTGGTATTCTTCTTCCTTCTGCTCAAACGCTCCTCTGTCAAAATTAACTATTTTGGAGGATGATGTATTGCCATTAATGACGAGGGCTTGATGTGAATTTGGAGAAGAGAGATTGAGATCTCGTTCTTCTTCGTCTTCGTCTTCCAACTTTTCTTCCAGTAAGTTCAAAAAACAAAAAAATCACGGTAAATCCAAATCGAAAATCTAATGAAGCAAAAAAATTACATAAAATGTAAAACTAAACTCACAAATATGTGTGTTTTTAATGAAGTTTTTTTTTTGTTGTTTCATAAAAAATAACGAAGTTCATGAATGTCTATCCAAATGAGACTTGATGATTTGAACAAGTCCAAGTTCAATGAATAAAAAAAAAAAAAAAAAAAAAAACCAGACGAAACCAAACATTATTAAATGTGTTGTTAAATAGTGTTGTAAGGAGTGTAGTTAGAGAGAATTAAATGTGGTGTATTATTTTTGAGAAAATGAAGAGAAGGCAAGAGAGAGAAGCCAAACATTATTTGTTGGTGAAAGTGACATTAAATTAAAATAAATTATTTGTTTTATTGGTGAAAATGACACTTTTGATTTTGTCTAATATGTAAAAATTGGAAAAACTTTTAGTTTTTTTTTTTTTTTTGGGCCGGGCTGGTTAACCGGCGGATTTATGGGAAGAGGACAGAGGACCGAGGACCGAACCACAAATTTCGGTTTGGGTCGGCTATAGGATTGAAAATCAAAATTACAAAAAAAAAGACCGGCCCGGAACCGATTCGATCGGTTCGATTTCCGGTTCGGTCCGGATTTTCGGTCTGAAATGCCCAACCCTACTTTGTAGATCCAACATCGTAGGTATATAGCACATTCCCTTCCCCCACCTAAGCGATTTGAGACTATAATCTCCATTTGATAACTCACCCAACCCCTCTTGGGATCCACATGCCTATTGAGCTTCGCCATCACGGGCCTCTCCCTCTCTCTATCCCTCATGTCCATCCACACAAGGGTATCGAACACCTGCTCCATGTTGATTGTTGATCCATTGATCTTCTGTTAATTAGATGAAGAAAAAAAGAGTACACAATTATGAATGTGGTAGCTTCTTCATCTCTCACCTCGACCATGTTTCTTTTGATCAAAATTGTAACATCCAAAGTAAACTCATTAGGAGCACTTTTCATTGTAGCATATCAAACACCATGTTTAATGCACTCGACAACATAATAAGAAACTTCATCGACAATTCACAACGTCAATCCAAAGTTTGTGTTATGTAACAATTTTGCGCCTAAGGAAGAGCTTGCCCCGACTGAGTGCCCTGCAATTGAGGGAACATTCCCATCGTGTCTTCACGGTGCCTACATTCAAATTGGACCCAACCCACAGTACTTCCCACATCTTGGAGATGGTATGCTCCATTACCTACTTGTCTCCCAAGGCCATGCCACCCTCTGTAGTCGCTATGTCACGACCTATAATGTACTTGACAGAGCGACGGGCAGGTTCATATATCTTCCCAAACTTACATTTCCTTGGGCTTGAGCAACTCCTTGCCATTGTTGCCCACGGTGTTGTAGTTGCTGCTAGAGTTCTATGCAGCGACTATAAATAGTCGCATGATCAATGGCATTGGGACGACAATACTAGACTTCCAAAGACCATTGATGCATCCAAATTTCGTCTTCTTGAGAATTTGACATGCAAAACAGATGTTAGACTGTCAAATACCACCTTTTTAGTAGCCGAAGGCACTCCGATGCTTAAGTCAATAATACTGTTTGAAAAAGGAAATAAATCTGGACAAGACTCAATTAAAGTTGCATACCTTTGTTGAATGTTCCATTTACCTTTTATAATGGTCGTGGTTAATTCTCTGCATGACTTAAGCATGTGAGGCGCAACGGAATGAGATGTTTCTCGTAATAGTCTCATTCTTTATGGAGATGCGTCTGTGGAGGCGTATCCCCCTCCACGACTCTTTTTTGTTCAACGTTCATCTTTTTTATGAGAGAACTCGTGTCAGGCTTGAATTTGGGCTTTGATTCGTTCAGACATGGACTTGGGCTTTGATTATGTATTCTTATAGTGGGCATTGTTTGGACCCCTATGGTTGGCTTTAACTTTCTTGGGTTTTACGAGCCGATCCAATAGATGGGACGCCAGATCATCGTGATGGATGTTATCACTTATCTGCCACGTGTACGACCTAGATGTCGGTCTATTTTGATGTATCATCAGTTACTCCCCTCTTAGTTAGTGTGTCTGTTCATGTATCCATTAACTGTGTGGCGTTTTTGTTTTCGATTTCAACATTACGACAAATTTAATACTCTTACTATTTGTTGCTGCTACTGTCTTTCCGATGTTCCTTCCGTCTGCTCATTTTATTGCGATTTCTGGAATTTCGTGTGACTATCATATCTTGCATGTTCTCCAAAGAGTGGACATTTCGCTGCTCGTCCCTATAAAAGGAGAAGTTGAGTACGGGTTTACTCTCTTTTGCACCCCTTCAATTTCCAGTTGTTGATTATTTGATTTCTCACATTTGCTTTGCATTCATGTCTAGCTTCAGGGTTTTGAGCGGCGATGTTCTTGATGCTTGTAAAGCTTTCTTTTCTTCTAAGTGGGCAACGCATGTGACTTTGAATAACATCC
The DNA here is from genome assembly GCA_963556465.1 of Berberis vulgaris. Taxonomy (NCBI): domain Eukaryota; kingdom Viridiplantae; phylum Streptophyta; class Magnoliopsida; order Ranunculales; family Berberidaceae; genus Berberis; species Berberis vulgaris. Next base: position 4,574,702 of record OY747137.1, read on the forward strand.
GTCATGGTTATTTGTTGTCGGTCGACCTGGAAACCGTTATCCCCGAAGAGGGCGATAGTCCTTGTCGTCCAAAACATGGGTATCGCTTTGTATCCTGGTATGTTCCATTCCAGATTCAGGCTTCCGGCTCCTGTGATCATCTGGGAATACCTAGACTTGGTTGGCATCGCCCCCGCCCAACTGGTTCCTAACGGTTGGAAGGTGATGATTGCGACCTTAGCAATGGCTACCGCATTCGGTATCCCTATGAATGTCACGGTTTTGCATTCCTCGATGGGGTTTAGTGTAAATGCTAACCACACATGTTGTCTTCGCTCCATGTCTTGTTTCAAGGGTCTGCGAGAGGAGTATGGGGGTTGGCCGATGTCTTGGTTTTATGCGTATCTTGCTTCCAATTATTTCAACTTGCGCGTAAATCAGATTCCACCGTCATTCCGGGAGCTTGAGAGAGTTGAGTTGTTGTTGGAAGAACATGAGTTCTGTTGTCGGTTTGGTAATCTTCCCCGAGTCTTGATGGGAGATTTTTTTACTACGGATGCCATTACCCGTAGTGGCTTGTATTCGTCGGGTGAGGCGGGTCGCGCGGAGCCTATTGTCGGCCGTGCTTTGGAGGTGACTGTTGCGCGTGTTGGTGGTGTGGATGTTGGCCGCAGAGAGGGTTCTGTTGATGAACCTATATAAGCTGAATTGCTTTTGTCGCCACTAGAAGTTTTGGAGTACCGGCTTGATTGTTAGGAAAATGAAAGTTCCTAGGCCTCACAGCCCTTCTAAGATGTTGGCTATTAGTTCTGGCTGTGTTTCGAAGAGGAAAAAGCTTGCCACCTCAATTCTTGATAATACTAGAGTTCTTTCTACTCTTGCTTCTATTTGAAAAGGGGGTTGTGGTTCGGAGGACGAATCTTCTGCTCGAGAGGATGAGGAAGTGAATCAAGTTCTTGAAAAGGAGCAAAAAGGATGTTTCCCGTCCTTTAGATGACCGTGAGAAAAGTCTTGTTGTCTCGTATGGTTTGCCAGTTTTCGCTAGCCAGATGATTGATGACTCTTGCATTATTGAAAACAAAATGCTTCAGCTTGGTATTTGGCAAATTGAGAATCCAAAGGGTACTAAGACCTTGGATGACTTCGAGTACGATCCGACACTGGAGGATCGAGTTGCTACTCGGGCTCATGGCTTCAAACTCCTCGTTTCTCCTGTTGTTACTGGAACCTCGGGATCGCTTGCTACTCCCTTCGCTTCTCGTCCCGTTTTGGCCATGCCCTGGGAGTTCTGCTGGCCTTCCGAGGTTGATGTGCAGGACAACGCTCGCAACCTCATTGGCGGCTGTCATGGGCGGTTGGCTAATAGGGCTCTTATGCCCATATGTCCACCATGTCGTCATATCGATGAGGGTTTCCAACACCTTATGGAAGGGATGACTCATCTTACTTATATTGCCGTGATGGGGTCAGGCTGATTAATTGAAGGTGAAAGTTGGCAGGACATGTCCTGGTCCTTTCTCACATTCTCTGCCAACTTGATTCATTGAAGGCACAATGCATATGCAAGGGCTGCAGAGACTGCATATACCTACTAAGGGAACTCGGGGCCATTCGGGATACGTTTGCTTCTGATCTCAAAACGTATGAAGTTGAGTTGGGTAAGTTGCAGTCCCGTCTGGATATTGCTGAGAAAGAGTTGTCCGACTGAAAAGCCGAACGCGACAAGGCCATTCGTTCTGCTGAAAAATATTATGCCAGTCTTAAGGCTTATGTGACTCGAATCGCTCAGCTGAATTCCGAGTTTGTCGCAGCCAAGTCTGCGATTTTCGTTAGACTTGCGGTCATTGATAACGAATTAGTGTTAATCCGAGCCGAACTATCATCTATTACCCAAAGGCTGAAGGCAGCAGAGGCCACAGATTGGAAAAAAGTGGTCGATAGTCGTCATGACTTCTTGGACAAGGTTTAGACATGCACGAATACCATTGCTTTGCTAAGCATGAATTTGATGATGTTGAGGAAGTTGTTTCGGATTTGCTGAGTGATCCGGTTGTCGGAGAACCTTCTTAGTACTTGTCTGAGCCCATACTACCTAGAGATGCTACTAATGTCGATGTCCTTCCTTAATTGTTACTTTTGATTATCTTGTAATCTCTTTTTTCAGAAGATCAATGGAAATTTTTATATTTCACATTTGTTGTGTCCAGTATGTCTAGCTTATTAGCTTTTTACTTATGAAATTCCTGGCATATTTCTGACTCGTTTGTCCAGATTCTTATGAATGGCTTAAATGTTCGACATTCTCGTCGTGTAGAAGCTCTTTTTACCGAATTCGATTCTATATCTGGATTACGATATCGTACATTATAGTCGACGAGAAAAGTCTGACTCTTATGTCCTGGTACTTTATTAGTTTGTGGTTGACCAGGCCAGAGGTTTTTATTTTTTATGTCTGACTCGTTCGTCCGGTACATATATTTGTTTTTGCTCGATACTCTAGTCGTGCTGAGTATTTTCAAGAGTTGGGTTTTTAATCTGACTTCCTTGTCCTGACTGAATTTTTGGTTTTTGAATTCGAGATGGAAGATTGAGCGAAGAAGTTCATTGATAATATCTTTTAAGTGCTCTACATTCCATGGCCGAAGTAGTTTTTCGCCCTCATTGTTTTCCAACTAGTATGTTCCTGGTTTGTTGATCTTTATTTGTGTATGGTCCTTCCCAATTTGGGTTTAGCTTGCCCGCACAAGGTTCCTTTGTGTTGAGTTGGACTTTTCGTAGTACCTAGTCGCCAATGTTAAAAGTGCGGATTCGCTCCATCTTGTTGTAATATCCGACCATACGTTGTTGGTAGGCCGTTGTTTTGATAGAGGTTGCTTCTCCCTTTTCCTCGAGGAGGTCTAGCCCGACTCTCAGTGCCTCGATGTTATCCTCAGCGCATAACTCTTCGATTCGGAATGTCATCATACCAATCTCCACGAGTATCATTTCTTCAGATCCGTACGTGAAACCAAAATGGGTTTCTCTTGTCGGAGTTCATTTTGTTGTTCTGTATGCCCAAAGGACGCCAGGCAATTCGGATGTCCACAATCCTTTTGCTGCATTGAGCATTCTTTTGATTGCTTCCAAGATTGTCCTATTGGTGACATCGGCTTGTCCGTTTGCATGTGGATGGGCAGGTGCAGAGAAATGTTGCTGGATATTCAAGTTTTCACATAGCTCCTTAACCTTCTTGTCTTCGAATTGTTTCCCATTGTCCGTGACAATTACCCTTGGGATCCCGAATCTGCATATTACGTCTTTCCAAAGAAATTTCTTGACTTGGTTTCTCTTATCTTCGCGAGGGGTTATACTTCTACCCACTTAGTGAAGTAGTCTACTGTTACGAGAAAAAATCTACACGTCGGATGCGGGGAGTGGTCTTACGATGTCCATTTCCCATTGTGCAAATGGCCAGAGGCTACTCATCGGGATCATATTCTGTCCTAGCATGTGAGTGTACGGGGCAAATCTTTGGCATTTGCCACATGTGCGAACGAGCTTTTGAGCATTTGCTTGCATCGTTGGCTAGTAGTAACCTAGGGTGAGTGCTTTATGGGCTAGCGTCCTTTCCCCTGGGTGATTTTCGCATGTACCATGGTGGATCTTTTGCAGAACATATTCAACATCTTCTGGTGAAAGACACCTTAGCAACGGGCTCATGGAAAACCTTCGGTAGAGTCTTTCATTGATCATTATGTATCGTGTCGCTCGATTTCATAATTTTTGAGCTTCCATCTTATCTGTTGGGAGTTCTCCGTTTGATATATATGCTAGGATTGGAGTTGTCCAGTTGTTCTCTTGATTCGTAGCGCATGCCTCTTCCACCTGGTTTTCAAGTATGGAATTTCCTTGCATCATGACGAGCGGGTTATCATTTTCCTTTGTCGATGCTTCATTTGCTAGCTCGTTGGCTCTTTTGTTCTCCATCCTTGTGCACCGTTGAATGATCGCATTTCGGAAGCCTTCTACTAGTTCTGTGGTTTTATGGTATAGGCCTTCATTCAGGTGTCTTTGATTTGAAACTCGTCGTATAGTTGATTGACTACTAGTTTGGAATCAGTAAAGACACTGATGTCTTTTATTCATAAGTGTTTTTCTAACTGTAGCCCGACTATCACAGCTTCGTTGTTTGAGGCTTTAAAGTTGAATTTTATCGCTTTCTCCAATGCGATGCCTTCTGAGTTGTACAAGACTAATCCAATTCCGCTTCTCGCCTCATTGGATGCTCCGTCACAGTAGAGGCTCCATCCATCGGTGATTGGTTTGGATTGTTCTCTTTCGCTCTTGTTTTCCGTCTATTGGTTGTTGCTTCCTGTGAATTCAACGATGAAATTTGCTAATGCATGAGATTTGATAGCGGTTCTGGGGACATAGCTAATATCGAATTGCCCAAGTTCTATCGCCCATTTCACCATTCTCCCCGATAGATATGGTTTGTGCAATACTGACCAAAACGGTTGTTCGGTCATAACTGTGATTGGATGCGCTTGAAAGTACGGTCGTAGTTTTCTTGAAGATACGACCAAGGTGAACCCCAATTTCTCTAGGGCTGGATAATTGCGCTCCACATTCGCAAGTGTTTTGCTGATGTAGTATACTAATTTTTGCACACATGTTTCTTCTCATACTAGCACTGAGCTTACCGCGTGGTATGACACAGATAGATATAAATACAGTGCTTCCCTCGTGTTTGGTTTCGTTAATAGCTCTGTGCTCCCCATATATGATTTTAGGTTTTGAAAAGCTTCCTCGCATTCCATATTTCATTCGAATGTCTTGTTTCCCTTCAAAATTCTGAAGAAAGGTAGACATTTGTTTGACGATCTGGAGATGAATTTGTTCAAAGCTGTTATTCTTCCATTAAGACTTTGTACACCATTTATGTTCATTGGTGACTACATGTTGAGAAACGCTTGTATCTGCTTTGGATCGGCCTCGATTCCTTTGATTGACCATGTACCTGAGAAAATTTTATGATTCTACCACAAATGTGCACTTCTCCGGATTCAGTTTCATCTTATACTTTCGCAGTTGGGAGAAGACCTGTTCGAAATTTGTGATGTGGTTTGCTCGGCCTGAGCTTTTGAAAAGCATATCATTGATGTAAACCTCCATCGTTTTGCCGATTTGATCTTTGAACGTTCTGTTTACCAACCATTGGTACGTTACTCCCGCGTTCTTTAATCCGAAAGGCATTACCGATAACAGTATGCACCTCTTTTCGTTATAATTTTTTTCTCTTGGTCGGGAGGGTACATTTGTATTTGATTTACTCGGAGTAGGTATCCATGAAGCTCAGCAGCTCGTGCCCGGCGGTTGCATCCACTATCTGATCTATTCGCGGATGTGGAAAACTGTTTTTTGGGCATGCCTTATTCAGATCGGTGAAGTCCTCGCACACCCTCCATTTGTCATTCTTCTTTTTTACGAGCATCGTGTTTGCCAACCAATCCTTGTAGTGAGCTTCTCTGATCATCCCCGCATTAAGTAGGCGGTGCACTTCCTCGTTTATTACTGATTATGTTCTGGAGCCACCGATTTTTGACTGGATTCACTTGTAACTTGTAAGAAATGATAGACGTGTCTATTCCTACCATGTCCTTCATCGTCCATGCAAAAACATCTTTGTTATCTTTCGGCAGTTGGATCCGTTCTTTGGCGAGTTCAAGATGAATCTTTGTGCCAATCCGGACTGTTTTTTTTGCTTCATTGTCTAGGTAAACTACGAGCGTTTCTTCTTCCAACTGTCCGGTGTTAGGTCGATCTCCTGGGCTGGTTAGAGCCATATTATCATTCAGAAGATCCGAACTCGTCTGACCAAGTTGCTGTGAAAGCTCTTCCGATCGTTGCAGTAACTGCTATTTGTGAGGAGTCTTTATCATTGCGAAATGATACTCTTGGGTCGTCGGTTGATCTCCTTTGATTCTCCTGATACCATTGTCGGCATGGTACTTTAAGCATTGGTGCATAGTTGAGGAGACTCTGCCATTTTGTGTATCCAGGGTCCACCGCATAGATATTATACGCAGAAGGAGCATCAATGACAAGGAAGTCTGTCAATAACACTCGTTGCTTTCATGGCTCTCCTGCTTCGATCGGTAGCTGAATCATCCCCAGTGGGCGACATTGTTCCCCGTTAAAAGCCACCATTGGTTGATTGCTAGGCGAGAACATCTCATTAGTGAACCACATCATTTGGAAAGCTGTCAGGTATAGAAGGTAAGATGAGCTACCCGTGTCGACCAACACCCTATTGATTTCCCACCTAGCTATCATGACCGAAATTACTAAGGCATCGTTGGGTGGGAAATTAAAACTCGAATCCAGGCCCGATACGAGCTCTCTCATAAAAAAGATGAATGTTGCACCGAAAAGAGCCATGAAGGGAGTTACACATCCCCGAACGCATTTCCATAAAAGAGGTGAGTGTTACAAGAAACATCTCATTCCGATGCGCCTCACATGCTTAAGTCACACAAAGAGTTAATCACGACCATTATAAAAGGTAAAGGGAACATTCGACAAAGGTGTGCAACTTTAACTGAATTTTACATCATTCTTCCAACAGAGTTACTAACTTAAGCATCGGAGTGCCTTCGGCCACCAACAAGGTGGTTTATGGCAGTCTAACAATTGTTTTGGACGCATTTTTGGACTCATCAATAATCAACATTAAATAAATAAGTTCAGGACGGGATGGGCGGGACTGAAAATCTCCATCCCCGATCCCATCCCACTTTAGATCAAGACGGGATGGGATCAGAATGAATTTGATCAATCCCAAAAGGACCCAAAGAAAATCGGGACAGAACGAGATGGAACCGGGATGGGATCGGGATCGCAAGATGGAATGCCCACCCCTACTTATACTAGGGTTAAGCCGGTCCAATTAATTGGCCCGAGGACTGGTCTCGGTCCAATCCAATTTTTTTTTTCTTCAGCCCAGTCACAACTTGGTGACTTTATTATGAACTCATAAAAACTAGCTAAAGCAAAACAATTAGGGCCTACAACTTCTCAATTTGTCTTTCTTTCCACGGATGGAGACGCTAGTAATTAGTCTTTACAAGCCAACACTTACTGAATCACGTGACATACATGCAATGAACAGAATGCAGATAATCAGACTCGAAGCTACCCCATTTTTCATCAATTTCAACTTTGCTCCGTCGATGCTACCTTCGAACCTAACTCTGTTGTAGTAGAAGTTGAACTAGATGGCCCTGAATCTGATGGTGATGCGGTGTTGCTGCGGTGGTTGAGCTGCTCGTGGTGTTGTCTGCACATGCATCTTTAAAGATTTTTGCATCGGGGGAGTCCAGAGCTGGCTTCATTAATGCTGAAAAAACATCCAAGCAATCAAACTCAAAAGTCCAGATCACATGAACTGTTTAAGGAACTTTTTGAGGAAGCAATAATATTTTCTTAGGGAATGAGACTGTCAGAGAAACTATAGTAATACCCCTTGAACATTTTTCTTCACTTCATTGACCAAGCACTGTCTAGCTGCAACTTCAAAAGCTCCTGCACCATGAAGAACAAACAAAATGTCAGGAATTGTACAACACAATTATAGATAAGCACTGTCATGTCCAATTAACAGCAAATGTTAATCGCAAACTTGGACGTGGTCTCAATCATAAAACTTACAATCCGAACAATTTGTTTTTAGAGTCGAGCACAATCAAGTTCAGGAACACTTTATCGAGGAATGCAATCTTAAAATTTCTATACATTGTTCATATAATGTCGTTGAGCTTCCTAAAGGAGTTGAAACACATAATGGTATAGCAAATAGCAAGATTTTCAACATTTCTCGATTAAACAAACGTCGAGATATGAAAAATATGATGCACTTGTATCAAATATAACCTTAACATTAGAGATGGGAAATCAAGACTACATTGAAAGTATTTATGATCCGATAGTGCAGCAAATACACTCCCTTGGGTGGGTTCACCTATTAGATTAGGGTTTTAAACAAAATTCTATTTGCACTCCTATTTTTTATGACTTAATAAAAAAATAACTAGTAAATTAGGACAAGATAATATTAGAAAATTTCTAAAAATTTAAGGTCGTTGCAAAGCTCGTCCTTGAGCTTGTAGTCGAAGAAGTCTAATGAACATAAACAACCGGTGACGGAACACAAGGCAAAGTACACGAGAAGTAATCAACATCAAAACTTGCCACCATATACACTTGCAAAAAAAATAGAAGGTGACTCAAAAAACCGAAAGTGATAAACAATATGGTTCATCTGTATCTGTGCACCTTTGTCCCCCCCCCCAACCCAAAATTTGTTATTTCAAAGGGCTCTAATTCCATTTTCAATCATCTGATATCATGCTTGTGCCATTATCTTAATAATCTTAATATTAATAATTTCAAGCTAAATTTGAACTGGGGCTGGTGAGATTATCTCTCCTCGATTGAGGAAGACAAAAAAAATTTATTTTCTGAAATTTACATGTTTAACTATTGTTGGAAAAACCTGAAAAACAATCAGTCTACAAGGTGATTGATCATCATTTTAGTTTGAACTCGATTAATTACAGTTTGTTGTTGTGTTGAAGAGGTCATTCTCATTGACAAAAAGTCCATGGATGTCGTAAGGTACTTGACGGGGCAGCTTCACTTTGGCCACTATATTGAGATTGGGTGATGTAGCATCCATCACAAAGAACTCCGACTCACCTGAATTTTCGTCGTGCATGTATGTAACCAGGTACCCGTCGTCGTCTTCTACTTCTTGTTCATGAGATCCCCCTTTTGATTTGATCTTGGCACGAAAAATGGCTCCCCTCCATAACAGCCAGTCCTGAACATCCTACTTGCCACAATTCTATCCTTGTGCATGTTCGAGTTAGACCAGTCAAGCTTCACGACCCCAGATAATTTGGGTTCCCCGATCCCCACTCCTGCATATACCCATACCTATCTTTCTTCCCAACAAAATTTCTGTTGATCACTCCGAACTCCAAGTTCTTTGCAGATAATGTTAACCTGGTGATCATCCCAGTCTTTAGATCCATCCTCACCTTCTCAAGAGACCCATGCACCAAATCCAGCCTCTCCAACACGTGCTCTATTGTTAGTATTGTTGGAGTTTGTATAGGAAATAATCAACATTAAAGAGAAAATATGTGTCTTTTGCACTTAAAGACAAAAGATGTGTCTTTTGATTTAAGAAAGGATGTGTCTGATCAACACACCCTTTTGTTTTCTATATATTGAAGAGAAAAACAAGTTTTTTAAACACATTAATTTTTTAGAGTTATTCATTCTTCTTCACTTCTGAGAGAGATTGCATTCGGTAAATTTGCCAGAGCCAACACTTTTGTGTTACGGTATTAGATAGTTGAATCCTGGTAGTTAGACATCTAAAGAACTACAACACCGAGTAGGGGCGAATTCTGTCTATAGGACATAGCGTATCCGCTAGCCTCTATCTACAAATCAAGACGTACCAACTCCGCCAATTCAAGATAGTGATTTCGCATGCCTCTATCTACAATACAAATTAGTAGATTTATTTATTGTATTTGATTTTGTTGTAATCAATTTATAATACAAATAGTATTTGTATTGTTACATTACTTATTTCAAACAAATTTATACATTGTTCTCCAACAATCTATAAACAGAATTATGGATTTTTAAAAGAAAGTTAAAAGCCTGATGGTACAATAGAAAAATATAAGGTTCGTCTAGTAACCAAATGATACCGTAAAAAACAAGGGCTAGATTTCTTTGACACTTACTCACCAGTAACTAGAATTACATCCATTAGGATGCTAATTGCAATTGCTTCTGTTTACAATTTGAAGATACACCAAATAGATGTAAAAACTAGGGGTGGGCAAAAACCGATTTAAATTCGGTTAACCGACCGAACCGATTTTCAAATTCGGTTCGGTAACCGAACCGAAATATGAGTAGAAAGAAAATAATTTAAACCGAACCGAACCGATTATAAACGGTTCAAAATCGGTTTACGATTTTGAACCGACCGATTTATAACCGAACCGACCGATTAATTAAATATATATAAATAACTAAATAAAAAGTAGGTGTCAATACTTGATTAGTGCAACAAATGCATTGCAATACACCCTGTTGCACTAAATCACCCCATTCTCTCAAAGTTTTCAATTTTGGGCTAAAAATTGAGTCTATAAAAAAATTGGACCTGTAAAAAAATTGGACATGTTTTAATGAAAGTCTTTCAAATGCTTGAGCCTGAAATTTCGGTCCAACCGAACCGAACCGATCCGAAATTCGGTTCAACCGAATTCATCAGTTTACAAATACAAAATTCGGTTTCGGTTTGGGTTTTGGGCAAACCGAATTAAATCGGTTCGAAATCGGTTTGGGCTCAAAACCGAACCGAACCGACATTGCCCACCCCTAGTAAAAACAACATTTTTAAATTGTGAATTAGATGAAAAAATCTATATGGAACAACCCGAAGGTTTTGTGACAAAAGGTCAAGAGAAAAATGTTTGTAAGCTTGTAAAGTCTCTTTATGGACTTAAACAAGCACCTAAACAATGACATGAAAAGTTTGATCATACAATAATATCACATGGATTTCGGATCAATGAATGTGATAAATGTGTTTACATCATCAAACAATTTGACAATGGTTCTATTGTCATTGTATGCTTGTATGTTGATGACATGCTCATCATGGGACCAAACTTGGATATCATAAACTCAACTAAGAAATTATTGAACTCGAGTTTTGATATGAAAGATATGGGTAAAGCTGATGTAATTTTGGGAATAAAAATTCTAAGAAATAATGATGGCTACATACTTACCCAATCACATTATGTGGAAACAATTTTGCGAAAATTTGGTCATTTTGATAGCAATCCGGCTAAAACACCTTATGATCCAAGTTGTCATCTCAAGAAGAATAAGGGAGAAAGCGTCTCTCAATTTGAATACTCGAGTATCATTGGGACACTACAATACATTACAAATTGTAGTAGACCGGATATTGCTTACTCAGTAAATAGATTGGCTAGATATATTATCAAACCATCCAAGGACCATTGGGTAGCTTTGGTCAGAGTATTGTGATACTTGAAGTTCACAATCAACTATGGATTACATTATACAAAATATCCTCTAGTTTTGGAAGGATATACGGATGCTAATTGGATATCCGATAAAACTGCAAAATCCACAAGTGGATATGTATTTACACTTGGTGGGGCAGTAGTGTCGTGGAAATCACAAAAACAAATGTGTATAGCACGTTCCACAATGCAATATGAATTTATAGCCTTAGATCAGACTGCTGAAGAAGCAGATTGGCAGAGAAATTTTTTAGAAGATATTCTGTTATGGCCACAACCTGTGACTGCTATATGTATTCACTGTGACTGCATGACAGCCATTGCACGAGCGAAAAATAACATTTACAATGGCAAGTCTAAGCACACTAGACGACGGCATAACACAATAAAACAATTGCTCAAAAGTGGGATCATTCCAATTGACTATGTGAAATCAAAGGAGAATATTACGAATCAACTTATGAAGGGTATACCAAAAGAGCAAGTATTAAAATTATCGAGGGGAATGGGCTTAAAGCCAATCCAATGAGGAGTATACCTGTCGAAAACCTAACCTAGCCAAATGAAATTTCAAGGCCTAGGTTCAAAAAGGCAAACTAGTTAGGTAAAACTCAAATAATAGAGTTTACACATTTACTCATTCCTATGATAAGAAATGTATACTACTTGTGATGGTTAGGGTAAATATTTATCTATTCTTAATGACACTAATATCTTGAGAGATAAGATGAATACAATAGGGTATTAATAATCTAAGTGTCATCTATATGAGAGTAAATGTGAGGTTGCATTTATGAGAATGATATGGCTGAGTTCTCTAAAGCTCTCATGAATCCGAGATTTGTTCAAGACCAAAATGAGCACAACCGTAAGAATTGAAAAATGTGAAAATATAATATGTGTGATGCTCATTGTCTTGATTTACTAAACATGGTGAAAAGTTCAATGTCTCTTATACACACTGCATCACCGGTAAATCCGATAAGTATCCACTAAAGAAGGTTCAAGTCCAAAAGACACCTCTCCCGATGCATATTATGTCTAAGTTTCTCTCAAAAAGACAACTTTGTATATTTTCTATACAAATGTGGGGTATTGTTAGAGTTTGTATAGAAAATAACCAACATTAAAGAGAAAAGATGTGTCCTTTGCACTTGAAGACAAAAGATGTGTCTTTTGCACTTGAAGACAAAAGATGTGTCTTTTGATTTAAGAAATGATGTGTCTGATCAACACACCATTTTGTTTTCTATATATTGAAGAGAAAAACAAGTTCTTTAACACACATTAATTTTCTAAAATTATTCATTCTTCTTCACTTCTGAGAGATATTGCATCCGTAAATTCGTCAGAGCCAACACTTTCATGCTACGGTGTTGGTATTAGATAGTTGAATCCTGCTAGTCAGACGCCTAAAGAACTACAATACCGAGTAGGAGCGAATTCTGTCTATAGGACATAGCGTATCCGCTAGCCTCTATCTACAAATCAAAACGTACCAGCTCCGCCAATTCAAGATAGTGATTTCGCATGCCTCTATCTACAATACAAGTTAGTAGATTTTTTTTTGTTTATTTGATTTTGTTATAATCAATTTATAATAATGAATGGCGTTATAGTCGAGTGGTTAGGGTTGTGTGGGTTTATTCCCCACGTTCTAGGTTCGAGACCCGCCGGCGACATAGTTACTTTCTTATGGTATTGACCTGTAGGTCGCACCTTATTGATAGGTTATGGGATCTACATCTCGAGGGGAATGGAGGGTCAAACCCCCCTCCCTCGCTCGTTTCCTCGCCATTTAGAATCACCGCTGGGCATCACACCAATCCTCGGTCCAATCCATTTTTTTTTCCAGCCCAGTTACAACTTGGTGGCTCTTTATTATGAACTCATAAAGACTAGCTAAAGGAATACAATTTTGGTCTACAACTTCTAAATTTCTGTCTTTTTTTTTCCACAGATGGAGACACAAGTAATTAGTCAGTACAACCCAACACTTACTGAATCTAATCACATAAACCTCCATGCAATGAACAGAATGCAGATAATCTAACTCGACGCTACCCCATTCTCCATCAATTTCAACTTTGTTCCATCGCTACTCATCGGTGCTACCTTCAAACCTAACCATGTTGTAGTAGAAGTTGAACCAGATGGCCCTGAATCTGATGGTGATGCCGTGCTGCTGCTCGTGGTTTTGTCCGCGCATGCATCTTTAAAGACTTTGCATGGGGAGAGTCCGGAGCTAGCTTCAATAATGTTGAAAAACATCCAAACTATCAAACTCAAAGTCTAGATCACATGAATTGTTCAAGGAACTTTTTGAAAACATTCCATATATAATAAGTTTTTGAAAACATAGTAATATCATTCCTTGAAAAAAATATATCACAATTACAATCAATCCACAAAAGCAATACCATATCCAAGTAGAGAATACACCCAACACATCCACAAAATCATCAAAAGCCCATGGACAAAAACAAAAAAAAACATCTTGCAACACTAACAGAAAAATACAGATCAGTTAAAGAAACTAGGGGTGGGCATCTCATCCCACGATCTCGAACTCGTTTTCGATCTCATCCCGATTTTTTTGGGTCATTTTGGGATTGATCAAACTCATCATGATCCCGTCTCGCCCCGATCTATAGTGGGATGGAATTGGGATGAAGATTTTCAATCCTGCCTATTCTGTCCCGTCCCGAATTTATTTATTTAATAATAATTATTATTAATTTTAATCAAAATACTTTTCTAAATTAAAGTTTAGGATGTGTTGAAATTAAATCAATGTAAGATGAAATTCTATATGAAATCTAAATGAATTGAATCACTAATTTTAAATGAAATTTAATATTTATTTGCCTTCCAAAAAAAAGTTTAATATTTATTTATTTAATATCTATTATTATTTGTGATGTAAGTTATATGTATATAAATTTGATATTATTAGTGTGTGAGTAGTATGAGATAAAACTGTTTTTGTTAATTTTTATTGGAAGACTATTTAGGACGTGTTCATCCCATCCCGATCCCGTTTGAGATGGGACGAGGTCGGGATGAGGTCTATCCCGTCCCAATCCCGAATGAACGGGATGGGATAGGGATGGATCCATCTCGCCCCATCCCGTTCTGTGCACACCCCTAAAAGAAACCAAGAAATCCCATTTGAGAATTCTTACAATTACATGATAATCTCCAACAAATTCCTGAAAAAAAAAAACTTTCTGAAAACTCGAATTGCTTCATTATGGTTCATGGGGTCGAAGGTTGAAACCATTTGAAACAAACCCAAACTAGGGAAATCAAGAAGAACCTATTTGAAGGCATCAACAGTTGAACAAAAAAATCATAAAAAGAATCAATTTTTTCAACAAGAAAGCTCTCATAATCAAAATGTAGGGTTTGGGATGAAAGTGCAAACCTGAAGCAAGGGACGAGTCGCAGTAGAGAGGAGTCACATGAGCAGTGGAGAGGAGTCACAGACGCAGTGGCGAGGAGGAGTTGCAGAGTGAATGAATTGAAAATTAAAATCGAGGACCGAATAGGAAATTTATAGTCCGGTCTGGTTTTTAGGACCAGACATTACATTAAGAATAGAAAATTGAACCGTATCAACCCGATCTGTTTCGTTTGAAATGTCCAGGTTTACCCTTACTAAGGCATTTGCATCTAGAGGTAGGGGTGAGTGCGAGATGGACCTCAATCCGATCCCATCACGTTGTTTTGTCTTCGGGACGGGATAAGGAAGGGATAAACCTCGTCCCATCCCAAATGAGTTCGAGTCGGAACAGGATGAGCATGGTTCAAAGATTATAAAAAAATGTTAAAACTTTATATCATAAAATAGAGTAGGACTTTTTATTCCAAGACGACTAAATATTCAAATTAAGAATACAAATTTATTTATTATCGAATACCCAAATTAAAAATAACAATTCCTTTTATTATCACGAGAATACAACAATGCGATATCATATTTTAGTTATATGAGACAAAAACAAACTATCTTTGACAACATTGTATCATTATTGACCAAAATGCTTACTCTTATCAATTGTTTGATAATGCAAGATAATTGGAGGGGGGTTCTTCTTTATGTGCATATTAATGAGGAATCAACAACTCCAAATGTAATTGATTTTAAATTTTGATATATTTTCTTTTTACCATCTCTACAATCATTTTTTTCTTATTCACAATGTAAGATGAACTATTCACTCAGAAAATTCTCAGACCTTCTATTGCATGACATATTCACTCAAATTTCGGCTCAATCCAACTAGACGCCATTGCTTTCTTACTTTAAGCTGATGAAACTAATAGTGAAGCGAATCATGCTTTTCATTTGGGTATGATGAGAAGTGCTGTGATAATTCTTTCAGAAATATAAATGTCCACAACTTATTATTATTTTTTGTTGTTGAAATAATTAGTCCAAACTTTATATCAAATCGACTTTTTTTTCAGTTATAAAATTAATAATAATAAATACTAAATAAATAAATTCGAGATGAAACGGGATTAAAAATCTCCATCTCGATTCTATCCCACTAAAAATTAGGATGGGTTTCATCAATCTCAAAAAGACCTGAAAAAAAAATGGGGACGAAATTATACCAGGACGGAATTAGTATCAGGATCGTGGAATGAGATATCAACCCCTATCTAGACTGGAGATCCCCTAAATTTTGCCTTGGGCTCACTTGAAACGTTTCAACCCAATCGAGTCCATCCAATCGACTGATCGTTCTATTGTTCCCTCCCTCCCTCCTTCAACAACACCTCTCTCTCTCTCTCCATGGTATCGTCTCCATCTTCTCTTAACACCTCCACCATCTGATCATAATGACTTCCAGTCACCAAAACTCCAATGAATCCCTCCACCATCACCAACACCACTACCACATCCACCTCTCTTCTATCCCACCTCCTCCACCAACCCGACGTCCGGTTAATCGCGAACCGCTATGCAGCACAACTCCAACACTGCTGTCCTCAAACCCCTACATCACATTCCCTCGCCAAAACCATCCACTGCAACATGATCACCTCCGGATTCAACCCACGCGGTCACATTCTCAACCGTCTCATTGATATCTACTGTAAATCCGGGAACCTCAATTATGCACGCCACCTGTTTGATGAAATGCCCCACCAAGATATCGTTGCCCGGACAACCCTCATTGCAGCTTACTCGAATGGAGGGCAGACTAAGCAAGCACAGGAGATATTTGATAAAACTTCCGTTAGAGTTCGGGACACTGTTTCGTATAATGCCATGATTACTGGTTATTCTCATAATGGGGAGGCTTATAAAGCTTTCGAGCTTTTTAGTGAGATGATGTGGAATGGGTTTAAGCCGGATACGTTTACGTTTAGTAGTGTTCTTAGTGCTATGACGTTTATAGTTGATGATGTGAGGCAGTGTAATCATTTGCATTGTAATGTGGTGAAGTCCGGGGTGGAGTCAGTGGCTTCGGTGTTGAATGCACTTATATCACTTTATGTGAGATGTGCGACGGTGTCAGAGCCGGCATTGTCGATGGGATTTGCTAGGAAAATATTTGATGGGATGTCTGGTAGAGATGAGTTGACGTGGACAACAATGATCACGGGGTATGTAAGGAATGATGATCTTGATTCTGCGTATGAGTTGTTCGCTGGGATGACAGAGAGGTTGCAGGTTGCATGGAATGCCATGATTTCAGGTTATGTGCATCATGGGTACATTTCCGAGGCATTAGAATTGTTCAAGAGGATGTATGCGGAGGGAATTGAGCTTGATGAGTTCACTTATACGAGTGTGCTTAGTGCTTGTGCAAATTGGGGATTGGTGCGGCATGGTAAGCAGGTACATGGATATATTTTGCGGACAGAGGTAAAGCCCATGACTAGATTGGCTTTGCCCGTGAATAATGCATTAGTGACATTGTACTCAAAATGTGGTGAAGTAGAACGAGCACATCGGGTTTTTGATAGAATGTTGGAGAGAGATCTTGTTTCATGGAATGCTATATTATCGGGATATGTTAGTGTATGTCAAACCGGGGAGGCAAAAAGATTGTTTGATGAGATGCCGGAGAGGAATCTTTTGACATGGACGGTGATGATATCGGGATTTGCACAAAATGGGTTAGGAGAGGAAGGGCTGAAGCTATTTAATAGAATTCGAGTGGAAGGCCTTGAACCGTGTGATTATGCATTTGCAAGTGCAATCGCTGCTTGCGCTGGGCTTGGAGCATTGGAGAATGGAAGACAATTACATGCTCAGCTTGTTCGCTTGGGGATTGAGTCAAGCCTCTCCGCAGGGAATGCGTTGGTGACAATGTATGCAAGGTGTGGGGTTGTAGAGGCAGCCCATGACATATTTGTATCGATGCCTTACATAGACTCTATATCATGGAATGCCATGATTGCCGCTCTAGGGCAGCATGGACATGGAGCTCAAGCGCTTGATCTTTTCAACCGGATGTTAGCAGAGAATATATTACCCGACCGTGTAACTTTCCTTACAGTTCTCTCTGCTTGTAGCCATGCAGGTCTAGTAAAACAAGGGTGCAAGTATTTTGAGTCAATGAGCAAGGTTTATGGTATAAATCCTGGCGAAGATCATTATGCTCGTTTTATTGATTTGCTTTGTCGTGCTGGGAAAATCTCTGAGGCAAAAGATGTAATTGAAAAAATGCCTTTTGAGCCAGGTGCACCAGTCTGGGAGGCACTTCTTGCTGGTTGTCGGATTCACGGGAAAATGGATTTAGGAGCTGAAGCTGCTGAAAAACTCTTCGAGCTGATGCCACAGCATGATGGTACCTATGTCCTGTTATCAAATATATATGCCTCAAGGGGCAAATGGGAAGATGTGGCTAAGGTACGGAAATTGATGAGAGACAGAGGGGTGAAGAAAGAGCCTGGTTGTAGCTGGATAGAGGTAGCCAGCCAGGTTCATGTATTCTTGGTGGGTGACACCAAGCACCCTGAAGTGAAAGAGGTGTATGATTTTCTTGAGGAGGTGGGGCTAAAGATGCGGAAATTGGGGTATCTTCCTGACACCAAGTATGCTTTGCATGATGTGGGATATGAGCAGAAAGAGTATGGACTGTCGACTCACAGTGAGAAGTTGGCAGTTGCATATGGGCTTCTAAAGCTGCCTCGTGGAGCGACAGTAAGAGTTCTTAAGAACTTAAGAATCTGCGGCGATTGTCATACTGCTTTCAAGTTTATGTCAAAAGTGGTTGACAGAGAGATTGTTGTGAGAGATGGGAAGCGGTTTCATCATTTCAAGGATGGTGAATGTTCTTGTGGCAATTATTGGTGGATTAATATTATTACTAAAAAGAAATTTGAATCTTCACTGAAGTTGATACTAGAGGTACTCATGAAGAAGAATGCCCGTCATATTATAGAGCCACAGTCGTTTTCTTAGATTTCCCCGTGTTCATGCTGTGATACTATCCAAATCTTTGATCAGAGCTCAAATGCCCAAGCATCCTGGGGGTTCCTTGAACCTCCTCAAATCAGTTCTCATCATGCTCTACACTCAGGAAAGTCATTAGAAAGCCATTGGGTTGAGTTCAGCTTTTTCATTGATAAAAAAAAAAAACTCGCAGAACTTGGACCAAGGCTCACAAGCAGACATAAGTTTCCAATTCCTTCACGTGGGAAATATGGCACAAGAGGAATGAGCGTCTCCTTGGTGCTCGGTGTTGTTATGTTTCTATCATTATAAAGAGATGGATTTGGGAGTTGAAGCAGATATC
This sequence comes from Berberis vulgaris, assembly GCA_963556465.1. Classification (NCBI taxonomy): domain Eukaryota; kingdom Viridiplantae; phylum Streptophyta; class Magnoliopsida; order Ranunculales; family Berberidaceae; genus Berberis; species Berberis vulgaris. The sequence goes on from OY747137.1 coordinate 4,593,573, forward strand.
TTTCCTTCCAAAACTTAGGTTTCCAAAAGGTTGGCTGGTCTAGATTGCTCTCTATCCGTGTTGCTGAAATTTAAAGAAAGTGTCCATTTGTTACTAATTGGAATATACCTCCGGCAGGTTGGGTAGCTCTATACGTGGATGGTTCATTTAAAGATGATCAAGCAGCTGGTGGTGAGGTCGTTCCATCAGTGAATAGAATGGGTGTTAAATTTCAGCATTCAGGCTTTTTTGGTTCCAACCGAGTACTAACCATTCTGTTGAGACAAGAAGCATTTTGGCAGCTACTAGCTTCTTGCTTTCAAATGATATTTTGTGAGTTGTACTTTCCTTGGATGCTAAAACTGCGCTTGGAAAGAATTATGGGAAGACTGAAAACTTTCCTTGGTGCTTCACTCAAAATAAAAACTGAAATGGTGTTGGAATTCCAACGTGAAGCAAATTTATTTCAAGATCCAGAGGCATTATGGGAGCTGCACAGATGGGGTTGAAAGAAAATTCATGCAAACATCTGGTCGTCGAGGTCCCATCCGATGGTGTCCCAACAAAAAATCCTCCACCACTGCATTGACATTCACCAAATCACTTGATTCAACAATCACCTTTAGCTTAACCACAAAGTTGGGGCAAAATTTGACAGAAACATAATAACCTCATGTTTCATTTTAACGCCAACCTGGACACTTGAACTCTATGTCTGTGATAAAATTGCCACACTTGAACAAAAAAAATTGAAAAAAAACTAAAATACAATCAAATGAAACATGAA